>CM067067.1:38106484-38108984 GCA_033980235.1 Diadema setosum
GAGACAAAGAGACATGACAATAACAACAAAAGCATTTCCCGATACCCAAAATGATTGCGTAAAGGTAGCGCGCACAGTTTTGTGATAACAACAGCGAAATTGTATCGTGCTTTGAGTGGGTAAATAAGTAAATGAGTCGCTTTGTTTAATGGCTACATAAGTATCTATTTCTATGTGTGAATTGTAACACATGATAATTGTGTACCTGATGGTCATGTTAGTCATTGCAGATTGGGTAATTTTGTGATTCAACACTGATGCAAAGAAGGTAAAGAGAGACAAAGAAATAACCAAACAAACAACCAAGGGGTCTCATTGTCCCCCTCTTGTATGCAGTGAGTTTAAACATTTTGTTTCTCTACTCAGGCTGTGACTTGCCAAGTTGTATTAATGGCATGTCGTCAACTAACTCAAATTTGGACAAACTCAATCAGGTGTAACAAGTTTGACAACCCTACACAATTGGTGGCCATTGTGACACGACAGTGATCAGTGAGATTATGTGATTTCTATTCATTGACAATTAATCTTTGGACATCTGTGCTGACCGGTAATGAAAGTACAGACTTGTATTCTAGTGATATGTCAACTGCCTGTCTGAGCATCGTTGACCTGTCGAAGACTAGTCCTGAGTATTGACCAATTCGGGTTTGTTGAGGGCAGCAGACATTTTATGGCACTGGGCGCAGCCATGAGCTCAAATTGCAGTGTCTCAGCCGACCCCCCCCCCCTGCTCTCCCCCACCCCACGGGCAACATGTTTATCGCGCACTTGTAACAAAGGTTCGCGCACTAAGCAAGCATTCGCGCACTCAGTACGAGACGCCCATTGGCTAAAGCAACCATGCATCAGTTTTTCATTCCGTGCGCGTGAGAGGGGTGGGGAGAGAGAAGGGGGGGTCGGCTGAGACACCGCAGTAATGGCGCTGCCCATGCCAAAAATACACATAGCGCGTCACAGAATCGGTCAATACTCGGGCAGGTGTCTAAGGGAAATGTGTATCATAGCAAAATCTGCTTGTCCTCAACAGATTAAAGGTTAAAAGATAAGTCTTGTTTTGCCTGTCAACTAGGAACCCCGAGGAACCCGCCATGCTGGAAGAGGCCATCCCCGAACCCATCGTGGGCCCCGCCCTAAAGTTCAACGGCTACCCTGCCCGCTGGACTGGGGACAGTACCTCCCACAAGGGCCAGGTGGCCTGTAGCTCCAGGGTGACCTTTGAGGCCTTCGCTGGTGTTAGAACCACCTCCCACCTGGAGCTGGTCAACGAAGGGACGACAACCATCTACTATGACTGGAAGGTGGGGAGGAGGGAAAAGGAATACATATCATCAGTGGGGCGACAACACCTCATATCTACAAACTGTTAGATGTTCAGAAGAGCCAAAAAAATATGGCTACCAAAGCACTAGAGCGAATGGGAAAGCCTTTCCTTTGACATGCCGTGGTGGCTTCTTTTTTGGAGCAAGACAGTTGGGATTTGGACAGGACATCACTTAACCCATTATTTGACCAATAATCAAAAAAAGTCATTTTCACTAAAATTTCAGATACAAGGTCTTGTCACCCCAGCGACGATATGAAAGAGTGCAGTGTATATTTAGACATTCTGTGTGTTGCAGTATTGTGTACCCAAGTATACATTGAAATACTCAAATTGCAGAATAGGTCTGATGCATGTTATGCAATTTTTTCTGTACAGTTTTCTAGCAGAAGGATGGGAATGAAACTTTTACTTCGTCATTAAGTTCAATCTGTGAATATGCCATTTTCAGTACTTTTGTCTATAATCATAGAGCTTTAAAAGTATTTTATTAGTAATGTTCAGCGACACGTCAGCCCACATTCTTTTGAGACCTTTGTCTTGTAAAGAAAAAGGTAGTTCTTTGGAGACGTTATTTGAAAGCTGCTAAGGTGGAGCACTCAAAATTGCCAAATATTTTGGGAGAATTGAACACCTTAATACTTAACAGTACCTTCACAGAGCATTACCATTGATATACATTATAGAAAATCCCCAAGCTGAACCCCTTTGAGGGATGTTCGACACCCCGCATCCAGCGCTTCTACTTCAACACCAGCAGTGGTGTGCTGCTGCCGGGAGAGAGCCTCCGATTCCCCTTTGTCTTCAAGTCACCCAACGCTGGAATCTTCTCTGAGACCTGGCAGCTGGAGACACGCCCTGTGGTGTGCGGGGGCGGGGCGCTGCAGATCACCCTGAGAGGCGTGGCACTTCAGGAGGACAAGAACCTCAAGCAGCGCAGGGAGATTGAGGTTAGTGGTCTGCCTACTACAAAGGGGGAGGGGGTGGGTGTGGTTAAGTTTGGTGGGGATCAGGGCCCCATTTCATAAAAAGTTGATAAGATAGCAACTGTTGCTAAAATGGCAATTGTCATAGTAATGGCAAGAATCCAGCTTCCTGATTGGCTGTTAATTGCTATTTTAAGTTGGTATTTCAGCAATAGTTGCTGTCCTGACATCTTTTATGAAATGGGCCCCT
>CM067067.1:38113984-38271484 GCA_033980235.1 Diadema setosum
GCTATGTCAGCAAGCCATTCATAAGTTTGCAGCTGCAGGTTTTTGACTGACTTTGCACATGCTATCTCATAATGTATAAGAAGTCAGGTTGCTTGATCAGGCAGGTTGTTATCATTGTAAAATGTCATATTCATTTGCCATGTTGCATGTCACTGCAGCGGCATAGTATGTTCGATAAATTGCCAGTGTGCATAATCTAGACTGAAAAACAAGAGATGTGATTATGGCTTTTCCCACTCTAAATCATGCTCAATTTTGTCATGGTGAGGTTTTGCTAGAGATTTGGCATGATTGTGACAAATTGAATATCATGACTCGTTGAATAGATCTTGGGGAACCATTTCGGGTGCATATGATCTTATCACTCAAAGTAAAGCAAGTGTTTTGTTTTGGATTTCATCTCTTTTGATGCTTGATGGTATTTTCATGAACTGTTTCCATGTATCCAAGAGTGATTCCAGTTTTTGTCATACGGTCACTAATGTCAGAACTCTTTTGATGGCATTTTGCACTTGCCAATTGCAAAGACTCAATTCATTTTAATACCAGAAGTAAGAATAAAAAAGCACTCTTACGACATATTTACCAACATGGTGCTTGAGCACTACTTTGATGTTAAAAGTCCTCATTCTATTTTTTTTTTAATATATAAGGTCATAAACAAACAAGATTTATGTTTGAGTACATTGGCTCATCAAGTCCTTGTTATCATACAGGAGTGGATTCAGAGCATCAATTGTTTTGCATGAGTATTGTATGGTCTTCCATCTGTGAAAGGCAATTAGAAGATCCCTATCAGTCAAAGAAAGAAACATTGATTTAAAAAAAAAAAATCAATTAAAATATATTCATCATACTAAGTTTACAATGACATGTGTCCCACACACACACACGCCAAAGAAATCATAATGGCTTTATAATTGTGCTGATGTTATATGAATTGAGTCTTGAAGTGATGGCTGCTATTTGTTTGCACCACCGTAATGCAGTTTTTGTATTAACTATGCTTACCGTATTATCCATAATTCTATGTTTGTGATACTGATTGTGACTGTGCATGCACTGTTTGCATGCTGCTTTAATATCGGCATTTCGCTTTTTGACTGTTGTCGCTTTTGTTTCCTCACTGCACGATTGCACTCTGTGTTTGCTTTGTCTTTGTACCTGGTCTGGAATTCTCGCTCACTCACTACCACCTCCCAACCCAATCACCTTCAACATCCCCACCATCCATTTTTAAAGGTCCCCCTCGTGTAAAAAGAAGTAAGTAAGCGTTAACACCACACGCACATATACACACACAGACACCCACACAACATGCAAAGACACATGTGCTTACATAACTTCATTTTTATGTAAGCAAAGTCAGGTTGATTTCATGACTTTTTGACTACTTCTAAACACAGGGATGAAAAGTAAGGATTGCGTTGATAACTTCTGATGATGTACTGACTTTTTGGCAAAGTCCTAAAACTTAATCCAGGGATTTCCTTGAAAAATCTTCAAACAGTCATGACACTTGTGTATGACCATTGGAACATTGGTTCAAGAATCTGCATATTTATTTAAATGTTTTATGCAATGTGGAAATTATTCAACACGTTGCATTTTCCTTCGCATTCAAGACAAGCACTTTTAACGAAGATTTGTAAAAGGTGTTTTTTTTTATTTGTTATATATATATATATATATATATATATATATATATATATATATATGTGTGTGTGTGTGTGTGTGTGTGTGTGTGTGTGTGTGTGTGTGTGTGTGTGTGTGTGTGTGTGTGTGTGTGTATGTGTATGTGTAAATAAAGACTGCAAGAAACTTATTTTCATGGCCAGACAGCATTCAAATACAGCTGCCTTGTTCCTTGACCACATAAATGATATCTGGATTATTTTGTCATCTTTCCAAATGTACCTACTATTTGTGTTTCCTCTGCACCATCTGTGATGTTTTGCACCTTCATTATTGTGAGACCATTTCACTTCAAATTCAGAAATCATTTATTTAGGTGTTTTAAAACACGTCACTAATCGCAAGAGCCGATTTTTAGCCATTTGTATTCCAGAGAAATGATATATTGGAAAGGAAAAGCTTAATTCTTTAAAACTATACTAGAAGGCTTCAGAGTACATCCTGAAACATTCATCTCAACTTACATTTATAATGTGGTATTGTATTGATACATGGAAGCATACTACATATACATTGAAATATTCCATTTGACATTAATCTGACATATTTATTATTACTTGTGTGTTGAATGTGGTAGGTGCAAACTAGTTCTAATTTCATTGCAGTGTATAATTTTAAAAGGTGTCAAGAGAGCATTTATTAATATTCATAATGCATTGAGTCTGTTGCAGCTGTGAATGGAAATATCTTTTCTTTTGTATTCTTTTTGTCTCATTTTGAAAGTGATTGCGCATAAAATGTAATTCACTAAATGTCTGAGGGATTCTGAGTTAAACGATATTTACATCTTAACTTTTAACTTTACCCAGTGCATGAACCAACCTACATTTGTATATGATTATCGTGCTGCATGGTTTTTGCCATCGTGTTGAAGGGAGAGGGAAACTAATATGTTATAAAGTGAAGAGAAAAAAGGATGGAATATTACATTTCTCAGAGTGCAAAGAAACAAATGAAAAAATCAGTAAGGAAAAATGAGGGAAATGTATAGAGGGGACTGCATGTAAAATGTTCTTGTAATCTGGGTCTGTGTTTTGTGTTTGAGAATGTCAGTATTTATTGTGTTAAATACATGTGAGCACAAAGAATTTCTATAAACTGGACAAAGAAAGGATTTGAAGTGAATGGAAATAAATTACTCTTTGTTTGTAAGCCCATAAGTACCATAACGTCACTGGGGTGACAAGACCTTGTATCTGAAATTTTGATAAAAATGACTTTTTTATATTAATGGTCAAATAATCGGTTAAGTGATGTCCTGTCCAAATCCTAATTGTCTTACTCCAAAAATGAAGCTGCCACAGCATGTCCAAGGAAAGGCTATCCCATTCGCTGCAGTGCTTTGGCCACCATGTTTTTTGGCTCACCTGAACATTTGACATTTTGTAGATATGAGGTCTTGTCGCCCTAGCAACGATAAGCATGTTGCACCTCCAGTATATCAGATGTAGCCACTTGAAGTAGTCTGGAGAGGCTAACTGGAAGGATATTTTTGTACACCATCTCCACAGGTGAGCTGAAGAAGAGAAAGAAGGAACCCAAGGAGGAGGAGCCAGCTGGTGGCAAGAAAGACAAGAAGGATGGAAAGAAGGGCAAGAAAGACGTAAGTACAGAAATGTGTTGATTGACGGTTAGCATGGTACAGTAGACTCCCGTTATAACAAAGCACTCGGAACCGGCAGTTTTCTTTCATTATATCAAAATTTTGTTAAAGCCAAACAAATAAACAATTAGGAACATACATGTAGAGCTGATAATGTTGGAGCCTAAATTTTTACTTTGTTGTAACCAGAATTTTATTCTAACTGTGTTCATTATAACAGAAGTGCACTGCAGTGTAAATGAGGGAGAGAGGTTTGTGGGAACACCACATGTTACCACAAATGTGTTACCATGGATTTTCACTCTATTCTTCCTTGCAGCTCTCCCTGTCCCCTATTCTCCCATCTCCATTAGCGCAACCTCGACTTCCAGCTCACCGCTTCCCCTGGATTGTCACAATGTGCCTTCCTTACATGCTCCCTATGCCGCTTCCCTCCTCCACTCTGTTCTTTCTAGGCTCTTCTTTCGCCACTCAGGGGTCCTAGCAAGGACCGCATACACATGGTGTTACCGCAAACCTCTCTTACTCATTTGAATGAGCACAAAAAACCAAGCCCCCCCCCCCCCCCACTTCCTTAATTGCGAGGTAAGATTCGAACTCTACACTGCCAGCTGGGAGTCTAGACTTTATCCACCATATCACATTGCCCCCAGTGACACGCCCATGTCTGCAAACATCATTTCAAAAGACAGTTGAGACTGGACATCATGCAGAATGGAATGGGGATGTCCTACCCTTATTAAAAGCCAAAGTCAACCAGTGCTGACTTGGGGCAGAAAAGAAAAAAGCATAATTCCGAATTGGAGAGGATTCCAGAAAGAAATGGAGTTTGGATAAAGACAATTCCAAATTCTCTTTTGGTAGCACAGGGAAGCGTCTGGTTAATGGATAGATTCCTGTATGATTATGGTATTTTCCTCACTTTTTTTTTTCCCCCACAGGACAAGGATAAGGACAGGCCGAAGAGCAAGGGGGAGAAAGCAGGGGGTAAGAAGAAGCCCCCTCCCAGCCCCACCCCAAAGGATCGAGAGAAGAAGACCCCCTCTGGCGGTGACAGGAGTACCAGTAAACGGCTGGCCACACCCAGAACGAAGGAGAGAGTGGTGGTTTCTGTTACGGGAGATCCTATCATGGACGCCAAGTACAAGAACAAGTTGTATATCCAGGTAAACTCACACAGTCAGGATTGACATCAATAAATTACATATTTTCACAGCTTTCACTTCTTCAGTGCTATATCGTAGACTTTGTTTGTTTATGATGTCACAGATGAGAATATATCTGCACCCATCATATTTCCCAAAATATTTGTCTGTTCTTACTTGTAGCCTGACGGCTCTTTATTAGAGTGCATAATATTCCACATTTTACAGTACAGTGGAATCTTGTTTTAATTAGGTTGGATATAGACAGATATTTGGTATAACAAGGTACTGTGTAAGTACTATTTTTGTGAGGGTTTAATTTTTGTGAATTTTGCAAATCACAGTTGGATCTTGAGTTTAACAACACACAGAAATGTCACATTGCGCTTTGGTAATAGTGCATTTAGGATAGCATCGGTGTCAATTCGCAAAAAGAACATCTCACAAAAATATCTGTATGTGGTAGTTTTGCAGGTCCCATTCCTTTTATACTCTATTCAAGATACCCAATATGAGGAAATTCAAATGGTTGCAAGCAGGTGTTGATATAACGGTGTTCCCCTGTAGTTGGAGTGGAATATACGGTCTTCATCTTGTCTCCTGTGCATTATTGTAAAACCATAATTTTTTGTATGCACAAAACGTTCATGAATTTCGCAAGGAGCCAAGGTTTGTGAAAGTTTAATGCTCATGAAAATTCATGTTTGCACAACGTATTGAATGCTAGTGGCACTTGACAAAAGTTTCACACCACAAAAAAAGGCCATCCGCTCCAATTTACAAATGTTTCTGGTTTTAAAGTACTCTCCACAACTTGCTATGTCTTTCCCACTTTCACCCCTCACCTATCCATCGTCTAAACTTCCAGGTGTACGCCTTGCTGGCTGAAACAGTGGACAAGATGACGGCTCTCTTTGAGGACATCAAGCAGAAACAGGACGACGCCCTCATTGACCAACTGATGAACAAGATGTGATCTCTTGAAGATATTGAAAGGACACTTTTACTTCAGAAGGCTGAAGTCGACTTCAGCAACATCAGAAAACCACATGACGTATTCTTGATCAACTTCAGTCACAAGGGTTGCAGCTACTTTCCCCTCTGTTTTATTCATGTTGTTGTTGTTTTTTGCCATTATATGAATTTTATGATGATTTTGTTTTTGTTTTGTTTTTTGTACTGTTATGTGCACTTACACTCAGACTTGGTTCGCTACATCTTAAAGGCAAGTCTGTTTTTTCTCCCAAATTTGTTATTCTTCTTTATTCTAAAGTTAATATCCTACTGTATAAGCTGTTATTTTCGCGAGGGATAAATTTTCGCAAAATTTCACGAATCACAGTTGGATCGCAAATTTAACAACACACGAAAATGTCGCCATGCGCTAGGTTAATAGTGCATTTATGATAGCGTCGTTATTCACTTGCAAAAACAACATCTCGCGAAAATGTCTGTGACCTCCACATTCATGAAAATATATGTACACGAAAAAAGCAGCTTATACAGTAAATCTAAAGAGCCAGAAACATACTTGTGTATTAATCGTACCACCTAATCCATCAGACAAATAGACACTCACACTATCTGTGTTTTGAAAAAAGGAAGTACTGTGTAATAACAAAAGAAGTGAGCTCAGCGTATTACACATGAATTCATCTCAAAGAGAAGTTTGACGTTAAAGTGAAGAATGCTTGGTAATCAGAAGAATCCCTGATGTGGTTTCTCACTGTGGGAAAAATCAACAGAGCTGTCTCCTCATTCTTAAGTATAGAAAATATAAGCTCAACCACCCCTCCCCCACAACAGTAAATAACCTGAATAATAATGAAGTATCAGTTTCTCCTAACTTTGGCAATAGGGAGCTTTAGATTTCAGACACGCGGACGTTCAAAGGAAGAAAACATGTTCTGAGCTTGCGCAGTAGCGTGCGTAAAGTCAATCTAATTTTAGCTTGCGTCGCCTGAGTTGTTTACTACGTGTACTGGGCTATTTTCACGTCCGCACAGTTTGCGACGTAGAGAGCTTCTTCATTCACTGATCATATGGGGGCGCGATTTTATTTTGTATATGTTGCGTCCCAGCATAATCTAAAGCTACTTTTCCACACGACGCAGGGAGAGGAGAACGTCCAGCGCAAGCGTCGGCTCAAACGTCCGTGGTCAAAATCTAAAGCTCCCTAATGTGCTAACTCTTTGCTGTATCTTGAGAAGACTCATTGTAGACATTGTTTCTCAGACATACAAAATGTGATAGAAGTGTCATTTTGAGAGTATAAGAACACAGAAGAGTTCCACCAGCAGGCGTCACATGACCAAGACATCAGTCACACGACTGTTAAGCCTGATACCAGCAAGTGTCTTTAGGGAGCTGTGTATGTTGCTTTATTGATCACATCTGTCTCAAATATTTCTTTGAGTTTGCTCAGTTTAACAAAGATCTTCTGTTTTTTCTTTCTGCATTCACCTTATGAATTTTTGGATTTCCATGATGAATCAAACACATGGATTTTTTTTTTTTTCAAAGACAGAAACCTAGCAGATGTTTAGAAGTTTATGTGGGCAGGTTGGAAGAAATAATAATCAACTTTTTTTTTGAAGTCTGCTTTTCAATGTACACAGATCAGGTTTCACTCTTTGCTCACCAGTTTGAATCCTAAATACCAAACCTCTACAAAGATTTGTCTCTCCCATCTGGAGATAAGACTAGTAAAATCAGTCAAAAATTTAGTATTTATTAGCACTCATTAATAATAATAATAATAATAATTGCATTTATATGGCGCTTCATACTGACGTTTCTAAGCGCACTTTTTTCATTCATGTTCTTCTTCCCCCACTCCAAGTTAATGTGACTGGAATGCAAGATAAACTGCATTTCATTGTACAGGTTTAGATGTTCTGTTGTTGGTCAACTAATGAAATCTATTACTGTATATTATAGTCAACTGCATTCATGTATTTCTTATACTCTATTTACTCTGTTCGAATTAAATTGTTCCGTCCAACTGAATATTACTGTTTTTTTTTCCATTTGTTCTTGATGTCATTAGCTTCAACAATAAGGGGGGGGGGGGATACAAAATTGCAATACACACGTATGTTAACCGATACATTTTTTTATGGGAAATTTTACCAGTACACCCATGTATTAGCTAAAATTAACAATTTTTCTTAATTTCATATATGACATACATGATAAATTGTGAGGGCATGACATTGTCAACTCGCTCATTTGAATATTCAAAAGGACCGACTGGTCAAGAAATGTTTTCCGAAGTGAAATTTCAAAATGTCACATCTTCCCAATTTCTTTTCCGATTTTTGCCATTTCTGGATTGTTCTGTAGAGAATGGTTTTCTCTTTCTTTTAGAAAGTAAAGTATCAATTTTTGGGGGTGGATTTCCTCTTGAAACAATTTTGCAGATACATGTATTGCATCATTTCAACTAATGAGACATATCATCATACTGGGGACTGCTCGCAGTAAACCATGTGTTGGAGTCCTCGCATGGACTGTTGGTATTCTGTCATGGTTGTTTGGTGTTTGATACGTGTATATTCTGGTGTGTGTGTGTGTGTGTGTGTGTGTGTGTGTGTGTGTGTGAGAGTAGTGGTGGTAGTAGTAGTTATAATAATATATAATAATAATTATATGATAATATATATATATATATATATATACACATTGTAATAATATATTATATATAATAATATATTATTATATATGTATATTATTACAAATATAGTAGTTGGTTGTTGAAATACATGTATACACCACCGCACTAAGTTTGCCAATGGAGGTGCATTGACTTTTAAGGATTGTACAGTACTGGTTGAGGTACATTGTTTGGTGAGATAATGACCTCAAAATACTACTCGACTATCCACAAGATACATCGTACAAGCAGTGTGTTTAATACTAAGTATTCTATTGACATGATACTATAGAACACAAGCTGCTGTGGGTTGTTCCTTGGTTTGGAGGGGGAGGGCTGCTAGTAGGTTTATTTCGAATTTGGGAGAAGGTACTTCTTTATCGTCATGGATGTCTTGGTTATTTGTTGGAGTTCTTGTCATAAATGTCAGGCAAACATAATGTACCATATCTACAATCTACCATTTTCCCAAACAACCAACCATCAATCAACACAATAATCACTGAGAGGACAACCTGTATATCCTTATACAATTCTGCCATGTTATTAGCCCATCAGCCATTTACAGCAGTGTAGACATGTACACATACATGATTAGCAGTGAAGACTGAGCTTCCTTAAATGACAAACTTGTGTCTTGTATTGTCCTGCAGAACACTCAAGATGCTTTGATTTCAATTCACGCAAGTGCATGTACTATTGTTACAGTTTCATACTCGGTTTCATGGCTACAGTCAAGTGGAAGAGAAAGTGTTTACAAGCCCTTAATTTAGAATAAGCTAAACATATCCTGACACACTCAAAATCTTTTAAATGGGCAATTCTATAGACCATATCATTTGCAAAGACTAGTCATGTGAGATGTTATTTGTGTAATGTGCTGTAATTCCACCCAAAAGTCATAGACGTCTTGCTGACAATGACTTGTCTGATGAGAAAATATCTTAATAGGACCCAGGCTGGTTCTTTCATCAGAACACCAATATTACAGAACATAACACTGACTTGATGTTTGGCACTCACATAAATATCATAACCATGCAAAATGTTTCAATTTGAATAACTGGATATAGAAATCTTTATCTTCATTTTCAAAACTTGTTCTACAGCTGTACACACAAGTCAGCTGCAATATGGAATGATGTCCTGCCACAGAGATGAAGGCATGGAAAGGAAAACAAAGGAATCAAAAATTAAAAATCTGTCAACCAATTCCAAATTTTAATTTAAAAGAAAACATATGAGGTATATGAGTTTTCTTCAATTTGTCTGCCTTCTGTTTAAGAAAATACATCTTTTGCCACCAGAGATTTGCCACATCTAATTCCCATAGAGCTAAACTAGTGGTGTAACTTTGCTTTCTATCAATTCATCATGGTTTCTGTTTAAATTTCCATGCTCTGAATAACAATGAGAGTACATGAATTCTACACTAAGCATATCACCGTTTGTTTGAATAAATTGATCCTAATGAGAATACAAGTGTATTGCCAAATAACAATCTCAGGCATCTGGTAGCTGTTCTCACCATTAAATCACCAAACATTACCTACACTTATCTGACCTTGTTTGTCACACACTGTGCATAAGATAATGAATTTTGATACAATAGAAACAGTGGCGAAGTATGCTAAATCTCTGCACACTCTTTTCAAAGTTTTGGTAACAACTTCTATCACAATCACAGAGCATCTTGCTAATTTGTCAGTGTCATTTGGCATGAAAATGTCATCAAATATTATCAACAAATGCATACTGAATGAGTATGGAGCATCCAGCAGGTGTGTAATCAAACAAGCATACTGTAAAAGTGGATATTTTTGTGTATTTTTCACGCTTAGCCTGATATGATGAGTTTTGCATGTTTTTAATTCTGTGGAATCAAGATATTAACTACTGGAACATACTGTATAGCAATAAAGCATGTGTGATGTTATTTTTGCGCTAGTTTCTGGTTGCCCGAAATGTGCGAATATTTCAACACCACAAAAACTTCCACTTTTACAGATAGGACCTGCGGCATCATGCTGTATCATGATGTGGCTAGCTGCTCAGGTGACTACAGCTTCAAATATCATGACACCCTAATTGGAACTGCAGGTCCAATGATGGTGACCAGATAGTAGTGAAACAACGGCACAACTGTTTCCCACCAGTATGCCCACATCATCTGCTCATAACCACTGAAGAACCTTGTTCTTGTGAGGCATCTCTTCAGAAGCAAAATGACAAGTTGATGAAGCATACCCCAACACCTTAGCTCTCGTTTAATGACGACAATGGTCAATGGAATGGATTCGGGAGAATCCTCTCGCATACATGTCCATCTCTTTCAACTCAAGACCATTAGCTCATGATTTGAGGAGGCAAACACACCTTCACTTGATGACCGTGTCACCATCTTTAGGCATCTGGGTTAATGACGCCCGTCGCACAGTTTCAGCCTCTGTTGTGATTTCAACCTCTGTCGTGATTTCAACCACAAACATGATCATTCTTGCAGACCAACCCATATATCTTCCTCATTATTCATGTCCATCTCCACCTAAGAAAGAAACAAAAACAGAAATGTATGATACAAATTTAAATCAAGCAACAACAAAGAACATTTCAAGTGGTCCCCATAATATGTCACTGTCCTATTTTGAGAATCATTTTTATGCAACCCTTTCATAACATTTAAAACATTATCTATTTTCCCAGCAGTTGATTAGCAAGAATCATCTCTGTGCTGTACACAGAAGTAGCAGATAGTTGAATGATTTGTAATGGAGTACCCAGCATGCCAACTTAATTAATTTTGGATAAAAGTATGCAGTTTCTTTTGACAAAAGAATCTGGAAACTTAAACCATGTTGAAATTACTTCTGGAAAAAAAAAATACACCATGTCAAAAAGATATTTCATGTAATTAATGTTATGTGTTCTGTAGCCTGCTCAAACAATAATCACTTGAAAGTGTAAACTGTACTTGATTCTGTACGAGGTCATACAATTTCATCAATAGAAATACATTCACAAGTATGTGTCATATTAGAATGATCCCTATCTAGAGAGATGTCTATCTAAGTGGGTGGTCCACCGGCAACTTCTATTTCTGCCTCACAATATGTTGCATTTATATACGTGTACATAAAGAATAGCTCTCTTATTTTATTCTTTGGCTTCAATAATAAGAATTACCAGACATTTGAACAAAATTATCTTCTTTTAGCTCAAGATATTCACATGTAAGTCATGTGAAATCTGATCATCATTTCTGCCATGTAAAACAGTTTTATCATCAGCCCAGCAATGTCTTGTAAAGACACAGTCACACACTTGCGAATGAGTTTTCTACAGACTGCCATGACCCCTGTGTGTCTGTTTGACCTTCTCAGTTCTTCTTCCATGACAGTGACCACAGTCAACTTGCTGATTATTCTGTCAATTTCTTGTGCGGATAGGTACATGGACCACTTCACTGGATTAGCACCCTGCTCTTTGCAATGAATGATAGAACTGGGTTCTGTTACATGTATGAGCTGTGGCTAAATCACACACGGGACCTCCACTTCATGTCCTATCCGAGGGACAGAGTGCTTTGCCTCTACTAGAGGGGATGGCATGATTACACACAAAATTGCTCAGCTAGCCCCGGTCTGGAGTTCAAAATGCTCAAGTCACATTAAGTCACACATCATGGCAGGGGTTATACGCCATACATATATTTAGCATGTCTAATTTTTTCGTTAATCAGGGCTTCCTGACAATTTTGCGAGTGCTTAAATTTGCAATCGTGGGGTACAATAATGACTGGAGGCATGTACGTGTGCATGCTACATTCACATCAACCCGTTGAGGATGGGCTGATTTTGCTTCAACACGCATTTTCCATAGACACTTGCCCAAGTATACTCAGGACTCGTCCCCAACAGAGCAAAAAATTTCATGTATTGTTAAATTTGCGAAAAGCACCCAACTTAAACAATTTGTGAGAATAAAACCTTGCGGAATATATGGCATATACACAGTATTCTAGAGCAGGAAGAGAAGTGTCTGACCTCTTCTGGCGACTCCTGGTCGTAGTCATTCATCTCCTCCGCCTCAGGATCCTCCGCCTCCTCGGACTCCTCTTCAGATTCGATGTCCCCCTCCTCATCCTCCTCATCATACGTCTGAGAAAAGAAACAACAACAAAAAACAAAGTCGGGAAATAAAACAACACTCAAGGTAAATTCTGAAGTTTGACAAGGACTCACATTTTGAAAACAATCATTATAACTTGCTCTTTTTGCTCAAAATCACTATTTATTTTTGATGATATTAGGCCAGTTTTTGTCACATTTTTTGCTAGTTTCATTTCTCAGGGATGCCAGTTACAATGAAAAAGAGGGTCTGAAATACATTTACCTGCAGCTACTTCATACATGAAAGGGCATAAACTTTTACACTACCACTAACCAGAGCCTGAATTCAGGCTTTTGCCTGAAAATTGTCATCCCTGATTTCTGCATTCTACACTAAAATTGACTGGGCTTGTGTGTTATTTTGCTTTTAAAAGCTTGGCTAAAGTTGAGTTTGTTTTCATTTCATGTGCCTACTATAAAGGGAATGTTATCAAGTTCTCTTCAAATACTGAGCAAGTTGAATTGAACAATATGGCAAACATTCATAAGACATTTAAATAATATCAATATCATTGGCTACAACTACAGCTGTAGGACCTACATTTGTACATATTACACAGCTGTGACTAATATTGTTATTTGGTTTAAAAACTCGACTGGAAATCACAATTTTAGACTTTACCTCAGATGCTGTTTTTCCGATGGGAATCATATCCTGGTCTTTTTCTACGATGCTCTGCAGCTGTAAAAGGATTTGGGAGAAAGGTCACAATTAGTAAATTCACTGTGATGTAGCAATCTCTCAGTTTGACAAGCATTTCATTTAGACATGGATAGTAAGACTACCTTCTTTTAACATTTATTCTTAGCTACATTTACTGTTTTGCAACACAAACAAAACCTTTTTTTTTTTGGGGGGGGAAATTGACAACTGCTAATATAAAAGACAATCCACATGTAAACAAGGTTATCTTGTATTACCTCACAAGAGAAAGCATAGTTACGATTCAGACTACCCTCATTAAAGTATTGAAGAAAACGACTAATAAACTCTTCAATACAAAGTGGGACAATCACTCAGGTCCGTAACTGAGGCCGGAGTGAGGGGGTAAGGGGGGCTCAGGGTGTTCTGCAGAATCACCCCCCCCCCCCCCTCCCCCTGTTTGCCAGCAGCAATAAAATATAATTATTCCTGAATAAAAAACAAAATTACCTAAAAAACAAAAACAAAATTGACTAAAAAGAAAAAAAAAAAACATGAAAGGGGGCTTTATTGTAATGGCACCAGAAAATTGCATTGAAGCTTTTTTTCTCTCTCTCTTTGTTTATTTTTTTTTTTTAGCTTGTCAGCCTATGAAACCCCACAAGTGGCAATAAAAAGAAAAATGCACAGGTGAGTCTCTTTTTTTTTCCTTGTCAGCTGATTAAAACCCAAAAGTACCATAGGCCTACCAAATATCATATTAAACTTGAACTTAAAAGGTCCACTTTTTCTAATGGGAATTACAATTTTGAATCCTCCCATAAAATCCTAGTTCCGGCCCGACAATTATCCTCAATCAATAGTATCATTTTCCCCTACTTTTTAAGTTAAAGGATGTTCAATGTTTTTTTGATGAAAATTGGCCTTTTTGGATATCCAAAAAAGCCATCCTAATAAACTGACAGGCCACACATTTTAAGTTTACATGTAGGTCTTATACAAATGTAGGATCTCTTTCGTGTTTTATGTTTATTAAACAAATGTTAGAACCTAAATTTTCACATTTTACCTTTTCTTTTTTTAATAATCAAATAAATGTTAAACTTTTGATTCCTCTTAAAATTATAGAATGGATGATGCTTTTTTAACACGAAACACAGCCCGAACGCCGAACGAAAGTATAATTTGTAAACTGTCAAAAGGAGCGCCCCGAGCCCGAGGTTAAAATAATACTAGCGTTGTTGTAGCAGTCCTCTTTCAAGATTTCATAAAGTAGTTTCTAAATATCTCGCAAAACGTTACAAGATGAATCCTCACCTCAACCGGTAGAATTTCAACTGTACAATCCCTTTATGAATTAGATGTAAATTTATAATTTAGGCAATTGTGTAGGGCCTACTTATCAAAGTCAAAACGGCCCTATCTATTGTTACCCTCGTTCTCACATCATTTTCCACATGTGGGACTAGCCTAAACGTTCTAATCTACTAACATTTCAAACGATATTTGAATGAATACACAAACCCAGCTCTGATGCTTCCTCTCCTCTTCTGCTAGCTCTGCTTCGTCTTCAAATGGCTTCTCCACATCAAACCAGAGAGGGTTTGAGAGCCTTGGTAATAAAGATGGAAAAATTGACGCCATTTTATGCAGCTTCTTCCAACTCACTACAAAATCAGGCTAGCCTAACCGTGGGCCCGTCGGCCGTCGTTTTTTATTGTTGTGTCGTTAGCTAGCTAGAGCTAGCTAGCTGTGTATGTAACCGCATGCGCAATATGCGCCCGCAGCGCAGAACGCACGAGGAACAAACGGATGACGTATGAGACGTACATCGAACATCAGAAAACCTTTCACATGACGGCTATCGGACTACAAATGCTTACTTCCTCTACTACTAGTATCTCTAACTTCTGTTGGTAAATCAGCTAATATGCCAAAGGATTCGACGGCCAAGACCCCCTGGCCAGTAGCGATGGCAAACCGGCCGTGAGTTTCGCGATATGTAGATGTCTAACATGTTAGATATGGAGTCGAGAGTTCAGTTCGTTCGTTCGTTCGTTACTCGGTCAGTCTCTATGGGATGCGGATGTAGGGTCTAAACATATAGGATACGGTACAAGTATTTTATGGTTGCAAATTTCGTTATTTTTACAATCAATTCAACTTCAGTTGCACTCAACATTTGATATGTTTACAATTTATTGTTTGTAAATAGTTCAAACAAACGTTACGAGAGAATTGAACACTAAATTGCTTAGGAAATGTGCACATTAATTGCGCAGTGAAAACTGTCCGAACGGGTCACGGAGGCCGCCATTTTGGACGCGTCATATCGGAAAGTATCGTGAAGGGCGAGATTTCGGTATCTTGACCGCGAGTTCAGTACTTGCATGGATCGATCAGTGAACACGTTCGATCATCTGCTCCGACAAAACACGAAACTGTACAACGTTGAGTGTGAAAAAAAAAGAAGAAAAGAATAATTTAAGAGTAGGCCTAGGCCTGTTAGAACCTATATCAAATTTAATGGGCATTTCTTCGATCTTGCGTAAATTGGGTGTTGAAAAAACAAATAAAAACATTGAAGACTAGATACATGTATCTAGAAGTTTTCAGCATTCAGCATTCTGGTAAATACGCAAGTGGCCGGGTCAGGGTGAACTGGCCGGGACGCGGGAGTGAGTTTGATTGGGGGGGGGGGGGGGGGGGGGGGGACACCTTTTTTTATCATATCACAGGAAGTTTTGAACTAGATCTATAATCAGCTTTCAAGTTTTATCAGTTGTTAGGCATTCGGCATCAGAGTTCAAGCATGTGGTAACTTCTCTGCAACAGCTCTGGGAAAGTTTAATTTTGAATTATTTTTCTGAACACGGCTTACTTTTCTTTTTCTTTTTTTTTTATTTAGTTTTGTTTTGCATTCAGTGTGAAGTGCTTTCTGAATTCATCGTATGGCTTTAGCAGGCACTTAACATGATGTGGGCCTTGAGTTCCAATAATTTGCTTTAGGCCGAAAAGATTTTGCAAAAATTAGCAAAAAAATACGTTGTTATGTCTCGTAGCCGCCATTCTGATTTTTTTTTTTTTTTTTTGTGCTATAGAGGGATGAACCGGGACAGCATCACTGTCCCACTTCTCCCTGTATTCAGTTAAAGTTATGATAAAATTAGGCAATCATATTTTTTTTTTATTACATGTATTATCATTTTTAATTCTGGATGAACTGTCTCTGGACCGTAATGGATATACATGTACTAGTAGTGTCTATCAACGTTTTGCGATGAACTCATGTGTAGATATTCAAACACACACACATACACACACACACACACACACACACACACACTCATGGTATACATGTAATAATATAGGAGTACATCTAGCCTATTCGATTTACTGTTTGTCCCACTTCACCCCAACCAAAGTCCCACTTCTCCCAGGGGGTGGTTCACTTCATCCCGATCGGTAGCCTTTTTTTTTCATCAATAATACTATACAAATATGAGACTTTTAGGAATATGAAGTAACAACCCATCATGTGGCTTAGCATCAGTAGTCTTTGGGTCCGAGACATGAGAGCTCCATTCTAAATATCAGAAAAGTTATAGGAGAAAATTAATCAATCACAATTTTTGTCCCACTTCTCCCCACTCTCCCCCACACTAGCTTGTATAGGCCCTTTAGTATCCTATTCATTTGCAAGACTGGCAATATTAAAATTGCACTTGCAGCTCAAATCCTGTGTACTTCTCCATCACTGATTAGTCAATCAAGGAAATCAATCCAAGTAAGCCTTTCTGTCACACTATAGGCCTATGTATGCGTAACAGATTAGCTCATTTGCATATATTTGCCACTACTTCACAAAACTAACACACACACGCACACACACACACACACAAAAATTGTCTGACATTACAGAGCAGATCATAAGCTTCAAAGGGAATGGGGCCTCAGGATAGGATCCTACTTCAATTTAAAAAAAAAAAAAAAAAAAATCCTCTAGCATCACTGCCCTGGGGCCAGAGGGCAAATAAGCGCCTATAAGTCCGGCAATGAAAAAGGTATCTCCTTGGTTCTATTCCTTGACAGGGACGATTATTACCTGGCAAGTCATGACGATGGCGAAGGTAACATCGAGGGCTACATCGAGGGTGATGCAATCGAGTCTCAAGCCAGTGAACTCTCGGCCGGTGGCGGCAAGAGAAGAAGCAAGAGACATTATCAGCTGGCGGACGAAGATGAGGAGGCTGCAGTGATTGCATGGGTGCAGTCCGTTCCCATGCTTTGGAACCGGAAGGATAAAGAATTCAAGAACAAGTCTAAGAAGGATAGAGTGTGGGAAGAAAAGGCCCAAGAACTGGGATATGAGGGTAAGTTTGCATTCATATTGTTATAGGTCGATTTGAGACTTTGCCATTTTTTAACTTGTGATTTATTAATTTTGTTACGTACTTGTCAAATACATCAAAATTGCTTCTTACTTTTGTCTTAATTTCTGTATTTTCAGTGAAGCTTTTGAGGACCTGGTACACTGACCTGAGGGATTTCAACACGAAGTTGATGAAGCAGAAATCGACGGATTCAACCAGACAGTTAACTGACAGAGAGAAGTGGGTGATGGACAAATTTGCATTCCTTCGTTCCACAGTTCGCCACAACAGACCATCAATTAAGCGTGTAAGTATGGAAAAGTAGTTTCTGTTGCTTGTTGTCGATGTAATTGATTGTATTTCTATAATTGCAATGTCGAATGACCTATGACTTGTATTGTTCTGTACCTGTACTTGCAGACGAGAGAGACAATTATGAGAACAAGGAGAGATCTGGCTAAGGCTAAGAGAATTGCTGCTGCAGGCAAAAAACGCCCTACTCTTGTGGATACTGATCCTGACTCTGAGCAGGACGAGTCCTTTCCTGCAGCCTCCTTCAAAAGGTCCAAGCGGTGCAAAGACGATGGGGACCCATTAATTCAGTCTATACAGAGAAGAATTGATGCTGCCCAAACCGAGTTGGCTACTGTCCGCCAGGCTTTGACGTCCGAGCCTGTTACAGAGCGCACCGCTTTCCTTGAGTGGGTCAAGACTGTCTGCCGAGATGCTACAGAAGACCAGTGGTTTGAGTTCCAGACTACTTTCACCAACCTCTTCGCCAAGTGGAAGGTTGAAGATCGTCAGCTCCAGCAGCAGCAGGAGTTGCAGTCGTTCTTCCCTCAGCCGACCTTGGTCCGTCCAAGCTCAACTCCACCAAATCCTGATCCATCTCCTTGATATACCAGCCCCTTGATATACCAGCCCATGCCAGGTTCCTGGAGACCACCTCCCACGGACGCTTCTTTATGGACCAACCAGTCTTCAGAGTATGGCAACCTACTTTAACTTACAACTCCCTCGGCATCCTCAGTTCCCAGCACCACCTCAAAAGCCTAAACCACAGCCTTCGTAGCCGGTGCCCGTGTGCCAGATGTTGCCATAGCCTGCTACTTCGGGAAGTTCTTCAATAATCTGCCAAGCATTCTCTCTATTGGATACCATCACCATTCTTTCCAACATTCAACCTGTTTGAGGACTCCATGGACTTTGGCCTCAGCGCAAGTGCTCTGGAGGCCCTAGACAAAAATCTCAACCTTCTTTCTGATCCAAGGAAAATTAAGCAACACGACGACAAAGAAGACATGACGTAATCATCAAGTTTGCTTTCTTATTATATTCACATTATTTTACTTTGATGTTTCATTCAATCTTTTTTTTTTTTAAGTGTATTAAAGTGTGAAATAAAGATTGGAAAGAATTGCAGAAAAATAGCATGTGTAGCAAATAAAGAGCGGAAAGCATTAAAATGAATGAATAAAAAGTGATGAGATTAAAGAAAGAAAGAAAAAGAGACTGAAAAGTAAAGCAGTTTCTTGGAGATAGTTAAAATGAATCACAAGTTGGATACGTTTTTGATCTTTTGTTCAGATACAATGTATATTTTTCAGTCTTTGAAAAGAGAGTTCAAGCAAGTATGAATAAGGAGTGCAAAGTACAGTTAAAAGGACCTGTGAAATAAACAAAGACTGGAAAGTGTTTACCATACATGTACACTTTTCGTGTTTTATTCTTCCATATTCTTGTCTCTCAATGAATGTACATGTATAAGGTGTAATGAAAGAGAAGTGTGTATCCGATGAACAAATTCAGCAGAGAATAAAATAAAGTGTTGTTGACATATGGAAAACATGTGATTCTCTCAAGCAATCTGTTCTTTTCTCTTTTTCTCTTTCATTTTCACATAATCTTCATAGTCTTTTTATTGTCACTAAATTTGTAATGCAGTCTTTCTATAGTTGAGGTTCAAAATTGGCAGGTTTATCACTGCAAAGATTTTCACAGATGAATATAGTTGTACACTCTATCACAAATCACAAAGTAAAAAAGGTTAGATCACGGTGGTCCTGACATGAAACAGATCCAGCAGGGAAGTTGACCCAACGCTTCAGGAAGTTGCAGTTCTTATCATAATTGAGTTATTTTTAGCTCTCACAGTGTCTCAAAGAAAGTATTAGTTTATGTAAATGCCACATCAAAGTTGGATAAATGAAAACTGAACACTATTACATGTACATGTAGTTACTCTCACACGTTAAGGTTGGGGGGGGGGGGGGGTCGCTACCCGTCTTGCCGCAAAGCACTTCAGAATTACATTTTCCTGCTCGTGACTATATTTATCAGCAATCGACAGAAAGTGATCAAAATAATTAAAAGAAAGGAAATCGCATGTATAAAATTGAAAAAATTATACAATGTACACACAAAAAAGGAACAATGTTGACCTTCATCTTTAAAAAAAAAGGGGGCATTCTTAAATGGCTCAAATACAGAGATAAACACATGCTCAAATTAATGCGAAATACATGTACATGTACTTCATATCTGTCTATATCTTTCTACTTTCTTTTTTTAAATTTGTCTCTACGTTTATTCCTCTATTTCTTTATATGTGTACATGTATATATTTCTCCACCTGTAAAACTACCGATCTATTACAAGAAGCCCATTGGTCTGTCTCTGCATCTATGTAACAATATACTGTGCAGTCAGTCAAACCTATCAATACATGTTTTTATACAGATGAAGAGGCACAAATCCCACTGACACTAGCTGTCACTTATATCCATTACATTAATTTTATTTCTCAATGTTTTGGTTCTGGACCCTGAAGCAGAGGTTATTGGTTCAAATCCTACGAACGTCTGCCACCTTTCTTGCTGGACAAACTTAGGCACATTGCTGTTCACCTTTATAGCCCTGTGCAGTGCACTCCCGTTATAACGAACACGGTTATAACGAAATTCCGGTTACAACGAAGTAAACATGCAGGCCTCAGTATTATCCGCCCCATGGTTGTTGTTGTTGTTGTTGTTTGTTTGTTTGTTTGTTGTTGTTTTGTTTGGGTTTTTTTTTGTGTGTGTGTGTTGTTGTTGTTGTTGTTGTTTTTTTTTGTTTTTTTTTTTTGTTTTTTTTTTTACTGTTTGTTTGTTCGGTTATAACAGAATTTCGATATAACGGAAGAAAACTGCCGGTCCCGAGGACTTCGTTGTATGACGGGAGTCCGCACGAATGAAAAGCAAAGACTGTGTAGACCATGAATGTGTCATTTCCATAAACCTCATGGAGAACAACTACTGTGCAGTGTATAGGCGCATCCCTCTTCCTCCGCCACACACCAACAAGGAGCGGAATCAACTTTCTCATCTTCCCGAAGTCCTTCATCTTCTTCTTCCCTACTTTCTTCTCAGTCTTTTCCTCTCCCTGTTTTCTTCCACTTAGTTTTTTTTTTATTACAGTTCGCCATCATCGTCATTACTTTCCTCCTCCTTTCTTTTTTTTTTTTTTTTTGGATCTTTTTCTTTTCCTTTTCCTCCTCGTTTTCCTTCTGCTTGTCCTTCTTTTCCTTATTGCAATTTATCTTCTACAATGGACTCCCGTAATAAAACGAAGTCCTCGGGACCTGCAGTTTTCTTTCGTAATGCTGGTATATCGAAATTTGGTTATAACCTAACAAATACATGTACACTGTAAACAGGAAAAAAAAAACAGCAACAACAAGCAACAAAAAAAAAAAAAAAAACAAAACAAAACAGAGCAGATAATGTTGCGGCCTGAATTTTTACTTGGTTATCATCGGAATCCCGCTATGACCGTGTCCGTTACAACCAAGACGGGAGTGCACTGTATAATGAAATATGAATAGCTTATAACTCGTTGTTGTTGAGCCGTTACCGTGCGTGACAAAAATATCTTTTTGTTTTCCTCATCTGTCACGGGCGCCTTTTGCCGTTACCTTCATTCTAACTCTTAAAGTCCTCCTTTGAGCTATCAAGCCACTCTACTTTGGATCTCCAACTCCCATTTTCTCGGGATATGTGCATTCACTTGCATAGTGTCCGCCATATCAGTTCGTTGACGGTAACCGTATTGATTTGATCATGGAGCTATGGTTTGATTGTGTATCATGTAGGGCTATACGTGCATAACAGAATGATAATTTGTAGCGTTCATCGCATGGAATCAACTTAGCAAAACGAAATTGTAATTATAATCATCTCCTTTTCTTTTATATTGTCGTCATCACCATAACTGTGATTTAAGGACGTTCCTCAGTTAAAGTGAAGTCCATGTCATTTTCGTCAAACTTTCCATACAGTAACTTTGACCTATCCGAAGCCCAAATATGTATATAAAACCATATGATTTCATGTGCTTGTTTTTCTTCTACGGGACTTTGAAGAATATGACTAATCTGCTGTCCTGTACCAAAATGATAGCGTTTTATACAGGATCAAGACCATGATTGGCAACAAAATCTGCAATGACAAACTTAAATCTCCATAATTCTTTCAAAATCCACGATATTTTCTCCAAATTTGCAAGAATTGCAGAAAAAGGTACCCAAAACGAGGAAAAGGTTTTAAAGTTAGGGTCTACACTCTCATTCTTGAGCAAGCAGCGCCCTCACGCGGCAGAAAACACCGAAATATCTCAAATCCTTCTCATCAACGTTTTCTGTTAGGGGTGAGCTAAAGGACAAGGTTCATAAAACTTATGCTGTACATTCAAAACCTATGTCATTTTCACGAAACTTGACCAAATTGTAGAAGAAGGCGTACTAATTCCGGAAAAACAATAAAAAGCGGGAGTTCATGTGCTAGTTTTTGTGCTGGCAGCACCCTCATATGATAGAACTCATCCTAGGACCCCAAAATCTGGTTATAAACCTATCGTGGGTGCCCTCATTAGGTTGGGTTTATGAATGTCATGCTGTACATTCAAAACCAATGTCATTTTTACGAAACTTTATCAAATTGTAGAAGAAGGGTTACTTAATGCAGAACAATTGTAAAAATAGGGGGTTCATGTGCTCGATTTTGTGCTAGCAGAGCCTCCTTGCGACAGAAAGCATCGTAAGACCCCCAAATCTGGTCTCAGTGAATAAAAAACCAACATGCTCTGCCGGTACAAATGACCTTTTTCTGCTCATGCTCAAAGTTGAACCCCAAACTGGCTTATTGATCCTACTATGTTCACGTATGTTTTCCCCCTTCTATATGATTCTCTCTGTTCTGACTTCTCTGTTGACAAATTTGGCTCTGCAAATGCAACCACAATCCACCGCTCAAAATAATAATCAGAATTATTACGTATTCTAGCTCTGCGTGTACATTACTGTACGCGTAATCTGTTCTGTCATTTTAAGATCCTCTTCACGATCGAAAAATTAGATTATTGTTATATTTCTGCCAGTGGAAAAATGTTTTTAAAAGAAAGTGATATCCTCGATCGTGTTTTTTAACAAAACATCGTCTGCCAACTTATGATGAAACGTGATACGTTGCCCGATACGATTAATATTATCTGCCGGAAATTTCCTCCATGTCCAATGGTCACTGCACTGCCTTGAGCCTGGCCCTTTTTATGCCAATTTTGTGAAAAAGGAAGAAAAATCTCTTCTTATTATCTCTTGGAAACTTGATGTCAGAATTTTGTCAGAATTAGAACTTCTACATTTGCGATACGCCTCAGAAATTGACACAGTATTTCGATCTTATTTTCAACTTTGGAAGGAACTTCACGGGTGACTCAATTTTACAGATACTGTAAGAATACATGGATTGTAACAAATTAAAGGTGACTACTTATATCGGGAATTGTTCACTCTAATGGATATGATGGGAGAGTGACTCCGCATTACTATTTGATTAAATTCCGCGTTTTATATGATAAGCGTTCTTTTCAATTTTGCAGTGAGTAAACTAATATGGATCTTTGTGTGAAGAAAACTATACGCCTGCCAGTACTTTCATTTGGCAAGATGCGTGTGAATTTAATGTGCCATGTAGGTTGAAACAGTTATACCTCCCTCTAGGCCTACATACGTTTATTAGTTTTAAATTTTGGATGAGGACTCTATAATATGATCTACTTATCAATCAGTTTGCCCAAATATTTGATATGACCATAATGCATGCAAAATGATATGAAGATGTTCATTGCTGTATGTAAAAAGGACTGCGATTTTCTGTCTTGTTTATACGAATTTTGGCTGCAAGAGGTTATGCACAATCTTTGATTATTATATCATTTATATCAGCGTTATCATCTTGTTCGTTAAAATAGTAGCTCTAAGAGATAACTCACAACACCTCGTCCCAGGTGAATAGTTCAATTTACCAAAGCAGCTCAGAAAATTGCACCTTCTGCTGAGCATAACATACAAGTTGTTTTGTAGGCAAAAAATTTTGTCTACAAGGTGTGGTCAATTTCTGTTCTGATTTTGAAAACGGTAAATTTCTGTTCCGATTTTGAAAACGGTAAAAACTCTTGAAATCATTTTGCTGAAGGTACATAGCATGAATTCAAACTTCATTGCAAGATCCTTTATAAGCCTCGACATTGACATAAACACGCGATGGCCCGCGGGTCCACTAAAAATTGATGTCGGGCGACTAGACTTCCAAAAAAAGTTAGCTTTTGATAGCCCGCTTGGCCCGGCTCTGGCAACTGGGACTCAAATGAACAAAACCACAAATAACGATCACGTTTGGGGCCTTTGAAATCTACCAAGGTATCAGCATTTTATACAAAATGTATGTGTTATTTGAGTCTTAAAATCACTGAAAATTTGAAATTCGGGAGCGCAATCTGGCGCTTCTCCATGAACTGTGAAAGAAAAAATAAACTAATACATTTCTTTCTAATCTCTGCTGAGAGACTTTAATTAGACTTTAACAATATATTGAACAAATTCGATGAAAGGGATGTTAGATGATAAAATCACCATCAAACTCTTTTGTCCCGACTTTTCATTATGAAGTTACACATCGGCTTAACTTGAAGCAATTGAAAGCAGGGTCGCAGAGGTTTGTAGGGCTGCCACTGAATTGCCCCTGGGCTAGAAGCCTGAAAATAATATGTCGGTAATGGTGTCACAATCAGCAGCTGCTTCATCTCCGATTTGTGAAGAAGTTTATTGATCCGTTGGTTTAACTTTATAAGGTTTTAACCGTTATTATCCTGTAATTGGATCATCTCAACAGATTTATCATGAAAATCATTTAATCGTTTTATGGATGCACGTTTAGGGTTTAATAAATTTCGATTTTACACTCTTACTGCAGATCTGTTGTTGATCCGTTAATTCGGTGTTTTCTAAACCATGGACCTACAACGTAGGTCCATGTCTAAACTTAGGGAATTTCATGTCGCATGCTGAAAATTCTGGTCACTGTTTGCAGAATGATTTTGCTTGTGACATTTCAGTTTACAATGGTAATCTTCATGGCGCTGATATCCCCTTTCTTTGATAATTATTCGAGAAATTAACATTTGTATCAAATCAATATTAATGTGCAATTAACAAGATAATCATAAGAGTGAAATGGTAACAAGATGTATTAGTAATATTTGATAATGATTTGCCGCTAGGTTTATTAGGCCGGCATTTTATTAATCGTGATTCAAAATCGTGATTCAAAATTCATACATTATAGGCCTATATACACAGAATTGGAACCCCCCCCCCCCCCCCAATAAAAAAAAAAACAAAAAAAAACAAAAACAAATGGATTTCTCCGTTTCTTCTCCTTTCCCTCTCTCCTTTTTAAGTTCAGCCCATTAGCCCTACATTATTCTTTTTTGTTTTGTTTTGTTTTTCCCGGCCATAAAAATCTTATATTTAAAGACTTCAGTTGTCAAACGGGTCAGCAGGGTAAAATGTGAATGTGGATCCCCGTTTTAATGATACATATTCAATCTAAGAGCCTCACAGCATACTACGGTTTCGGAAATTAATGTAACCGAAATTTGTTGCATTTAGTTTCATAATAAATCCTTCGATAACGAAAGATATCCTTACTACATCGTATTAATAAACTAGCCCTGACATTCTTGTACTACAGTACCTCATATGTATACCTGTGCACGATCTCCGGTTTTGGAAAGTATTTACGCCCTCTACGTCGGATCTACGATTTGTCTGGCGCTTTGAGTTTGTTCAGAGCGCAAGTTGCAAGCTAACCAGTAGATCATTTCGCCCATGCGTTAACGTTTTGTAAAATATGCGAGACTTTAGAACACCGACAGAGAGCTAAGTGTTATCTCAGTTTAGTCAAGGGTTTATCGCCACTTTAAGTAATTGGCATAAAATGTTACAAAAAGGCATTAAAAAACTCACAAGTCTATGTAGTGCATCTTCAGTGGTAGCCAATTTGACCAAGATATTTTAAATTGATATGCACCTTGATTTATCTTGAAAGTGACCTGAAACAAAACGTATTGAACAGAACTGTACCCATGTCCTTGCCTTTACCTCTTTCATATTGATTTTGACAGGAAAGAATTCATATAAATATATATAAATATATATATATATATATATATATATATATATATATATATATATATATATATATATATATTAAACTAAAGAAACCCCAAAACAACACATTTTGTTTCCTTACTGTCTTTCAGTTTTGAATCTACTTATCAAATTGCTTAAGCCAAAACTATCCCTGTGATAAATCACTGTTCTATCATTTTCTGTCATGTCTTTTTTTTTAACGTTAAGTCCAATTTCTCTATCAATTTTCTTTGTTTAGTGTTTGTTGTCTGGTGCTTAAAAAAAGTTACTAGTATTTGTTGGCATTCTTTTTTATTTTTTATTTGACATGGTTCCAACACCTTCAATGATTGGCTCTTTGTTCTACATCAACTGAAAGTATTACTGACTGAGAATATTTTTCTCATACTGTAACATCATTGTCATCATTACCAAAAATGACAATTTCACCACCACAACCATCACTAAGCTGTCCCTATTACTGTCATTACCATATCATCAATATACCACATTCTGCAATATTACTACAGCACTCAACATCATCATCATCATCACTATTATGGCCATTACCACTACAATCCTCCTCATTATTATCATCACCCTCAATACCATCATCACCAAATCAACATCATCATCACTTCCAAAATCATCCTCTCCCTCCTCATTATCACCATCCTCAATAACATCAATACCAAATCAACATCATCATCACCATTCTCACCACCACCACCAAAACCATCCTCTTCTTCATTATCATCATCCTCAATACTACCAATACCAAATCTGCATCATCATCACCAGTATGCACATGACCATCACCACTGCAATCCTCCTATTTCTCATTATTATTATATCACCCTCAATACCATCAATATCAAATCATCATTACCACCACCATTAAATTCATCTCCTTTGTCCCAATCATTATCATAACTCTCTAAACCAAATCACTACTATTATTGTCATGACCTTAAATACTACCATTTCCAAATCAATATCATCATTACCATTATCACCATCATCTTCTTCTTCTTCCTCCTCCTCCTCCTAATCTTTATCATCACCCTCACTACCATCACCACCAAAATATTATCATCACAATCATCACCATCACCACCACAATTATCCCCTTCCTCCCAATCACTATCATCATCCCCTACACAAAATTAGCAATTTTCCATCACCATCACAATCCTTCTCCTCTTCCTCGTCCTCCTCATAATCAGAATCATCAATACCATCAGTACCACCTCAACATCATCATCACCAATATCACCATCCTCCTCCTCATTATTATCACCCTCAATACCATCATTACCAAATTAATATCATCATCTTAAAGGGATCATATAGCTTTGGTTGAGACCAAATGGCATGTTTATAACATTTTTTTTTTTAAGACAAGAAAACTGTATAAAATGTAGTAATTCCAAGAATGATTTAATGTTTATTTGATGAAAATTAGTCCTCAAATGGCTGAGATATCCAAAAAAGTGATCCTAATAAAATTGACAGGCCATGACTTTTATTACGATCTCTTCTTTTTTACCTTGCTTTTGCATATCTCAGTCACTTAAAAACTGATTTTCATTTAAATAAACTTTTGATTCCCCTACAATTGTATGCTCTTTAACATTTCATAGAGTGGTTTCTAAACATCTCACAAAATGTTACAAGCTGAATCCTCACCTCAACCAGTACTGTACAGAAGGCATAAACATCTTCCTCCTCATTATCTTCATAATCAGTGCCTTCAATACAGAGATGCCAAGTTCAATAAACTTTTATGAGTGAGATTTTTATGACTCGGCGTCTCGGCGCTCGCGCACATGCGCACACAAACGAGGAGGGTGTCCCCCTCCCATGGTAGGGAGCTTTTTTAAATTATTAGCTCTTAATGATGCGATCTGGCGCATACTTAAGTGACTATTTTTTACTAGTTTTGACAGGCAAAAGGGAAATATACCTTCAATTGCAACTATCACTCTAATCCTTTGAGTTATGCTCCTTATTTTTGGCCCAAATTGCAGACTTCACCAGATGCGTGGGAAAAATGGGTGCCATGCGTGAGATCGTGAGACAGACCCTAAATGCTTGAGTCTCACGCAGAATGCGTGAGACTTGGTAGCTCTGTCAATATCAAATCAACATCATCATTACCATTGTCACTATCACCACCAAAATCCTCCTCTTCTTATGTCATCATTATCATCACCCTATATACCATTGATACCAAATCATCATCACCACCACCATTATCATAATTGTTATGAACTTCACCATCAGTGTTCACCCCTCATAATCACTCAGGAATGGTATAGTTTTGGTTAAGGCCGGAATAAAAGGTGGGACCCAGCTTTTATTTGGACCACTATGTTTTTTAATATCGCAGCCATTTCAAAACCGATATTCAAAACCACTCACAGGATATGAAAGAGCATACAACTTTAAGAGGAATTCAAAGCTTATTTGATGAAAATTGGTTTTGAAATGGCTGAGATATAAAAAAAAAAACACCCCAAAATGGTCCTAATTAAAGGTGGGACCCACCTTTTATAAGGACCACAACCAAAACTATGCCATCCCTTTAACACCATCATGAAACTTACATCTTTTTTTATTATTTTTTTTTTATTGTAGTTGTTGTTTGCTTTGCCTCTGCTTTTGCTTGTTTTGTCTGTGTTTGTTCTTTTGTATGTGCAAATGTTATGGCCTAAATATACTGTTTATTATCTGCATCTTTATTTTTGCCAATTTTATGAGTTGGCAAATATTCACAAAATAAACAAATTGCAAAAATACTGCCTGCAAGACAACTGTGTTGTATAAAGATGGGATGGAAAAGCACTAGCAGTTCTCTTGAAATTGGTATAAAACTTATTTCCCATTCCAACAGTGTGGCTCTCAATCACAAATTCTGCATCTTGCATAATTGCCTTAACCAAATAGTGAGATATTATACTCGTGGAATATGTGGCATATACAGCACTCTCTGAGTAATCGGGTATCGCTTAAATGGGTACTCCGTTTAATTGGGTAGTAATGTCAAAATCAGTTCTAATGCACATTAAAATTACCTGATTATCGGGTTGCCTCTCCGCATAAATGGGTAAATAATTTTCTTTAAATCCAATTTCTACCCTCATTTTATCGCAGATATAACACTTTAAGAAATCATGAATGTCAAATTTTCCATGGCTAATAGCATACTCTGCTTAATTTACAAAGAAGACCGATCATTTGGGGAGTGATTAAACATGAAAACACATGTACCAGTACCGACTTGCCACACGTAAACGAACATTACACATGCAGCTGGCATTCACAATTGCATAGACAGACAGGAGTTGAACACACTTGCGCTTCTCCCTTGCTCCGCAACAACATTCACAATATGAGAAGTTTGCAACGAAAATCAGACCATTCACCAGTTCCATAATTATGCTTTTCCCCAGTCACTTCTCGAAAAGTAACCCAACGTTCTCACTGACTACTAGTGCACGCAAAGAGACGTGTTCATTTCAGAAAACGCCTGCGTGTTAGCAAGTCTATAGTCAAATGACAAAGTTTTCGGAAGACATGTTTGTCCATAAAAAGAGTGTAAATTATTGCTCGTGACTGAGCAAGTGTAATTAGTAAGATATGTATAATGTGCCGTGCAAGCATGTGTGTTAAGCATACAGTGTAGGTGTTTGGTGCAGTGTACAATGCGTGTACAATGTACATACACATTGTGTGTGTCAACTGTGAATAAGACATGTTCTTGTGTTAATCGGGTACTCTGCTTAATTGGGTAAGAAACGCTCTGCTCGAGCCTACCCGATTATGCGGAGAGTACTGTACAAAATTAATGAAATGTAAGTGTGGATGTGTTACGGACTGTACTTGTTTTGAAGTCATTATGAATCAGTACACACATCACAGGCAAGAGTTCAGATTTGTTCTTAATTACATAATAATCTTTTTTATTTATTTGCAAAAAACACATGCACATGGACAAGATCATTATCAGTTACCATTCATGCCAATAAAAGATCATACAGAGACAGCATTAAAACACGCCCGCTATTTACTCCTCATTTATCCCATTGCATTGATAAACCCACGTCACTTGGATTTTGTCAGCTAGCGCTGCTGTAAAATGTCAATGACGACGTTCTACAAGATCCACCATCACAAAATTTAGAACTTGGATTGAACAGCTCTGGATGCAACACTACCACTGAACCAAATTTGAAGACTCTGAAAGGCACTCATATAGAAAATCATAACAAAGAGTAAAACATAACTGAAAAACAGCCATCGTTTCAAACTTGAAAAACTCGTGACAGAAACACACACAGTGTACATGATGATGTAATACAAGTATATTATTTCTGATTCAAAAAGCGGCAATCAAGTTTCCCAAAACTTCACAGAGGATGATTTACCTACTTACTCGAGAAGACTATCTTTTCATAAAACTTCATTAACAATATAACAAAAACAACAGAGAGAAAATGTCAAAAAAACCCATAAATTATTGTGACAGTGGAAGATAGGTTTTGAGTGATATCCCACATGGATATCTAGTGGAGATAATAATCATCGGTAATTAAGCCTTTGTTTACCAAAGATGCAACTCTGTATCACTGATGTGCACAAAGTCCATAGACCACCAGCCTGCCTAGCATGTACAGAGTTAAAGTTTCATCAAATATTTTGTGGTGAAACTTGTACGTTGAATTTGATTTAAAGCTGACAGTAGTTTTCAACAGATGTCATGTATGTGGTACAGCTTGTCTTTTCTGCAAAGATAACCAATATATACCTCGCTACCTCCCTCTTGAGCTAAAGGGAGAGTGTTTGTCCATCAAATAGAAATCTGTACAGTCCTATTTACACATAAATGTCACAAAGATGTAAAATAGAATGTTTTTTCCCCTTTCTTTTTTTTTTCCTTGCAGAAAAGCAGCAAACAAGGTCACATGTCTTGCTGGATTACCAAGATGAACCAAACAGGTCTGACATCTGATATGAGGTCATCGTCACATGGTACTTACTTTTCAAATTTAAAACCAGGTGAAATTCTCCGACTTCACTGAACTTGTCTTGTGCAGACAGAGAATGTGCACAGCCCAGTGTATCAAGCCTCATGAATATTTTGTCACGTGGCCGACAAAAGGCCATTGCCTCAAATCTCAACCTGAAGAATCAATTCCTGTTTTGTTTTTTGTTTTTTTGGTGTCGTCTTGACAGTTCACAAAGTCCTTTAATGCAATGTGACCAATACCATCCCAAATGATGCGATAAAAATGTAAAAGTAAGACTGCAAGAGGGCTATTCATAAAAGCATACAAAATGAATTTGCTTTTTATATGAAATCCAAGCTGATGCTCTTCTGCAGAAAAGCATGACTATATCATTACTATGCTCTGTATGGCTGTGAAATAAGTCATTCAGTAAAACGTGCCTACCAATGATAAATATGACTTGTACTACTTGACTAATGACACAGACTGTGATTAGTCTATTGCTGCAGACCCTAAAGAGTAAAAACGTTATTACAGTTGCAGCCATGATTTCAACATCGTTGTGTTGAATGTCACACAACACAGGGTTTTGCATAGCTCCCTTTCGATAACTCTCTCTACTCCGTAAAATAACAATTGTTGCTCTACTTGCTCTATCACATACAGGTAAAGTCTTACACACAACACAGAATAAACACAGACTTGAGCGCACTTGGTGCAGCCAAAATCATAGTTGGGATGAACAGATCACACACAAATTGAAGCTAGTCAAACACAGCATTTGTACCTACAAGCCTCTAACCAGAACGGAATGCACAGCTATCTCATCTGTCTTTGTCAGTAGCCTTACGAGCGCATATCCGAAGATCTTGCTGCACGTTTGATAACTTCATCTGCTTAACACAATGTATGATATCAATTTAAGGTTACACCAGTCAAAAAGCATCATATGGCCAGTAGATTTGCTACCTTGCAAGTCATCTACACCATAGCAACTGGATATTTGCAAGTTCACAAAACAGTCAACCATATGTGAAGAACATGGCTGGCATTTGCTTACTGCAGCTGTAGTTTCATATCAAAGACATGGATTCAATTATTCTACAAAATCAATTTTGAAAGGGGAAATTGGCCTCCATTGGAAAATGTCAAAACCTAAACTGTACTTCCAAGCATGGGCAATCATGGTCCAATGACCGTTTCTCTAAAACAAACCTCTTGATTGTTTTCTGTATCTTTAAATCTTACTCAAAAGAGGAGAACCAGTGCATGCATAAAAGTAGACAATTTAAAATGAGCTGTGAACAAAAGATTTTCCCCCCTAATTTGCAGCACATGTTGGTTTAAATGTTTAAGAGTTTAAATGCAAAAAGTGGTAGGTCCATTTTTATCACCTCGAGATATTTGAGACTAAAGCTGCTGAAAAACAAAGAAAATGACTAAAATATATGTACACTGTATATGGTAATTTTAATGATATCTTCAAAAATATAACTTAGGTAGTGAATTAACTAAAGTACCATTAAAAAAGATCTAATTTTCCTCTTTTTTATGTTGATCATCTTTCTTAAAATAACTTAAAAAATGGTGTTTATCAGTTTTTGCACTTAAACTCTTCATACGCTGAGTAAAAGAAAATGCATTCTTCTTGCAATTTCTCCCACTGTTTGCAATTGGCAGCATTTCCATGTAGTCATCTAAATAGAAATGTCAAAATATATATATTTTTAATTTTTCCCTTTACCTTTGGGAAAAAATCTGTACCCTGTACTGGAGAAGTAAGCACAGTCAATTACAATATCCGGGCAGGAACATTTACAATTGGTGACTGATGAGCATACAGTTAAACTCATCATGCATAAATACACATCAGACCAGTTGATTCAAGAAGGGCAAGAAAAACAACAACCAAATAAACATGATGGTCATGGAATCCCAGTCTACGCATCGATTTCTTCGGGGAAATAAACAAAGAGTGAAGCTTGCTTATAGGTTATGATTACGACTGGATGGAGATACATACGGATTATTATCAAATGTTGCTGGTTTGGGTACAGGACAAATTTATTACAAAATGCCATTTCTTCTTCATCTAGCACCAGTTCTTTTTATATATTCACACGCTCTCATAAATAAAGTCATAGGACAGTTACAAGTCCATAAAAAGAGATAATTATGGAAAATATTCCAAACAAGGAAAACATTGCACATAGCATAGAATTTGAACCTGTTGTTGCATGTTTCAGTAAATAAGAGTATCAGGTTCACTGACCGTTTGCATATATACATCCTTGGTTGAGAGCAAGAAAGGCGTTCAATCGATACACATTTTGCAGATTTAGCATCCTTGCTGGCTAGCACCGACCATGAAACGATGTTCACTATTAAAACACCCTACAGCAAAGTCTGTAAGAGTTGATTTGATGAAAGAATCAAAAGGGGTATGGATGGATGGATCAGTTATATATAAAATGGTACAGGAATATTTTAGTCAAGTTGTGAGACATCGCGAGATATAAGCTTAGAGATCTTGCTAGAAATCAAATTGGAAAAAAAAATACAAGGCTTATCACTATCTTTAATCTAAGAGTCAAAAGGACACTAACACTGCTCAAGGTCTCTGAAATTCTGATGCTAAATGAATGAAACATTGCTCCCTAAAAAGATAAATCCGTTTTGTGTCAATCTATTAAAATGATGATAAATTATGAGCTTTGACAAAATATAAACAAGCTGTAAAAAGAAAATGTTCCTTAGTCTTCATCTGTTCAGCATATTTTGTTCAACAACATCCTAAGTAATAGAGAGATATGCCAACAGAATGCCAACAGAAGTTAGAGGGTATGTCAAAATGAGTTCTGCTGCTTTTTGTTTTGAGTTAAACTGAAATCTACAATGTCATGACAAAGACATGAGATGTGAATTTTGAATGATTTTACTGTCACCCGAATGGCAGGTGCTGTCACTGCAAATATATACATGCCATCTAAAATATGCACCAATGACAACCCTCACTCAAGGCAAAGAGAAATCATTTTGAAACAGTTGCTGTCTTTCTCCATCCTGCCCCTTTCATCACACAAATATATTAACTGAAAAGTACATCCAAGTACAGTGCACCTCTGTGGCTCCTTTCTGTTCCACATAGCTGTTGTATTTTGTCTTTGAATGATCATATTGGCAGTTATGTCACTATGAACAAGGTATTTCCCCTTCTTGTGCTTGGTGCTTTTGTTCTGTAGGACAAAAATTTTCCTACAGTTTCGAAAAAGATTTTGCCAAACTGACTAACAGTGATTTAATGCCTGTCTGGGGAAGCACAGATATCAAAGTGCTCGGAAGAAACTGAATTGTGACAACTGACCACAGCAATTGCTGTTTGATCGAGAAGGACATACTGTCCTTGAGGATCCGACGCTTCTGGAGTCCTAGAGAATGGTCTCTCTTGCGTCTTCAAGACTCTTGACTAGTTCTGCACGAGACACATTCAACATTTTCTCTGCCTGGCGCTGCATATCGTCTGCATCAGGACAGCTGTGACGGAATCGCAGCTGCTCTGCCTTGGACAGTGCAGCCTCAACACTTTCCTGTTCGCGATTGTCCTTGAAGCGCACAATGCCATTCTGTCCAGTACTCCTAGACTGGGAGCACTTGTTGGCGTACTTGTCCAGAATGCAAGCACTCTGCCACAGTTCGTTCAGGTACCTGTCATCATGCTCAATGACACTGTGGATATCCTGTAGGACATTCTTCACAGCAGGCGATATGTCTGCGTCAGCATGGCTTAGTATCTCAGATACCAAGATGCTTGTGTCCTTGTTGAACTCTACCATAGATTTGGGCCTGTCCCTCGTGGAATTATCTAAGAAATTGCTACACTCTGTTGTGTCAATGTCCTTTTCTGGAGTTATATGTTCTCTTTTGGTATTGCTGCACGGAAGCCCTAACTCAGCCAAGGGTCCACTCTCACACTTGGGGCTGATCCTCGCGTGGGATATGCTGTTTGGTTGCTGAAGCAGAACGGGCAGCTTGCTGGGAGAGTGGCGGTGGTTCTTGCCCTCAGACACACGATGTAGCTGCTTCTTCTTGATGCACGCAGGAGTAGTGTCAGGCACTTTCTGGGACACGGTCTCCCCCTTGGCCATACTCACTGTCAGCTTCTCACCACTGGTAGTGATGGTCACTCCATCCCTGGGGATCCAGGGGTCATAGGAGTCTGCTGAGGAACTGGTGGACAGTGAACTGTGGCCAAGGTAACCCCTGTGGGAGCTCCATATGAGTTTGAGATCTAGAGAGTCGGGTCGCTTTTGCTTCACCCGGCCTTGCTGATTGAACTGGATGCTGCTGGGATTAAGTCCATGGGTTGTCATGAGCCTGTCATGGTACACTCCCACTCTTACATTTCCCTTGTTGTTTGTGCTGCTCTGGCATGGTGGTAGAGACTGCCGACCCACGGAAGGTTGGGCGCTGACAGGTCTCTGCCTGTGTCTGGAACCCCTACTGTGCTTCCTTGGCCTGCTTGGCCGACTGGGCTGTCCACTTTGACCTTGCACTTCCAGTTCATGTGTTACAGTTCCATTGACCATCTTGGCCACTAGCCTGCGAGGGCGCTGCGGCGTGTTGTCCTCGCTGTCACTGGACGAGCTCGTACTAAAGAGCTGCTGCTGCCGAGCCCGTGCGGTCTGCCGTATACCCCCATTACTCTTGGAGCTGTGGTCGGTGGAAGACGTGCTGTAGTTACTTGATGATGTGCGCATCCGTCGATCAGAGGACCTCCTCCTGCGCTGGCGTCGCTGTGTGCTGGAAGAAGTCCTCGTATTGCGACTGCTGCTACTGCCTGTTCCTCCTGTCAGCCGTTCGCTGCTTCCAGAGGGACTATTCTCACTAGGTTGTGTGTTGCTCTGTGTGGGACTTTGAGAATTGCAGTTACTACCCAAATCAAGGTTGCTCTGAATTCTAATGTTCCCGTTATGCAAATCCTTGGTCCTATCCTGAGCATTCCTCACTGGATCACTTTGCAGATCCATTGTTCCCTCAATGTTTCCATTTAGGATTTCACTAGAGCAAGGTCGATTCGCAAGTGGCGTCAACATTGTATCTCCGCGACTCTGTGTAACTGTTTCGCAACTTGCACCAGTCACAATGCGCTCACTGATGGGAACCTGTCTTTCCTCTGCATTAGTCCTGTCAGGGGCTTGCATGCCCATCTCTGCCTGCCCAGCGAGAGGCAGGGTTTGCGAAGTGTTCCTGCTGCGCGAGCGTCTCCTCCCGGACTGGTCGCTGTCTCCCGAACGTCCGTCACCAGGGGATCGGCGTCTCCTGTTGCGATTCCTCCGCCGGCCACCGGATGAAGAACGTCGGCCACTGAGGTCAGTGTCTGGAAGGGTGTGACTTCTCCTGGTCACTCCTGATGACTCATTGCAGTCGAGTGTCACGTTGCGGCTGTCCCATCTAATGGGTGGGAGCGGCACATGGTTGAAGTGACCGGCCGGAACGTAGCCTTCTCTCAGGCACCTGTCCTCAGTGACCTCCTGGAGTCTGTTGTCGTACAGATCTCGAACCTTGAAAGAAATAGACAAGAAAAGAGACAAAGCATTAGTTTCATCTATGCACAATGACAAACTTCATCTATGCACAATGACAAACTTCTCATGCTTCAAAAATGATGGTTTGATACACCAAGACAGTGCTCAATGGTATGGGAAAGAGCCAAGATAGTCTTCAGCAATTTCACAATTCTGCAGTGATCAATTTAAGGCAAGAAATTCACCCATTTCCTGACAAATGTGTTTGGACATAACCTGATGATGTGAATATTGCAAAAATGTCACCGAAATCTTCACAATTCATGGCACGAAATATTTCAATGAAACTTGTAGACTAGTCTTGTCATGGTGCCTGGTAGCAGTCTAAGCAGGTCACTTTAAAAAAAACACAAAACACTTTAAAAAATAGAAAAGGATGCTGCTTGCTATTGTCACATTAATGAGCAACACCATGAATAAACAGTCTCTGATCACCTTGAGTTATAAAATTTGACCTATATTGTCTGAGCATTTCACTCCACAAGGCAGACTTCAAAAACTGATCACAACGAGAAAAACATCCATCATTGAACAATTCCCCCCCCCCCCCCCTACACAATATGTCTGGGATTCTGATGAAGCCGGAGCAGTGACCCAATAATAGCTCACTCAGTTTGCCACTTTGACACAATTGTTCTGAACAAGGTAGACAATCCAGCCTACACCACCATTGGCCTTCATCATCCCCCCCCCCCCAACCCTTCTCCTATTATACACGATAGCATAACCACACATGAGCAGTGAAATGGGCCTTGGGAACATAAACCTTGTGGTATGGAAGAATGTTGCAGAACATTGGGCAGAGGTAATTACATTTGGAAGGTCGAACCCCAATTACGCTGTCCAAACATCTGGCATCATTCTTCCTTAACACTCAGCCATGTGGGGGAAAAAAGCATGTGTCTTTAAAGAGGCGTGTCAGCCTCAGTTCTTTGGTTTACTTGGTGGAGGCAAGACTGGGATGCTCATGAATTCTACATCGACACTCTGCACAGAGTTTTATCAACTGGAGATATGAAGCCACTTAAGTCATTATTCACTGAAAAAACAGCAACAATACACACATATAGACAGCTAACTTTGAGAGAGAGACTGTGTTTGCATATGCATCTGAGAGCAAGTGCATTTACACTAGATATGAAAATAATGAGGAAAAATGCTAATGCAGAGATGATCACATGATAAACCCAATAACTATACTAACCAAAAGTTCAAAATATGTTGAGTTATATTTAATATCATCCAGCAGTAACTTTAATTGCTAGTGCTCGTATGTGATACTACTATTTACACGTTAGAAACTAACCATTCTTCTTTTCCATCAAGTGACTTAATGCAATTGCAAATAACATGACTTGTGATAATGAGCCATGCCATCAGACAAGCTTGGCAAAAACAACAGTATCTCCTTCCCTTCCATCCCCCAAAGAGGGGGTGTCTCATCTTCCACTCGCAATCACGAGAACGTGTGAAGCCTGCGTCGCCACGACAACAACAATGACACGGGACTGCATTAGCAAAATTACAAGTCCCTCACATTCTTCCCATGTCAATCAACACGAATGTTTGCCGAAGATGCGGCGAAGACAGGATTAACGGCAGCCCACTCATGGTCAGGTGTGCTGCGCCGTCGCGAGAAGGCGGTAGGGAAAGCGACGAGAGGGGAACGCCTCTTCAAAGGAGAACAAGGGAGATGAGGAACAAGGTTGTGACATGCCAACACACCGACAAGACAACGAGAGCAGCGTGTAACAAGATTGGATGAAACCGAACTGGGACAGCTTCCATTTGTAATTTGACGAGTCCTGCAGCTTGGATTTGCTTGTCGGTGAGCGAAGTAAGCAGAGCTTTCTCTCAACCTGATATGAGCAGTCAGCAGAGATCAATGAGACTCACTCTCCTCAACTCTTTTCTAATTCTTTTTTTTTTTCACGGGGGGGGGGGGGGGGGGGGGGGAGGCGGCAGCAGAAGACCCCCCTGGGTAGTGGCATCCACCCAACTGATTCTCATATGACAGTATGAGTCATTCCCCAATAAAATTTCAAAAAGATGAGAGATTTTGGGAAAAAATGTGCTGAATCTTTCTGAGTGATTTGCAGCTCAATTTTCAGCATCCTCACATGCTCCTAAGATTCACAAAGATATACATGCCCCCAATATGGGATGCTCATCTGATTAAATCAATGAGTGTCAAAAAACTTCATCTGCACAAAGTGCTTGCTACTAAGAAAAGAGAACTTGGTACTCTCAGAAAATGACGTTGTGTGAAATTAATAAAAATACAATCACTGCCTTGAATTATATTCACATCTTGGTTAGATTGCCAGTATGGAGCGTATTCCAGCTGAATCAAAGAGGAAAGGAACTAAAAATACACATAACATTCTTTCAGTGAGTCACATCTTGTAGTTTTATTTCGTTTTGAGACCCTTTGATGTAAGTGCACGAGAAAATGAATGCTTTCACCTTGTAACATAATAGTTGCTGTGGGCATGCACACGCTCCAAGAACAATTCCAATCCCCGGGGGGGGGGGGGGGGGGGGGGGGGAGGGGAGGATATTTTTATCTCCATGTCTATTACAATCTCCATTTACAAATTTAAATGCTGTGAACTTTTCCTCCCTCCCTGGTTCCTTACTAGGAGTAAGACTTTAAAGACAACACAAACGAGCTCCCTGAAATGCTCAGGAGTAATGCAGTCCGCATTGACTGGTATTTCTGCCCCATGGCAGAAAATCTGCATTAGGATGACATTTGCGCGACAGGTGAATATGAAATGAAGATTTATCTTCCGGCGACCCTTCTTTAGCTCTCTCTTTTTGTGTGTGTGTGTGGAAATGACTCTTAATGTATGCCTCACACCATCTGGCGTGCAACCTCCTGTGGCTTGATTATCAAAACATTTGGTTCACCCAAACATTTTCTACGAACCCCCTTCATGGGCAATCTGGCACATTTTTCGGGGCACTTCCGCGGCCCAGTATTGCCAGTCACGACTATTAAAGGGAATCTAGCAGTGGATTGGCGCAGCGAAGGGAGTGAATTGGACGTGGAAGATGATCAATGCATCTAGGTCAGCGACTTTGGGGGTAGGAGGGAAGATGGGGATGAGCCTGTTTAGTGCAGAAGTCGAAATCCAATCTTCTGGCATTCAGATCCACATTTGGTAAGAACGCAAATTAGGCCCACCTTTGCCGTCTTCTCTTTGTGAGGTAATCGTAGCTCACTCGGTATGAATAGATGGCAAGGAAAGCAGAAAAAGGAGACGGAGAGAAGGAACAAGAGATAGAGAGACTGAAAGAGAGGAGAGACAGAGGAAGAAGGGATGGGAGGTACTATGACATCACTTTCAAACCCTGAGGGTCATATGGGAGTAGAAGCCTGTTGCCATGCACCAATGGAGCGAGGTGATTGGCCGATTTAATAACAGGCAGATCGGAGAGACCTCAAGTGAAAGAAGGATGATAGAAAGGAAGAGAGAGGGAGAGACAAAAGGAAGAAAGATCTACAGAAAGTGAGAGAGAAAGGGAGATCAGGGGATTTTTCCCCAGAGAATTCAATGCCCTTTTTTCCTTTAAGGCTCCACCTCATCAACTCCCTTGAACAGCTACTTTCTAGGGTTCTCCAATTGGTCAAGGGTCATCGTATGAACCAGCCCTAGTGTTGGTCAAGATGGATGTACTTCAAAGTTCCTCTACAGAATTTGTGACAAAAAACAACAACAACAAACATATGACACCTAAGTCCAACTGTTCAGCAGGCATGTACAGTTTCACCTCAGGATAACTGTCAATATTCTTCAGCAATTAAAGCTTAGAAGTCTGCTTATAGCTTGAATTAACACAATAGGTATGAATAATTCCACACAACAGGATCACCATGAACAGTGCCATGTGTGAAGTGAATACACTTATTGCAGTGTGTGTGATGAAACTGACATATTAATGATTTGACAAAACTATAATTTTGGTTCATTCTCTACTGACATCTGCATTGTGTTTGTAGTTAAATCATGTCTTCAGAAATGAACGACTTGTCGGCCCCAGAGAATGTGCCACATATAATGTATAACAACCAGGTTCCATGACATTTTCTCCTGCGACAATTGCTCCCATGAAATATCTGCAAACTAGGCCAAACATAAATACTACTCACAAAATCCTTAATCCTAATCCTCACATCAAACTAAACCTAAAACCCTACCACAATCCTGACCATAAGTCCTTGAAGAAAATACGACTGAAGCAATTGTCACAGGAGCAAATGTCATGTCATCAACAATCATATGATAGATGTTGCAGAAACACTATCATTACCACTAGCAAGCTACCTGTGTACAATATTAATGACATTTGCAGACTGTGGTTCCAAAAGGGCTGATGAACTAAATTTGGAGTATAAATCACGAAGAGTACACTGTATAAGTCATAAGTATATGACAAAGATGACAACTGATCTGCTTTGCTAACACGTTGCAATGGATGACTCATTGATATTCTGATGGAAACAACTTTGTGTGATCATTTACTGGATGCATTTCAAATTTTTAGCCATCTTATATGCTTTGGTCCACATTCTGCTTGAAAAGCAACTTTCTGCATTCATTTCTTAATTACAGATACAATCCAAGCAGCCTGCAGCTTTATTCCACTTCAGAGTAAATCTAAATCTTTCATAAAGTTGGAAGATGTCAAGAAGTTAATTAAAGAGAGCGAGACCAGACATATTTCACATTGCACTTTGCTTCTCTGAGTAAGTTATAATTTGCAGGGCAAAGTATCATGACTCAATAATAAAAGCAAATTTTCCAGCCATTTTGTAGGCTTACAAAATACCTTCAAAAGCTAATAATTGTGAAGATTGCCACGTCATTTAGTGCCACTAGCTACGTCCTAAATTGCATTCTGTTACCCTCCTTTAGGCTACCATAGCCCCCTTGCCCGACATTCATATCCAGCAGGTTTCCCTTGCTTTCCAGGGCTGCTGAGCAATTCATCAACAGAATTAACAGCATCATAAGCCGTATATTAAAAACATTTACTTTCCTACAGGCAATCCTTTTTCTCTCTCTGTCCTAGAGGTAATGCTTAGTCATTTATTGCTCCAGGCAGTGTCTCAAACTGGTGGAATATATCTTATTTTCATTTGGCAGCCAATAATTTAAGATATCCAGGAGAGGGATGGGGGTGGGTGGGGTGAGGGTTGGGGGTAAGGAAGAATGAGAGGAAAAATTAGACAGGAGATAGAGAAGAAAATCTGTTATCATGTCCTCCTGTCATGGACAGGCACAAAGAAGAATTTCTTTATACCACACACATTTCATCATTTTGGGAAAAGGGGGGGGGGGGGGGGGGGGCAAAACTGCACGCTGCTCCAAAATCCCGTTGATGGAAGAAGCTCTGCATTCTAATGTAAGACGTGACAGAGGCAGGCTTCGACAGTCCCAGGATTTATGACTAATACAGCCTCGGGCAAGAAGCATGAGACTAAAATGAAAAGAGAAGTATCCAAAAAAACAGGGAAAAGGGTAAAATCTGAAATACAATAGGATAGCTAAAATTACTCCCTTATACCTCAGCTTCAGCTGTGTTGGAATGTGAAGGATGGTTCCTCCATCTTTATTTTTCATTTTTTATACAAACACTCAATCTGGAAATGAACATACTTGCATTTCTTCCATCAGCAATCCATGTTTTTCTTCAAATTAATGAATTCTTGCTTCAGGTTCATTCATATCCTTGTACAATTGTTGCACTGGAACCCCTCAAATGTTTCTTTATGTCTTTATCATACTCAGGCCTTTTTTTCCTCAGCATTTCAAAATTACATCTATCTTAGATATGAAATGAAATGTTGAATATGGCTTCAACATAGCTTTTTGACTTGAAAAAAAAAATGAACTACTCAAGAAAATTCTGAATGCCATATTCACTTGAGAAGGGATATTACTCATATTTAAACTGAGATTATCAGTGTGGAAAAACCAATTCATCTTTGCACTATCAAATCAGTTCCAAATGTTAAAATACTCATATCGGAAAAGGTTTTGGCCAATTAAATGAGAATATGTCACATTTCTTATTCTCGTATGTATGGAGGTGTACAACAGCCACAACTTTACAATCACAACAACTACATATCATAAAGAGAAAGCATTAGAAATTGTTGTTAATTGTCAGAAATTGTTGTTAATTGTTGTTAATTGTAATACACAACTGGTTTGGACATGAACGGACGTCGTCCATAGTATGCTTCCCAGTAAAATCGTTTCACATTATCAAAGTCCATCTGAAATGTGTAATTTTAATTGATTTTGACACGAACGAACGTCGTCCTTAATAGGTCTCGCAGGTAATTCGTATTTCACACCTTAATCATACTCAGTTCGAAATACGTAGCCACACCATTACAATCAGTTTGCAACAATACTTGCAATGCAGTGTGTTTTATGCTGCAGCCTGTGATCTTATTACCAAGGCAGTCGTTGTAACCGGATAATTGTCATTTATTTTACCCTTATCAAATTATGTTCAACGACTCGCCTAATGCTGTGAAATAATGTAATATTTGTTTTTCTACACAATTTCACGGATTGTGCATTGGTATGTACGTAAATGGCTTGACATGAATCTTGTTGCATTCAACTGCAGGTTATATTAAACCCAATATGAATGATTTTAATACATTACCTCCAACTGTATTGCTGTTGTTGTTTTTTTCCCCAACAGCAACCAAAAAGTAATGACATTGGGTACATTGTACCACTAATATGTAATTCAGAATCTGTATCATAATGATACTTTTTCCCTTGTTTACAATAGAAAAGGGTTGACAAGAGGAAAAAAGAAAATGTCACCTCTGCTCGTCATTCTGTTTACATGTATAGGAGGGAGGGGTGACCACAAATTGTCTCTATTGGAATCGGTTAAAGAAATGTATAATTCCGTTCTCGTGTTAATGGTATTCCTGCTTCTGTTCTCAGAGGTTGAGACAGTTGCATTTACCTTGTTTGATATAGTAAGTTTTGATCTATGCACATTATGTTCAACGTCATTTATTCCTTCTGTTTTTTATAGAAGGTATATCTATGTTGAAATGCCAAACGTAAGCTCCACAAAGATTTTCAATTTCTTTTATATGTGTGCCAAGCGTGCACCTTTAAATGCCTATGATAATAGCACAAAATGTATCGACACAATTCTTATTTCTGACCACATGAACTTGTCCCTTCTTTTTCTGGTATGCAGATACTCCAGTAGCCAAATTCACACCCCCTGTCATTATTCCACACCCAGTGAACACAAGCTGTTAACATGTTTCAAGTGTTTCTTATTTTCTGGTTGTGACCGTACAACCGATATTTTTGCTGTCAATGTCTGTACGTACGTAGCTACTCAAATGTGTCACATTTCTTCAAAGGGGAAAATAGTCATTCCAGTGTCTCTCCCTGCTTTTTATACAGTTTTCTTGCTGCTTGTACTGACAAACACAGGTATTTTTCTTTGTAAATCATCCCGTGAAATCCCTACCTCAAGACAAAAATTGTACTCGTACTTCAAGCTTGGTTTACGCATAATGCTTGCTCATGTTTTGTTTACAGACATTCCTTTGCCAGCTACTCAAGCATCTTATATAACTCAGCCAGGTGAATGTCGTCTTCTCTCTAAACAGCAAGCAGCAAACAAGTTCAAAAGCAGAGTTTTGTGTCAACAAGTTTATGTAATACCCACTGTTCTGAAACTTTTTCACAATGGCTGAGTCAAATAGTGTGAATGATATGAATAATGGAATTGTTGTTATGTCTGCTTATGCACAAGACAAAGAGGATGTACCCGTGCATGCCACAAATAGCGAAGAGGGTAATAGCCCTGATATAATTAGTTTTTTGAACTCACAAGCTCACGAACTGATACTTGATTCTGATGTAAATGACACCAGTCCTCAAATACCACCCACAGAATACCACACTGAAGACGACATAATTTCATTATCTCATTCTAATCCAAACCAATTTTTTATTTCGCATTTTAACATAAGGAGTATAAACAAAAACTTTGATCAATTCAATATGTTCGTGAATCAAGTTAAATTTGATAGTCAGGTTATCGGAATCAGTGAAACCTGGTTAAATGAAACATCACCTTCTTCGCTATTTACCATTGATGGCTTCACACTTTTGACAAAAAACAGGGCAGGTAAAAAAGGCGGCGGAGTTGGGCTTTACGTCACTCAGAATTTGAATTATGAACTCTTAGACGAATTCAGTTTAATGTCTGAAGTTATTGAGAGTATTTTCATTGAAATTAGGGTTCCAAATAGAAAAAGTATTGTTGTCGGTGAAATATACAGACCTCCAAATACAAGCCCCACTGAATTTATTGAATCTTTATCCGTACTTTTAGCTGATAAATATTTGGAGAATAAAAGTTGTTTTATCATGGGTGACTTCAATTTCAACCTTTTAGACTGTCATACCAACTCCGCATGCCAAGATTTCCTCAATGTGATGTTATCCGAGTCCTTTTCACCTCTTATAAAGAAGCCCACTCGAATTTCAGATGTCACAGCAACTCTAATTGACAACATCTTTGTTAATAGTTCTCTTTCCAATATCATGTTTGGTGTAATAGTGTCTGATGTATCCGATCATTTTCCGATTTTCGCTGTTCTGCCCAATGTTAACATAAGTAATGCCTCTTTTTATTCGCCCAATTCTGGTTTTCGAGAAATGTCAGAAACTAATCTTAATAGACTTAGGGAGAGACTAGGATCCGTTAATTGGTCAATTGTTAATAACCAAAGCGATGCAAATTTAGCTTTTGAACACTTTTCACAAATATTATCATCCGCATTCAATTCCATTATACCCGTTAAGCCATTTACTCGTTCAAACCGTAAAAAGGTTCCAAAGAAACCATGGATTACGAAATCTCTCCTGAGGTCTATTAACCGTAAAAATGCTCTTTTTTACAAATACCGAAGTGATCCTAACAGTCGAACTCGGTCTCGGTATGTGCATTATCGCAACATTCTTACTTCATCCATACGTTTAGCCAAACGAATGTATTTTTCAAAGCAATTTATCAAGCATAAAAATGACATCAAGAGTACGTGGAAAGTGATAAATGAAGCGCTGAACACTAAAAATAACACCGAACCACCTAGGCATATTATTAATAATGATAAGTACATTGAAGATGAAGTTGATGTGGCAGAAGTATTCAATGAATACTTTGTAAGCATAGGACCTAATCTTGCCAGCAGTATTCCGCATTCAAATACTGATTTTTATTACTTTCTAAAAGACCAGAATCAGCAGTCTCTTTTTTTTGAACCTGTCATTGAAGAAGAAATCAAAGATATCGTGCAAAACTTGAACACTAAGAAAAGCTCTGGATGTGATGGAATCACCAATTTTCTCCTTAAAAACATCATTAATGAAATAGTTATACCATTAACACACATTTTTAATTTATCGTTATCTACTGGCATAGTTCCACAAAAAATGAAAATAGCTAAAGTAGTACCAATTTTTAAAAAAGGACAAAAAGAATCTGTGACAAATTATCGCCCTATATCTTTGTTAACTTCATTTTCAAAACTTCTTGAAAGATTGGTATATACGCGCACACACAAATTTCTCGAAAAGTGTGAAGTTTTTTGTAACTCCCAGTTTGGTTTTAGGGAAAACCACAGTACGACCCATGCCTTACTCACTTTTATCCATAAAGTTGCTCATGCTATAGATGATGTCTCCCACACTATTGGAGTTTTTCTTGATTTTTCGAAGGCCTTCGACACAATTGACCACGATATTTTGATTTACAAGTTACGACATTATGGTATACGTGGGAAGGCTTTGGACTGGTTTCGAGATTATTTATCAAACAGAAAACAATTTGTGAGTATAAATGGCCGTGATTCTCAGTTAAAGTTAATTTCATGTGGTGTTCCACAGGGCTCCTTACTTGGCCCACTATTGTTCATTTTGTACATTAACGATCTTCCTAGTTCCTCGCCAATTCTTTCCTTTATATGTTTTGCTGACGACTCCAATCTGTTTTTTACACACAGAGATCCTTATACTCTTGTTAACACAGTCAATAAAGAACTTAAATCTGTGCAATCTTGGATATACGCCAACAAATTGTCACTTAATATTGATAAAACTCATTGTATGCTTTTTAGCAATAGTCTTAAAACCCTTCCTTTTCATATTAAGTTTAATGAAACTGAATTAAATCAAGTCAATAGTATAAAATTTTTAGGGCTTTTTATTGATAGTGATTTATCTTGGAAATCCCACGTTAGTTATTTAAGTAATATTCTTTCTAAAAATACGGGTGTTCTTAATAAACTTAAGAGTGTTTTTCCAAGTCAAATTCTGCTTAATCTTTATTCTACTTTGATTACTCCGTACCTTAATTATGGTATTCTTGTGTGGGGGAATGCAACTAGAAATCTTCTTGACATACTGTTCCGTATTCAAAAACGTGCCATCAGAAATATCAACCATGTCGGATATTTGTCCCACACGAATGATTTATTTTTGAAAAATAAAATACTGAAAATATCAGATCTGTTCAGTTACAACGTCGGCATATTCATGTACAAATTTTCTGCCAACGAGTTACCGGATGTTTTTACTAGCATGTTCAGAAAAAACTATTTGATTCATAATTATCCTACCCGCCAAAGTGACGCATTTCACCTTCCACGTACTCGAACAATTTTCGCTAAAAAAACGATAATGTATACGGGCCCTAGATACTGGAATGACCTCTCCCCCGAAATAACAAGCTGCTCGTCTTTATATTCCTTTAAACGTAAATTAAAAGAGTTTTTATTGAGTGCATATTTTGCAGACACTGAACAGTCCTAATGTCTTATGTAATACTGTGGTATGTTATTGTCCAATCAAACATTTTGTCAACACGTTGCAGATTCCATTTAGGGTCTTGCCATCGGGCTCTCTGAATTCATCATTAGCAATTCCACATTCTACTTCGTTTCCCTCTCTTCCTCTTTCCCTCTACTCCTCTCTAACCTTCTATGCAGAGCTTGACGGCAGGCACCAAATGGCTTAATAGTTGTATATGTTACTTTTTGTGTCTTACTGATCATATCCTGGTGAAAGTTTTAATGCAACAATAGTTTATACCAAAGTAGGCTGTATAATAATGATGGCTCGGTCACAGTAAGTTCATATTAATGTATAGTTTGTTTGTTTTTCTTCTTCTTTTTCTTCTTCTTTTATTACATAAAATTTGGCAACCTTACATCATCATTCTGGTCTTATCTTCTATCCGTTCTCCGTTTCTTTTTCACTAACACTGATTACTCGGGGCTTACAGCCAAACAAGCTAGCTTTCATGTAGGTCCCGTCATACTTCTCTTTGATCAACCCCATTTCGATTTCGATTTTGACCAGTTATCATTACATGTAATTACTGTGTTATCACCATGTATATTGTTTGTTTTCTGCACATTGTTCACAAGGTAAAAGAACTTGTCTGGTTTCTGTTGTAATGTTCACAAATGAGAAGTATGAAAATAAAATGAATTGAAATTGAATGAAGAATCAACTGAAGGAGTATTTCCTAATGTTAAACAGAATGCAAGGATAACTCAAACTTTTTAAACACTAAGGACCTAACTTCATTTGGCTGTTCAGGACTTCTCATCCCCCAACATATTCTTGAAATCCATTGTTTTTATTCAGTGCTACATGGGGGGGGGGGGGGTAACAACTGTCCCCTTCCCTCCAAAGTTGGCTCATGTTAAACCTTGCATTCTTGACCCATTTCTACAATTCTCACATCATCAAATCATGGTGTCCAATGGTATCAGATGACTCAGCCGTTGCCAAGAATCTCATAACATGTTCCTCTATTCTAAAGACGTTTTGGCGATTATGGTGGGTAACATGATCTTTTCAGCAACTAGGCTGTCTCGGATTACGTATTATTCTCTAGAACTCTGTCTAAAATCATTCCCCATGAAAGACCCCCGAAATGAGCAACAGAATCTTGGGGGAAAGGGCGCATTCAAACAGACTTATTTTTCTTTTCTCCTCCAGACACAATGAAGCTTGTCCTTGGTGATGAGGACACGAGTGCACCTGAAAGATGGAGGTCGTTTTGAGGCAGGTCCTTTCTTCGATGCCACATGCCCACTTTACACTAAGAATTTGACTCCAACTGCAGCGTTCACTAACAGACACTGATGAAGACTAGCATGCCCAAAATCTTCTTCACTAAGGAACTCAGTTTAACATTCAATTCGTGTCTGAAAGGCTGATGAATATGACCCTCCAATCTTTCCAAGACCACTTCAGAAGGTGTTCAAATGAAGAAATGTAACGTAGACAGGCTAAAGCAAGAATTTTTGTAATACCAGCAAAGTGGCTACTTCAGAAATAATGCCTTCATGTGGAAAAAAAGAAATCTGATTAGGCGGGCAATCTTGGTAGGAAACTTCCTGTCTATCACTGAGGAAGAAATTATGGAATAACACATCGAACTACAAAGCTCCTCGGTAGCGAGCTTGATTTTTCTCCTTCAGCCGATGCTGAATGCCTACAAGCACTTTGTGCATTAGCTATGACTAATGAATGCACCATCACACACCATGATTTAACCATATATAACAGCTCTTAATTTGATAGTAACTTCATGTAATTGCCACAGCAACAGCCAATTAGCTTTCAGGGATTTTCCCCATCTCCTTACCAAGACATTTACTTTTTATTTCTGCACACTAGAGTTACTCATGTATTCATCAAGGTCCTTTTGCTATGAAGTGATGTGAAGTTATTCTGAGAAAACAGCATAAAGTACTGTATATGCCATATATTTAGCGAGTCTATTTTTTTTTTGCAAATCAGGACTTCCCAACAATTTTACAAGTGGGGGGGGGAGGGGGAGGGGAGGGGAGGGGAGGGGAGGGGAGGGGAGGGGAGGGGAGGGGAGGGGAGGGGAGGGGAGGGGAGGGGAGGGGGAGGGGGAGGGAGAAGAAGAGGGAATAGAATCAAATGCTTTAATTATGAAAATAGCCATGTGGAAGATGAACCGCTGTTTTAATTGCAAGGAGAAACAAATGTAGGAACATATGACACAAGTCAGGGAGGACAAGGACAGATGCATTCGTGCAGGAGTTGTGATGACAAGCTTTCCCCAGACATTCATGGGCACAAGAAATAATAAACTTGATTCTCCTCTACATGAGCTTGCTGCTACTTGAAGCGCGAGGGCACACTTGCAACAACAACAACAAAATCTTTTGAGAATTAACTCATTCAGGGCCATGTATCTCAAAACATCATTGACATTGTTTACAAGCAAAGTTTCTTCCGGCAGTGATAGAGTTAATTACAGGCAGACGACAGGCTTTCGAGAACCCTTGACACTGAGAAAGAAGTTGATATTTTTGATGGCATTGCCGTTTGAGTTCATCAACTCCTGGATGGGAAACATACGTCTATCCTTGACGGTTTGATGAAAATACCATCTGGGAGCCAGAATGGAAAACCAAGATGATGGTGAGCAGACATGGCAACTGTTTCAGCAATTAGAACCATTTTCATGTTACTATTAGGCATCATCTCCATTATTTTTTTGTTTCTTTTTTAAAGCGGATTCTGCTCACTTTGTCTTCTGCGTGGGTGAGGATGGTAATTAAGGCTATAGGGACGGAAATCTCATCATGTCCCTTTATTGACCTGTGGCCTCTGATGAATCTGAATTACTGGATAGATGGATGGATGGAGACACATATTTATGAATGAGAGAAACACTCTTGGTGTGATGCCAGGAGGACAAAGGGATGCAGGGGAGGGAGGTCGAAGATGACTTGGACAAAGAGAGGTGATGAGGGGGGATCGAAATGGAGAAGGGGGAGAGGAGAAGGGGGCATGAGGGGGACATGAGGGGTAAAGGGTGAGGGGGGCATGAAGGATGAGGGTGAAGGGCAATGTTGAGGGAAGATGGAGAGGGGAGGATAGGAGAGGAGAGAGGTATGAGGGATTTCCAAGGTTAAGGAAGATTGAGGAGGAGAAGGTGAGATGAGAGGGTGCATGAGGTATAAGGATGATGGAGAAGGGGGTAAGAGGGATGGGGGTAAGGGGCAAGAGGTATAAGGATAGGTTAAAGAGGGAGGATAGATAAAGAGGGGGAGGAGAGGAGATGGGGGAGAGGAGTATAAAGGAGGAGGGGCGTGGTGGCAGGGGTAAGAAGGAAGGGGCAAGGGGGAGGAAGATGAGGAGCAAGTGATGCAAGGATGGAATATAGAGGGAGGGAGAGTGTGAAGGAGGACAGGGGAACATGAGGGGTAAGGATAAGGAGGAAGGGGGAAATGAGGGGTAGGGATGCAGCAAAGAAATGAGGTTGAGGGATTACAGAAGGATAACGGGTAGAGAGCAATGAGCAGAACAGGGATGAGGGATGAGAGAATTGATATAGGAGAGCAGAAAGAAATTTAGGTCGGGAATGATTCAATAGTCATCAAGATAGTTAAAGAGACCAAAGGAATTAAAGACCATACAAGTTACTTTGTATGTAAATGATAAAGTTATATCACAACAATACAAAAGATATGCATTGCCTTACCAAATAAACAAGACGAAGACAAAAAAAAAAAAAAAATTATATATATGTATATATATATATATATATATATATATATATATATATAAACACAGTCAGATACAAAGATAGGGTCACAATCTCACTCTTTCTCAAGTTATCTTTCCATAGGCTTCTCACATGCATCTCAAATAATTTCAATCAAGAAGCAACATTTCCAGTCTAAAGCTATAACCACTCTCTCTCTCTCTCTTTTTCCTCTTTCTCAATCTATATACCATCTCTGACTGATGCTAATACAGAAACACCCTTATTCTGGGAGATTGATTTTTTCCCAAAGTTTATTTTACTAACATTTTTTTTTTTTTTTGGGGGGGGGGGGGTAACTAGAGCTGTGGAGATGGACAAAATTGAGAACTTGAGCCTGCCATCAGGGGACAGAAATAACAATTATCATTTCTGTCAAACCAAATCCATCAGCAGGGGCTCATAAAGCCTCTCAGCCATCTTTTTAAAGGGAAACATCAGACATTGGCATGAAACGGGGAGCTGAATGAATGGTGAGAAAAACATGTCCCAACACATTATTCAGGGTCATAATTTTAACATTGTATTCAGAAGTTTACAAGCTTTGTCCAGAGGGGAGAGGAAAATGTCGCTGTACAATTGTATTTCAACGAAATGGAACAATTCACATGCAAGATGTGCTGTCCTGTCCCACTATTGGACCAGTTCATAATTGAAATTTGATGTAGGACGTATCCAAAAAGTGGCACCAAATGCCCCATTCAGATGAAATCTTTGACAAGATTTGCAGGCAAGAGATTTCATGATTACATACTTGTTAAAGACAAGATTTCAAAATACTTCAAATGTGGAGTTTTTCATGGCAATACCTCTCAGTGCCCCTCATTCTTCATTTTCATATTATTTCAGGATAGAGAATTAGAAAAGACGTGAGAAACATTAAGCAAGTCATTGACTAGATTGATTGCATTCTCAATGAAAATTTCTTCACATCCATCATTGTATGACTTGAATCAATACAAGACAGCTACAGGTTTCAATAGAGACTCAATGTAGATTGCATCGGTACACATTTTGAAGACAATTTCACAAATCAACCATACACCGTTCTGAATGTATGGGACTTAAAGTGTATTCAGACTCGTTGCTTTCTCAAAATGAATTGAAATGCTAGGAGTTCACCTCAAGGAAGAAATCTACAATTCTTTGGAGAATGTCTCCTTCTGGAGGAATTTCATTTGACGCGGCTTTCAAATGAAAATCCAATGTCATCACATCATCTGTTGCGATACATACTGATGCCCCCAGAAATCTGGGTGAATTTCTCTCTCCGCGGTGTGCCTTGGATCAGGTCAGCCTGCAGGCTGAATAGCAATCAGTAGTGGAGATAGCTGCTGCGAGCGATAACAATAGACGTTGCACAACACGACTGAATCACTGAGGGCAGTGAGCTATGTTTTCTCAATTTCTTTGACAACATTCAAAACACCATACATCACATCACTCCGCCATAGTGGATTTTCAATGACTTGCCTATAACTCACACTAATTGAGAATTCTATTCCATTTTCAGCTTGTGACACTTTGATATTTAGCTCCCCAAACATACTGATTATGTTGTTATATGTAATTCTGTACATTATGCTTCATATATTCTTTCCAATTATGTATCACAGACACAATGTATGTTTATTGTGTATGTTAAATGAAGAAGTTTACTCCAATCCAATCCAATCATTTTTTTTTTCAACACATTCTCATAGCACGATAGCAGAAGCACAGTTTTATATTAGCATTCATGAAATGCTTCATTTTTTTTTTTGAAGAGTTCATTTCAAATTTGGATGAACTCACATCCCACAGCACTTAGGAGCATGACATGAAAGTATTGATGCTAATATCCAGAGGTTGATGCTACTGCTAAAAAATCACTACAGATAAGAATGTTCATGCCATGTATACTGAGTCTTTTGCTCTCAAAACTATCTCTCATTAGTGTTCAACACATCTGAAAAGTGCCAACGAAGATCTAAAATGGGTAACTGAATTAACTGTTCCCTCATCTAAAATGGACCAGGAGGTGCTAGCATGAAAATTCCACATGTGCATTTTAACAGCTGGGGTGTGAGAGAGGGTGGAATATTGGGACCGCCCCTCCACATGAGACCAGATGTGTCAGGGGCAAGGGGGGAACATTGCACCTCAGATATGACCTTGAACTCTGGAAGGGAGGGGTGTGTTTTAGTACTGCTGGATGACTCAGTGCTAGCCTTGCTTCAAGTCTGACGAATGCAAGTGTGTGTGTCTATGTATGTCTTCATGTGTATGTGTGTATGTGTGTATTTCACAGATGTGATATTGCAAATTGCCAAAGAATGCTTTTGATGTTGCTGCAATGTTGTGGTCATCATAGCAAGGGCCAATGGTGGCATACTTTGATGGAGAATCAAAAAAGCTGTTCAAAGTTTGTTTTCTTATCTCTGGGCAAAAGTTTGAACACATACACTGTAGCGGAGACTGAGAAATAGTTTTCAAATGAGCAAATTGCACGGACAAGAAATCAGCGCTCGACACAGCTCAAGTTTTTTTTTGGCAAATATGAAACGCACCAACACTTAAGGCCTGCGGTGTGTACCGAGGTCTTTCAGCACTCGTTGACAATGAATGAGAGCACCGTCACAGAATATTGACATAAAATCAAACCATGATCATCCATGGATGAAGTTCAGAGATCGAGAAGAAAAGACTCGACTCTATTGTTTGACGAGCAGCTCTGCCGATTGTGTCGGTTGCGACCTGCTCTTGACTCTAGGCGGTGACACACGTACGACTGCATTTCGGTGAGGAAGCGTGAAGCCCGCCCACCAGCCTGGCGGAAGCAGCAGACTTGGAGCAGTGACCGTGACTACAACTCCACAGTTGACAGCCGGTGGCTTTGAAGTCAGTGGTTACACTCAGTTGGTCGAAGGTTATGCAAGAAGTTACTAATCTGATATACGGACCTGTTCCTTTAATTAAGTTATTATGTGTATACTGGATATATGTGAATGTGTGAGCACATCTTTTTTTATGTTCAATGACGTAGAATTGTTTTAAATAGAGTAAAATGCTGAGCACTTCAAGTCAAGAGATTCATTTTCAATCTCATTTCATCTAATTTATTGCTGCAGTAGTCATAAATGCTGATTGAAAATCTTCAGATACACGAATTTGAAAATGATTGATATTCAACGAAATTGGTGGTCGTAATGTGCAGAGATGTGACTAGACGGCCCCCCTTTACATTTGCGACCAGACTCTTGTGGTTCCACTTCTTAACATGGCTCGCGACGCAAACCTATTTCGGGGTGCGTTCACACCATCACAGGGGATCACCGCGGTATCGCCATCCCGAAGCCGAAGTGGTTACGGCTCACTCTGGAGAGGCTTTTGAGCGGCCATTATTCGGCTAATTCTAGCCCCCTGACCTTTCCCGCCTCTTCACTCCAGAGATGCAGGCTGGATGAATTTCAAAACCCTCTAAACACAGAAAGACAACAAGAAACAGAATGAGAATAGAAAGAGACTGAGAGAGAGAGATATATGGAGAGAGATAGAAGAGAAGATGATGAAAGTGGGAGAGATGAAAGAGAGGGAGATAGAAAGAGAAAAGATGGAGAGAGAGAAGGAGCACAGAGGAGTAAGAGAAAGAGAGAAACAGGGGTAGAAAGAGGAAAAAAATTATAGAGATGGGGAGAGAGGGAATATTGGAACGTTTCAATTTCTCCAAATCAGTCCACTGTCGCATAGTCCATTGAGGACGTCTTCGTGACTGAAATCTTTAGGTCCTGCTTCAAGCACTGTTCATTTTTTCTTTCGAATTCATCCAATGTTGATATACATACATGAAGAAAGCTCATTGCAAATCTAATCATTTACAGGAAGGAAGAAGTCACAATTAAACAACTTGCCTGATGCAACTAGAAACTGGGCCAATATGTATGCGTAGATTTCCTTAGGCTTGGGAAGTTGTCAGGGCAAATGTATGATCATCATATCATTGAACAATACATTATTAATGAGTTTCTTTTCTTTTCAAGAGATACCTGTTGTTGACAGAGATAACTCTGTCTCTCCTATCCAAACACCATAATCATACGTTTGGTTTGCCAAGCCAGTCAGATCTATATAAAGGAAATTAGTTTCACTCCAAATACCCTGGGCACCTTGAGTTTGTTTCAAAAAATCTTCCCGGGTCATCAGAGATTTAAGGAAATGAAATCAAAACAGTGATCTTCCCCATAAGAGAAGAAAAAAAAATTGTCATGAGATTGAGGATGTTCTTTCATTCAACATCTTTAAAGTTCAGCAATGTCTTTGGGAAGTAATAATTACATAGATTTCAAAGCTTTACTTACACTGCTTTTGGAACATCATTATTGAAATATTATGCTAACCTTTGCTTTCCTTCTGGTAACATTTAAAAAACTACTTCATCTGCCATAGCCAAGCATAGTTTGGATAAGAAATCCCTAAGAAACTAATTCCGTTTCTAGGGTTTTTTTTTGTTTTTTTGTTTTTATGATTAGTCCCTTACACACCTTTTCATGAAGTATACTTCTGTAAGCATTACAATGATCCACAGACAACTTTTGTTTTGATTACCTGCTTACTGTGATCAAAAAGAATTTGCATTATAAACCAGTTAGAACCTATGTTAAGGTTAATTCTATGAATACATTTTTTTTTTGGGGGGGGGGGGGTGGTACTGCACTGTAAGGCTTTTAGATATGTGCTACATTCATTCAATTTTGACAAAACCTCATGTGTGTTGTTTTCATAATCACATACAATTTACACTCATGCATAATCAAAGCATAAGCACCCCCTAACACTATATGTAGTATTATTTGACAGTGAATATAAAGCTGAAGCAATAACAGCCGATCAAAGAGCACACATTTACCAATATCATAAAACGTACAATTGGGATTTGCCAGACTAAACAATCCATTGACTGTATTATCCCCGGTGTGCAGGACGAATCTGCTTTAATCATGTCTACGCTGAAGGCAAAGGGTAAATCCTCATGCTCGGATATTCTTTGCCGCCGCTGCTCAGGAGCACATCATCTTTGCTCCATGGCTAGCAAGAGAAAGTATCTTGTCTCTCGGCATTGAATTACTCATCAATTCATTGCCCCTCATAAGATACTTGTCTCCTTCCCCCTCCACTTGCATCCACTAAATCTTCCCATCCATTGGTCAACCTCAAGTCTCCGGCTGACAAGCTCTATACAAACCACTAAGAAAAAAAAAATGAGGAAGGGGGATGGGGGAACAATAGCTCACCCCCCTTCCTTCTCCCATCTCGTTTCTCAAAACTGTAAACAACCTCTCCCTGCACACTCACTTGATGTCCTATTAACTGTTGCTTCTTTCCCCATGGCTCAACTGAAAGAAAAACTTAGCCCTATTATTACACAAAAGGGTGACAAAGCAGCTTAAAACTGCTGGCGTGCTTTTGAGCGGAGAATAGCTTCCAAAGGGTGGTCATTGCTAGAAGGGTTAAAGCTTCAGTGTCTCATAATCCAAACAGACCAACACGTTGAGCTGAGAGAGTGAAGAAAAAAAAAGAAAGCTGGTTAAGGAGTATTGTTAAACATAAAGGAGGATCTTTGCGGGTAATTTTTTTCTTTCTCTTTTTTTTTTTCTGCGCTGCATGTAACTGTGCTACTCTTCCTCCGTGGTAGGAGCATGCTGTTTTGTTGGGGAAATAAAAATGGGACATGTTATTGATTTCTGGTCCTCATTAAGGGGAAGGGATCAATGTGCTAACATGGCTTCAGTGCTAGTATTAACAAAGAGAATTGAGATCAAGAGAGGGCTAGAGATGGGTGGAGATGGGGGAGAAAAATAAAAGCAGGTAGTAAGAGGAAGGGAAGACTGATGAGAAGATTGAGGAAATACTCAACGTCATCGTACGTTTTCTTCCAATTCTTTGCCCCCAAACCACCGCAAGGATCTCGCTTTTTACATGGTTTTGTTTCCTTTAGGTTGTCTTTCAAAGAACTACATTTTTGTATCTTCCCCTCTCTCTCTCTTCTGGTTTGTTTTCATTCATTCTGTGTAGAAATAAACAGCTTTGTAACTCAAATGCATTACATTTTTTATTTTTTTCTCCCTCTCTGTTTGAGAAAGAGTGTAGCTGATGATTGATGAAGAATGTGAGTGGCTCAATAAACCACAAATCTTCTCCTGAATGATATCGGCTCCTACTATTCTCCTCCTTGCAGTCAGTAGAATTGGATGGCGGGAGTGGAAATCAATATTGGAAATAGAAGGCCCCCTTGATGAATTCAGTGATGGTGGGGGTAAATTAACAAGAGAGCAATGAGGTAACACGATGGTCTGAAGTGGAAACTAGCACAATAAAAAATAAACATTCATCATCTCACCGCTGTATGACAGTTTTTACTCCTCTCCCCATCATTACCATATTCTGTTTAAGCTTCGGCAAGCCACTATGACATTTTCTTTGCAAAGAGGTACTCAAAATATTTCTGTAATGTATACAGGATTATATCGAACCACTGATATCCCACCACTCATCACTGTCATCTTGCTTACAAGACAAAAACTTTATTTATTGCCATTATTCTTCAAAAAATGAAAAGCTTTCACATAAATATACTAAACTCTGATTGTCAAGAGTAGAATCTCCAATGCTGAATGAAATAGATAAACTGAATCATGGAGAATGAACAGGTGAAGTTTGAAGATCTGCACCAGCACCACAATGAAATTGACAGTGACCCTTTGTGTATGCCAATTCCAGATTACATTAGATTTTATGGATTAAATTTACTTTTGGTTTGACAATAAAACTTTGGAACTTACGAAGTCACATATATGCTCCTTCTATCGTTTCTCTAACAAGATGAGTCATATAGTTTCTCCATCAACACCAAGTGAAACTGAAACTTTCACATGGTAAACCAAAATGTTATGTTGTTGATGTTAGCTATGCTGGGACCTTTGACACTATCACCTTTAAAGATAATACATGAGCATTGATGGGATTCTAGCTCTACCTTTCATAAAGACTAGGTGAAGGGTAAAAGTAACATAAAATCCCTGCACAATTGTGAAAAAAAAAACTATTCACCAAAATGAATGCACATGTAGGGCACATTTGTCAAAGGGGAAAATACCGTAATAACCTACTAGAAGGCTATGAGTTTCACAGACTTAAACAATAAGTGCAGATTTAAAAAAAAAAGTAGTCTAGAATGAGATTGGGAAAGAAAAAAAGAATCATGAAAATAGGACCAAAAGATAACCGCCAAATTGATGGATGCACCTCTGACCTGAAAAGAACTGATAATTACTCTGTTCTACATGTTTTTTGTTTGCTGTTCAAATGCTTGTCCTTAGAGAGATTACAAGGCCAAACAACAACAACACCGTGAAACAGTTGGGTGCAAAACTACCTGAGTTCAAGGTGATAACAATCAGCCCAGCCATATATTGAAATCACTACACTATACGCAACCAGTTCTTGCGATCTTATTGACCAAGCCAAGGGCGAAGTACCATGAATTTTGAGGCGAGATATGCATCTACTGCATTATACAAAAGGTGAAATGCCAGGCCGCCAGATGAAATCACTGATAACGTCAAACAAGCATGAGGGTGCAGAATATGATATCATGAAATGTAGATCAGTTTAGAAAAAAAAAAGGTATTGCCTTTAACACTTTCAGAACTGCTTTTCAGACATACATCTGGTAAAACATAAAAATAGATCACTGCAGTGAATAATTGAGTTAAAAGTACCTGCGCACATGTCTTAAGTTCTGTTTATTACAGGCTTAGTTCCACATTTGAATGTACAAAAAGAAACTTGATAACCGACAACAAAGAATGCTTTGCATTTTTGTAATGAATCACTACAAATATAATACAGCTGTTTAGGGCTTGCATGTTGACACAAGGTATCTACTGCAGTGTGGTTAACACACCTTAGTGAACTAAACATTCAAAAGTATGTAAACATTCCCGTGTTGATTGCAAGAATGCCATTCCTACTGACGTACAAAGAAGTAGAAAAAATATACAAAAAGGACTATAACAAAAAAGCATCAGAACACTGGGTTATGTATGGCACTACTTACAGAATGTGAACTTGTATATCCAACTGGAAGGCAAGTCTGATGAAATTGATCCGGCAAAGATTATATGAAATCCTCTGTCACTGTTAGACTGACATCTAATAAAGTTGCCAGTGAAAAAATTCCCTGACAAACTGCGAAATAGGAGTTGAGCCGCCGGAACAAGACATCCGCAGAAGAAGCCGGGCGATGTGAGAAGTTTGTCGCAAATTCAGAGGTGGACGCGGAGATCAAATAACACATGACCGACTCACTGTCCAGGTGATTTGAGAAGTGAGTGAATGAAGTGAACTCGCAATACTTCGAGTGTGAGTGAGTGGGGGGGAGGGATTTAATAAACCCACGTTGGACAAGTGTTCTGAAAGCATTTGAGAGGGAAAGAGAGGGAGAGAGGTACACACACGTTGGGGAACTTTGGCGACTGTGCGTCCGCTTGGCACGAAATCTGGTGCTTGAATGATCCACCGGGTCGCAGAGACACCGAAGTTTCTCATGAGCTCCTGCCAAGGAAAACCCCCAATGGAGCAGTCTCCTACCACTGCTTTGTGTTTGGGTACACGGCATATGAGTGTGTGTGTGTGTCTGTGAATAGGTGTGTATTCACTCTGTGTATGTGTGTAATTGTGTCATCTGTGGGCGAAAATCACACAGCGTGTCGCACTTGCAGTGTGTAGACCTGTGTGTGTGTGTGTGTGTTCCATTGTAAGCCTGGTGTGTGTGTGCTAGTTGTTCTTGTAGAGCATGGATTTATTTACTGTTTTTTTTTTTTTGGGGGGGGGGGCTTGAACTGATCTGTCTGTGTAAGCCGTGTGTTTGTCTGCAAATCTGTTATGAGGTCAATAGGTATAAAGCGGCTTCTTGACAACAAGTCAGGCATGCCATGAACTGTGATTACTCACTCTAATACAGGAGGAATAACCAGTTGCGCGTGGCTAATAAATTAGCAAACGAGATGTTGTGTATCTGATAGTTTTGTCTCTACCAATACATTTCTACCCAGACACTGAAGGGTAATGATCAATGGCTTCTCTCACTGAAGAATATGTATACAAGGAGTTTGAGAGAAGGGAATATGCTTGCATTTTTTGATGATTTCTCAAAATGAATCTTACTAATACTATATAACATCACATGAATAGAGTGAAAAAGTATACTTCCTACTTAAGTAATATGATGGAACATAAAAATATCTTAAAATTTAATTTACTAATATTGAAATAGGTAGTAAAATATGCTCTTTGGTTTACTCATTGCTGAAAGATTTTTAAAAAGCATCTGAACAAGCCTGCCTATCTTTAGTCCCTGTTTTCTACAAAGACAAATGCTTGGGAAGTTGATATGATCATCATAAATAATCATAGTAACAATACTTAATGTGACTGTCTGAGGAAATTTCCAGTAACAATATAAAAAAGCAAAGTATGATTTCTTGGAATTTCAATTTCATTCTCATTGGTTATCATAGGCATTTCTCAATGAGAAGTTGATTTCTCCATTATTATCTGAGTATTGTATTCTCATGAGTAAGATTTAAGGCATCAAGTCTAGAACAGGTTAATCTTTAGTGAGCTTTCAATTGAGATTGGCAAAGAAAGTGCCATAGTGCTGTACACATTGTCCAAAGTCCTGTCTATGGCAGGGGTTGTCATGGATGATTTCATCAAATCAAAGAATGAGATCAACCCCTCCCCCCCCCCAAAAAAAAAAAGAAAGAAAAAGGAAAACAAATGGAGTGGAACTAACAACAATTAGTGAGAACAAAGATTCTTTGTTTTGCTATGCTCCCAAAGCAGAAAAAAACCCATTATTTTTCATTCTTCATGTGAGGAATTTAAAAAAATGTATGCATTATTTCTTCTGTAAGCAAACATGTATACAAAGACAACATCATTGATGAATCTTGAGTAGAATCTTAAAGAATGCATATTTCTAAGAAATGACTCAACAATCAACATAACATCCCATGTTCATATACAATGAAGGATATATAATTGCACGTGGAGTTTTAGATATCATGAGCTGGGAAGTGGAATAAAAAGAAGAAATCAGAAAAAGATAAATGTACTTGTGCACGAACTGATCATACAGTATTGAAGAGTTCAAATAATACATTTTTATTCTGCTTGAACGGAGGGCAATAGCTAGTGTTCCATTGAATCGGTCAAAAGACTGAGAAATCGTCAGCTGGGACGTATCCCTCAAAGCCACTATTCCGCCTTGGGCTGTGGGCACATGGAGATTAAAAATTTATGATTGGCTGGTGAGCAGAATAAAAGAAATCTGTGACTCACTTGAAGTATGTCTCAAAGGTTATCTCTTGAGGGAACGATAAAAAGAAACCAGTAAATTTTCACAGAATTATGTTGAAATACCCAAAACACTGAAAGAAAAAGAGCCATTCTTACTCATTTCTATCCGATTAACCCTTTGCGTGATTTGAGCACCGACTTGGGTAGAACACCCTACAGCCTTGCACATACCATCCAAAGTCCCTGTGAATTGATGCAATTATGTTCAAGCTTGCATCAAAGCAAATTTACAGATTCTGTCATTATGGCATTAACTCCATAAACTTTGATCAGTATCAATGACCTTCTGCCACCTAGCTGAAGATATGAGAAATCTTAATCATTCATTTGAAGTGCAAACCACCACAAAGTCAGTAAATCACGGCCTGCGCCGAACAAAAACGTTTGCTTAATAGGGAAGGGTGTCTATGGCACTCGAGGGCGCTAATTTCATTAGACAATATCGGCGGGTTGGCCGGGACTGTTTGATGCTCTTTCCTCACCGCATCACCCCACGGCCAATATCCTCCACCTCCTCCTCCTCCTGTCCTTAGCAGCCTCTGGTGCCAATTCGGATGTAAAATAGAAACAGCGAGAGAGAAAGATAGAGAGGCAACCCTAATGCACTATAGACACCACGGCAAATCAAATAAATCCGGAGTCAACTCCAGACAGGTGTTACAGCCGAAAGGGGAAACGAAACGAGCACTTAAAACTAGCGGGTTAAAGAAAGAAACCTCCTTGTGCTCAACCTTCCCCACTTTTTTCGAATCCATCGATTCAGAACTGGGTATTTTTAAACTCATGTACATGAGCTGCGGCAGCGGACAAAACGACGCAATGCATTGTGGGAGAACTTGTGCAGTCAACCCACTGGTCTCATATAGATGTAGGTCAAAGAATTATGAGCATTCCTCTAGAGCTTTGATGAACTTCATATTCCAAGTCTATCCCTCCCCCTCCCCCCCCCCCCCCCCCCCCCCACCTCCACCGCTCAATCACCGGACAGTATGACTCATCTTATTTAAATATGTGTAATGGCCTCATTTCACTGAGCAGAAGACCATGTCTACAATGTAAATCTGCGTAGGTGTGACTCCATCTAGTTTGATTGACAGATACATTCACACACTAATCTCTTCATATTTCTTCATGCCGATGATATGATACAATCTATCGCATCTTTTATACATCTACTTGCCTCCCTAAGATTTATGAAAAATTCCTTGATATTAGGAAGCAGTGACAATTCACATTTATCATGAGTCATCTCATGATTAATACACGAATGGATTTTTAAGCATCCTTTTTGTCAATAATATTACAATCTCTTCTATTTCCTATCAACATCACTTAACTCTCCTATGATCTATGAAAAACGACATCCAATCACACTCATATTCCAGAAATTTTAATGCTACGAGCCATCAACGATTTCTGTCTGAATGGTCAATTCCACAATTAGGCACTGCACAATCTTGGACCACAGAAGTTTGGCTTTTCCAGCTAGTAGAGTTTGTGAATTTCTGAATTGCAGGAAAATTTTACCAGCAGATGTCCAAGGATGTCAAAAAGAGCATGGGCCAAAATAATTTTCTTTGACAAACTGATATGAGCCTTTACACCATCAGATCTAAGGAAAATATCAAACTTTACAACTATCATCTGTAGTTCAATGGATGACAAGCAGGTTTCTTTGCAGTCTTTGTCATCTATCTCTTGTATAGATGGCCACTGAATGTGGTATGTGTGGTATCTAAATTCCTTTGACAGTTACTTCTGAAAACACTCTTGTTCTGCCGTACATAACCACTACCACATATTTATGCAAATATGTACACACATATATATAAACATGTGTACATTGATAAAATATGCACACACTTGCATTGTTTGCATACAATGTAGAGCATAAGCTATTGCAGGCAAATGGAACATAGTAAAAAGTTTACAATAAACTTTAATAAGAACAAATTCTTTTTCCATTTTGTGAAAGAAGAAGTCAATCTTCAAACATGTTAAACCAGTGACTGAGGCATATATATGTAGCCAATTTGTTTTGGAATTGAAAATATTTGAGGATTCAAAAGATAATGTACTATGTTAGCGATAAAGAATTTGATTCATAGCTCTGCAACATCCAGAAATGCTCTCACCGGTGTTTCTTCATTATTGTCTATAGATAACTTTCATCCTCCAGTTCCTCTGCCGACAATCGCCCTCCCTCCCAAATAAAAAAAAAAGAACCTCTCAGGAGTTTTGAGACACGAGATTGAGACTCGATGAAAGAAGACCCTCCTAAAGATATTTCTCTGCCAAGAGAATTGGAGGACGCATAACGCGGAGGGAAAGATTCGGGCATCGAAATCAAAAATTTCATTTCGAGGCATCTTGGAAGAGAGAGGAAGGGGGTTTCGTAACGTGTTTCCTCATCATCCGACAATCCTGACCTTTTCTAAAATTGAAAACAATAAGCGTGTCCCCCTCTGATGTCTTCATATCGCAATATAATTCATATTTTTCTCCGGCGGAAGAAAATGAGACCGTCCTAGAGGAGATGCAATCGTGAAGCTCTAGATAAAGATGGAGATAGTGTTCTGTATTCAGGTTATAAAACATTTCGCTTATTTCTGGTACTGTATCAATGTTCCCCTGACTTCTGTGAAAATCTTTATTTCTATAAATATCTATAAATATGATCTTTTGTATGCCAATAAAATGTAGAATATTATGCTGCAATATTGGCTCTGTTCCAAAGCTGATAAAGAAACTTGTCGCCTCACTTTTTATTAAACACATTATTGCTTTGAGGGTATCCCTTGATATAGAATGAGCTACAAGTGAACTTAAAGGACAAGTTCACCTTCATAAACATAAGGATTGAGAGAATGTAGCAATATTAGCAGAACACATCTTTGAAAGTTTGAGGAAAATTGGACAATCGATGCAAAAGTTATGAATTTTAAAAATTTTTGTGTTGGAACCGCTGGATGAGGAGACTACTACAGCTTGTGAGTCATATGCGTACAACAGTATAAAGAAAATGTAAAGAAAATTCAACATATTTTCACTTTTTTCGCATAATAAAAGAGCACTTGACTTGCCTCTTTCTAAAGGCAGGGGGAATGATATTACCCCTAACATATGTCGGTAACGAGTCAAGGGAATGTGTACTTTTTTCAAAACATGAAATTTTGTGAAATTCTTTTTGTATTTTCCTTGTTGTACGCAAGTGACATCTAAGTTATTCATACAATGCAGTAGTCTTCTCATCCAGTGGTTACTGCATTAAAACTTCAAAAATTCATAACTTTTGAACGGATTGTCCGATTTTCCTCAAACTTTCAATGATGTGTTCTGCTAATATTGCTACATTCTCTCAATCCTTATGTTTATGAAGGTGAACATGTCCTTTAAAGAGTATGATAGATCAATGGTTGTTCAAGCAAATCATTGATTTGCTGGAATAATCATTAAACAAGGCAAAATGTTTTTAATGATATTTCACATGATCTGACACATGCAATCACTCAGCTGGTTAATGCATGGTAAAATAAGAATACGACAGATCTGCACAATTTAAGCAGCAAACTTTCTTCAAAAAGTTGAAAAAAAAAGTGAAAATAAAAAATATTTCCAGGAATTTCTCTTGAACAGGACCCTCATGTATGAAATTCAACACATGGCCTGGTCACTAAAAACGGGACTTTCGTCTTCCTCTCTTTTTCCCCGTCTTCCTTTCTTCTATATATTCCCTCTTGACCTTCACACACACCTATTAAGATGGGGGAAGGGGAAGCTCGTTATCGATTTATCACATGTTTACATTCGGGTGCTGCGGCAAACATGAGAGTTAATCATAAAGAGAGAGAGAAAGAGAGAGGGTGGGGGAAGGAGGGAAGGAAGAAAGTATTGATGAAATGACATGAAAGTATCTCGAAGAGTGATGCAATCTAAAACTTGTGAGTGTGAAAGGGAAAACAGGTTTGAGGGCTAGAATGTGTCTCTTGTCGAGACATTCGGATGTGTGCTCCTCTTACTACAGAAAGAAAAAGAGCAAGTCAATCCATATAACTTCAAAGCATATTACATTATTCATGGTTTGATACACAACTTTACATGATTTTAACCATGTGAAACAGCTGCAGATGCATATGTGACCCGCTACAACAAAAAGGTCCTAAAGTCGCGCACGGTTGAAGCCGTGAAAATCGAGTTTGAAGTCAGATCATTAAAATTGGTCAAAACTTACAATTTTCTGATTTTGATATGTTATTGGAGTCTAACATCGTCGTGCGCATGGCAGATTGTCGTTAGCGCGCTTCCCTGCGCCTGGCAGATTGTCGTTACAGTGTGGGAGTGCGCATGGCAGATTGTCGTTAGGGTGTGGGAGCGCGCATAGGGTTAACAACATTCTGCCATGCGCACGGAAGTGCTCTAACAACAATCTGCCATGCGCACGGAAGCGCGCTAACGACAATCTGCCATGCGCACGACGACATGTCTTCTATCATCTGACGAAATTTTGAAGCAAAATGATCAAAGGAAAGACCAAAAACTAGCATTTTTCTGAGCCATGTTTTTTGGCGTTTCAACGAAGCAGAAACTGGTTCGAAAATTTGGATTGAGCGCCACAGATAGGTTCCGCCCCTAACAACGACCAGAGTGATCTCATTGGTCAGTTTGCTGCTTGCTGCTAACCGAAGCGTGAAGCTCGCACACTGCCCAGTCGACTGGTGCACGTGCGGGCGGGGTGCACTATGCTCAGCCGCTTCTCACATCCTGGTCACTGATTGGTTGGCGAGGAGACCGCCGATGCTGATGTGCTTGAATGAACTCTTCGGGGGTTGCTAGGGCTTACCTTCTATTGTCCAGAGGTGAAAACTAACTTGCGTGTCCGTGATCGAGATTGCGTCGAAAGGAAGACTTTAAGGGCGCTTTTCTCAAAACAGTGATTTTCCAGACGCCTCGACATGCTCTCTTTTAAAAATCGATATCTCCGCAGCCGATTATTGTTATAAAATATGTTATGTATTAATTTAAAGCAGAAAGATTAGGGGATTATATCATGCAATTTTCAAATAATCGACCTACCCCGACTTATAGGATCATTTTGTTGTAGCGGGTCACATATATTTCACCTGTCACTGCGAAAGCTTGAATTAAAAGGAAAAAGTCATCAAACATTAAAGGGACTGTACAGTACTGGTTGAGGTAAGGGATTCATGTTTTGAATATTTCTAAGTGAGATAATGAGAAATCTCTTATGAAATTTGAAAGAACATGTAATTTTAAGAAGGATTCAACGTTTATTTGATGAAAATTGGTTTTTGAAATGGCTGAGATATCAAAAAAAGTGATAATAATAAAAGGCGACATGCCACAACTTTATTAGGATCTCTTTGTTTCACCTTGTTTTTGGATATCTCAGCCATTTAAAAACCGATTTTCATCAAATAAACTTTTGATACCCTTTAGATTTGCATGCTCTTTGACATCTCATAGAGTGGTTTCTGAATATCTCGCAAAACATTAAAAGCTAAATCCTCACCTCGACCAGAACTGTACACACCCTTTAATTTCCTTACATTGCTTTCCCCAAATTATTTAGACTTGAGGTCTTCCAGTGTTGTATTATGTGGCTCACTTTGCTTCAGGAGAAGAAAAAACAATTATCACACAAATGCTGTAATAGTCGTCAACATCTACATGAACAGAGTTTCTGACATTATCAGCTTTGAAGTTAACAAACAGATGTATTCAAGCATGTTGGCAATTTGGCATTTATATGATGAATGAGTTGATTCAGAACACTTCAATTACATGCTTCATAACAACAGAGAAGTAAGAAATTTCAAAGCATATTTAGACTTTGAAATGCAGATGTTAACGTGATTGATATGTGGTTTAGATATCAAACTTCACATTCTCTCATGCATATCAAAGTTTTTGACTTTCAGCCATCTTATAAACATGGTTTACAGTTCTCACAACTTCAACATCTACATCAGTAGTAGTGTAAATGACATAGATTAATGTATATTTAATGTACCTTTGCATGAAAGAAATACATATGATTTGATACATGTATGTACACAAAAAAAAATGAGTCAAGATAAAATTTCTAAGAAATCATCTCACTGACATGAAGAAATTAGATAAGTGCTTGTTTGCAGACCAGGAGATAGAAGGATGGGGGGGGGGGGGCAACTGTTAGAAAGACACATGATTGGGTTACAGTTAAGTGAGGGCTATTAGTTTACCTCCATCAGCTAATCAAATAGAAAGGTATTCCGGATTGCCTCTTTCCAGGCCTTCACTCGTGCAGAATTTTAGCGTGATAAATCAAATTAGGTACTTAATATCTTCTCTTTGCACCAAGTTCTATTTGGACAAGAGTAAAGAAGGAGGGGAAAAGAGAGTACACTTTATTGCTAGATGCATTTATCTGTTTGTTTCATCCCCCCCTTATAATTTTCAGGAAAACTTGCAACATGAAGAAGTTTGGAAAATGTGAAAAGAGGATAATGTTGGGGCAAGAATGATTCAGCAAGGGAGATGGATACTGATTACCTCGCAGGGAACATTCGACCGTAAGTCAGATGTCAGCTTCGCCTCATTGACAATCTAAAATATTACTGGTGGAAAACGTGATATGCATTCAAAACTCTTAACAGCATGTTTCCCGTCGCAATCAAGACACGCTCCCAATTTAAAAAACCAGAGGAAAGCAATTAAAGGAAAACTATAACAGAAAGGTAATAATCCCTCCCCCAACAAAACATTTAAAGTAACAGAGTGGAAACCACGTAGAAAACTGATTTGATAATGGCCATTGGGAAGAGATCATACACAGACTCTACAGGTCAGGATATCGTGGAGATGATATTGGCATTGCCTTTGTACATTATTTTAAAGATAATATAAAGTTTTGGTACCTCAAAAGTTTCCCCGAGTTTCCTTGTCTTAGTTTGTGTTTCAGGTTAAAGTACCTTTCATATCACTAACACTAACTCTCATGTCTTAGTATTCATGCAATAATGGTTTCGTACAATATGCGTATATTGATTCTCGCGGTACCGCGTCGAGTCAAACTAACGGCTCGTTCGAATTTTTCAGAGCCCGCTCTGCTCTGGTACGAAACCATTATTGCATGATTACTAAGACATGAGAGCACTTTGGGGCGAGTAAGTCTCACAGTGATAGTTACATGACAGGTACTTTAACCTGAAACACAAACTAAGACAAGGAAACTCAGGGAAACTTTTGAGGTACCAAAACTTTATATTATCTTTAAAATATCTGATGATATTTTTCTCCTTTTGTCATCATTAGAGGAAATGGGGTGGTCAGTCCAGCTGTGATTGATAGGAAGCTCAACAGACGATGGTCTTGGAAGTTTGGCAACCTTAGAAGCCCTGTAGCATGGGGATTCATGAGTGACCCGATTCACTAGCTGCCCACGGAGGTACATTGAAAAACCATGGAGAGCACTGGTCAGTGAATACATGCATTACAGCGTTTTCTTGTCAGGAACAGTCGACTCAAGTTAAGATTCTTCGGCCGTATGTGTACTTACATACAAATCAGCGATAAAGCTGTACACAATTTGTTACAAGGATTCTCTAATATATGCGAGTCAGGCTAACCTTCCCACTCCATGGTATATCCCAATGCTACCGGGTCTTTACAACCAAATTCTACTCAATGTTCAAGTTGGCTGTGACAAACAGGATTCCATCAAACAAAGAGAACGGGATAGATTTCATCCTAACTGGACATGAAACAATCGCACTTGAAAATCTTCGTAAAGCACGGGGGTGGAGCACAGCATTTCTGTCTTAATCGGTTCTTCACCGGAGTGCTCAAATCACTCTCCTCAGCAACTTTCACCGGTCTTTCGCCCCTCTTGCACCCACCATCTGGGGGATGAATCCAAAGTGTTTTGGTATGGAGTTCTCATCATGTTCCCTGACACGTCGTCGCCGTCATCTCTTACCCCGACCCAAACTATCCCTCTTCCTCCTCCTGCTCCTCCACCTGCTAGATGGAATCTGAAGGAAATCTGCGATCCCATTTCACCCTCAATATTTCCATTCTCCATTAACGTCTCAAGATGGTCCTTGCGGGATGAAAACACGATTGCTGAGTCGAGGGGGGGGGGGGGGAAACCCACAAAAGGCCTCTGACACTGAAAATTATTTTGCTGAGTTCAATTCCTGGGCAATAAGGCAACCTTAACATGATGGCATACAAAGCACATAGAAGGCATCTACTGTAAAACACAATATTTTCACGACATGAAATTTTCGCGAATGGGAGCCAATGGCCTTATTCGCAGCATGAAATTTTTGCAACTTGCCTCGAACATTCAATGCATATAGTGTAGACAAGAACTACAGCGTGCATTTTAATTTCACGAATCTCGGCTCTCGCGAAATTTGTGAAATTAAAATGCACGCGAACATTTCTTGTTTTACAGTATACCTTCCTTCATTCTGAGCAAACTTTTGAATCAAATTACACTTTGGTTGATTAACTTTGCTCCAGATGCTTCTGATCTTCTGTGATTATTCCAAGAAGTTTTTAAGAGAGCAAGAGATGAGGATTCAAAAGTCTTGAAGACAATAAAGTCAATGAATTTGTTTTAAGCATGCAATTGCCTCTCATCAGTTGTACAACACATCATATCATACTTGCTGTATTCGGACTGCAGTATACTTACAGCATGTCGCCAACACTGTCAGAGTAGCTACTGCGGAAAATGTCCATTTAGAGCCATTAACATTATGTCCTCAGATAAGGCAGCTGAATGAGAATTTTTTGAGTATCTATTGATGACAACTGCATTTGGGTTGTCATTTCAATATAATACAGATTCAGACTGGCATTGTTGCAGAATGGCAGTAGTCTTCCATAGAATGAATAGGGTTACAATATAAAATACATTGAAATGATAACCTCTTGAGTTTCAACTCTATTGACACTTAACCCATTAAGGATGGATTGATTTTGCTATAACACGCATTTCCCATAGACACCTGCCCGAGTATTCTCGGGACTCGTCTTCAACGGGTTAAAGGACAAGTTCACCTTCATATACATGTGAATTGAGTGAATGCAGCAATATTAGTAGAACACATCAGTGAAAGTTTGGGGAAATTCGGACAATCCGTTCAAAAGTTATGAATTTTTAAAGTATCCATGTAGTCACTTCTGGATGAGAATATTACTATAGTGTATGATGTCACATGCGTGCAATGATATTAGGAAAATATAAAGAGAATTTCACAAAATTTAATTTAAAAAAAAGAAAGTGCACATTTCCTGGACTTGCCACTGATGTATGTTAAGTGTAATATTATTCCCCCTTCCTTCTGAAAGAGACAAGTCAAGTGTTCTTTTACTATGAGAGAAAAGTGAAAATATGTTGAATGTTCTTTATATTTTCTTTATATCATAATACACACGTGACATCACAAGCTATATTAGTCTTCTCATCCAGCAGTGACTGAGTAGAAACCTCAGAATTCATAACTTTTGGACAAATTGTCCGATTTTCCTCAAACTCTCATCGATATGTTCTACTAATTTTGCTCCATTCGCTCAACCCACATGTCTATGAAGGTGAACTTGTCCTTTAAAAAAAAAATGATTGCATTTGCTTTACGTGTGGGGTTTCAGATCAATTCGGCAACACTATGCAATAAAATCAAGAGGGTTCCTCTGCTCTAATAACTGGTTCCTTTAAAACCATATTTTGAAGCTGTTTGAAGAAGTTTGAAGAAGTTGTTTGGGAGAGTCAGAGAGATGTATCGATGTTCACTGATAGACCACAACAGACAGACAGACAGACGCGATGTGTTTGGGACTCTAGACTTCCCCGCTCAGCTGTGTGTGTGTCAGCGAAGGAGCTCCATTTCCTCCGCTGACGGATGCCATCGCGAGATACCAGACAGACGTTGGCCCAGTGGGCTAGGGTTTCTGCCAGGGATGACGCCCGTGTCTCCCAACCACATTATTCATACACCACCCTTGACAGACGTCCCTTCGTAAAATATCATAATCATCATCTGAATACAGGAAGGCCATTAATTCTGTCCAAACACTTGCAGTTTAGGTACTCTTGATCTACACTTGAAATATCTAATGCAAATGTACCCCATGAGCAAGGACAGAATTTACATTTCACAAATGAAAAGAGAAAACAACAGCAGATAGGAACAGAAATGAGCCTCTATGTAGGTTGCTTCCCTTTAAATAACTGAGTAACTACAGGTTGAATCAAAAGAGATGAAATGGGAATATTCAGGAATGTATACAATCAGAAGATCCAGATGTAATTATTGCAAACCCTATGTAAATGAGATGGATCTTAGCGCTGCATATTGCAGAGGATACATTGAAGCAATATTTTGCTTTGCATCCGTTGGAGACATAAAATTCACAAAGAAAGAACAAGCTACCTCATCATATGAACATTTATCCAAAGGCCACCTGTTTACCTGGTGAGTGGAAACTCTGATGAGTTGGGCCTTCCTCTTTACACCAGTTCAGAAGTGCAGGGAGCATCAGTGATGGGTGGAGGGGGGCATTCATGATGGGTGGGAACACTGTAATTGTTCCCTCATCATCACTCCAACTAGTTACACCTTTAACCCTCCAAAGGCTGGAACATCAAAATGGCACTTGCAGTAAAGTACAAACAGATTCCTAATGGTTATGGCAAACTTTACAAGCTCTGCCCCCTTTCAAATCTCATATCTGTAAGACTGATTACTGTTCGTGGTGCATCTTACCAAAAAGCTTGCCTACTTGGTTGCCGCGGACATGTTAATCCACACTTTCATTAGCACAATTGCATACCCTTCTTCTTCCCATTTCATCCCCCCCCCCCAAAAAAAAAAAGCCAGGGAACAGAGAGAAACAAAGAAAAAAGAAGGGTGTGGGGAAGAGGGGTTGGGGAGACGGGGTGGTTGAGAGAGGGAGGAGATATGAAAATGTTGACTCTGTGTAGATTTGAAGAGGATTGAAAATCCATCATTTGGCTCAGCAGGTTGTTCCTTGATGTCAGCGCTGTGCAAACAGGGATGGTGAAGAGGAGTACAGGTTAGCATATATGGCCCCATTGTGACAGAACCGAAATATTAAGGGAACCCTGCGCAGACAATTAATTGAGTGTCTGGATAAGGCATTGTATGGATGGTAGGTACTCAGCACGGAACAATCTCTTCCTTTCTATCGCTCCTTTTTTTTTTGGGGGGGGGAGGGATTCTTGGATACATAAACTGAAACTCCGAGCAAACAAAAGAGTCATCAAGAAAAAAGGTTCAGTCATACTTGAAATTAATTTGACAAATTGCTCGGGGCCAAAGCATTCCTTTTTTTTCTCCTCTGGCACTCGACTATGTGGCATATTATGCATTGGCAAAACCAAACAAAATGTTATGGATTTAATTGAGTCAACACGAGGAGGGTATACTACTCCCTATCTACTTCAAAATGACCTAGTTCAGGTAATGAATAAATCCACTTCCAATGGCGGCACATGATCAAAGTTGCTAGTAATTCATTTTGATGGAAGCTACCCATAAGATGTTATTATCCACTCCGGCAAAAAGATTATGCACTTCACTTGTTCCGAGAGCCAAATTTGATGTTTATTATGAATATGACATACTAGCATTTTAACGTGCTATGCAATTGAGTGATCACAGTCGGCATATTGTATTCATTACTGTATTGCTCATTATGAACTTCCCCTCAAACAGAATGCATTCACTGATGTGACAGAAAATCAATGAAGTCTCTTGCCAAGAAATACAACATCATCTGTTGATTCCATGAACTTTCACATATAAAGTTTGGGGTTGTATTATTCATGATACCCACCCATTCATACCTATTTTAAGTTTTGATGGCATTACCATTTTCATCAACATCATTGTCATCACCATCATCATCGTCATCACCATCATCACCATCATCATCATAACATCATCATCATCATCATCATCATCAACATCATTTCCATCATCACCATCACCATTATCATCATCATCATCATCATCATCATCGTCATCACCATCATCACCATCATCATCATAACATCATCATCATCATCATCATCATCATTATCATCATCATCATCATCACCATCACCATTATCATCATCATCGTCATCATCATCATCACCATCATCATCACCTCCATCATCACCATCACCATTATCATCATCATCGTCATCATCATCATCACCATCATCATCACCACCATCACCACCATCATCACTATCATCATCACCCTCATCATCATCACCATCATTATCATCATTATAACAGTTATCATCATTACTACCATCATTCCCACCATTTATTTCATATTTTCTGCTCTTTATCATTGCTGGTATAATTATCGGTTTGTCACCAGTTTCCCCATGCATAATGATAACTTCATCAATCAACTTCTTTCCATAAAGCAAAAGAAATGTTCGATGATCATTTATATTTCATGATTACCACTCTGAGATTTTACACCATCATTCATTTGCCTGTTTATTATTATTTTCTCCCACACGACAGTAATATAATGAAAAGATAATCTAATAATGATAACAGCATGGATACAAGACTAGTTCCATGAAACTAAGCCATCGTGAGAATGTGTCTCTAGCTGAAGAACGTATGTGTTTTAAGCTCTAGCTCACTTTCCCTTCACAGACAAACTCCCCAGGAGCTCAACTCATGACTCTGGCTACCCAGTGGAAATCCCGCTGACAACCATACCAAGCTCTATTTTTGCTTCTGTGCTTAAAGGGTGAAGCGTTCACACAGCAGTCATATTACATATATGCATTGTGAATAGATAAACAGATTTATTATGAGGTGGCAAAGGCACTTCGCAGACAGCACGAAAAAAAGAAAAGAAAAGATACTTGCAGTTTGCTTTCCAATTGTTAAATGGTTTGGGAGCTTGATCTCAATTCTTACATATATTATTCCCATACTCAGCAATGCCAATCTTGTAAACAGTATTGCAGTACTCTGAGGGCTGGAAGGATGTATTTTTGGTGGAAAAACAGTATCACCTTTCCTGCAATAAACATGCCTGGTAATGCAATTAGGAAAAAACATTTTCCATGAAACCTGCAGTATTTTTGGCAAGAGACCCCCCCCCCCCCAACAAAATACTATAAAAGAGTAACAGTCAGCATCACTATGATACAACACCCATCTACAGCAGAAACAAAGTTGGTAGAGTTTGGAGGGGGTATGACCTTTAAAGTTATATCTTTTATCTGAAGAAAGCAGATCTCCTAGAAGGCGTCTGGCTGAGCTGTTGGGTTATGTGTGTGCTGTGTTCCATCATTGCATCCGTCTTGCATGCCGAAGTGTTGGAGACTAAAAGAGATGAGAGCATTTTATGTCTCAAGAAATCAGTCTGCGTTATTGATCAGCTAGGTCCTGCCCCCCCCCCTTCCGGCACCCTTTTTCTGTCTAGTTCCTGGTCTAACCCGGTAGGCTCAGAGCAGCAGCTCGATCTAGTAATTACAACTGGCTCCTAGATTGATTAATTTGATCACAGGATGATCGAAGGCCTCATTTACTGGTGGGGGGGGGGGTGGGGTGGGGTGGGGAGGGGAATCTGTGACGATGGTTTCCCCCACTTCAACTGCTTGTAGTAAATACACAGCGGGTTTGTGTTCTGCCATAGTACTTGGGCCTTCGAGTTGAAGAGTAATTGATCTAGAGAGAATCTCATTGAGACAGGTGTATTTAGCGGGTACCTGGGAAGTTTGCAAAGGAAAAAATGGATAAAATATATAGCCCTTTGATTTCAGAGACTCTATACACCACACAGTGCAGACGGTATAGGCTATTTCAGAGGTTTCAAAGCAACCTGAGACCCCTTTCATGAAAGTCTTATGAGAGATTTTTTGCTCATAAGATACACTAATGAAATACTTCATGAAATGGATTTTATTTCTCTACATAGCTACATATGAGTGACTTCAGTTGTTCTGAGATTTATGTAAAGACTTTTATGTGATGACTTCATGAAACAGACCCGGGGACTTTCATTAAATGGGGTATTATACTAAGCGTCTGAATCAAGTGTGGAAGATGAAGGAATAGGACAGTACAGAAGGTCAAGGAAGGGAGGGGAAAATTTGTATAGAAATGGGAGATGGTACATATTTTGCTACTGGTGACTGTGCTCATAAGACACAGGGTATGCAGATAGAACATATCAGTGTAACATTCATGGTCGGTCTGTTAATGCCTTATCTTTGAGCCTTGTTGCATAGACATTGAGATCAAACATTAGTCAGAAAATCAAGTATAAGTCTCGGAATAATCAATTCTGGGTAATACCTGACTTACGCTTGATTTTAGATGACTCATGCTTGACTGCATCATTATTAATTTGAGATTAAAACTTGAGCCCTTCTTACCTAGATATTTTCAACGTATCTTACTGCCAATATTCTCTCTGGTATTTTGTGAACATGAAACAAAAAAGCAAGCCAACAAACAGACAAACAAACAAACAAATGAAACAGGTTAGGTTTGTGTTGCAGCTAACCTTGAGATGAACTGGGGCCCCATCTTAATCCTTACCCATCTCCCAGGGACTCCCCGGTTTTCCTGTTTCCGCTGCCCGAATGTTTAGCATTTCCAACATGACTAATGCCACGGCGAGTCCCAGACGTGATTTGTCAGGGTATCTTTACCTGCCTCGTGAGGACACGCTAGACGTCATACCTCCCTGATCAATTCTCACGTTTGATTAATGGGCGAGACGAAACTTGCTACTCCACGTGCGCGAACCGTCTTTTACGATATAGCAGAGTGGTTCGTCTCAATTTTCCCTATTCCCGAAACTGACCTCTTGTTTTAAAAGACCGTGTTAGCTATGAAAAATCTTATCAGGATGTGATGCACAAAATAAAAGAATTGAATTCATTTTGAAGACAATGATCCTTCAGTCATGCACGAAGCAAATGAACTTCTATTGCAACTGATTGACAAATTACCCTTCATTGACATCCGCAAGCACCAACTGTTCAGTGTTTTGGGTAGTAGCCACAATAAAAATCATGGCTTAAAGATACTCCAATGGGATGCTACTTGAATAAATGAAATTCTATTTGTCGAAGCTCCCATACGACGTCCTTCTTGTAAATGTCAGTGCAAATGTTTTTACGCAACACGAGTATGCCAGCTGTCATGTTGTCAAGTCACATTCATTGACGGCGACATGATGCGACTGGGTCATGTCACATGTTTGACATTCCACGTCGCAGTCAAAAATCCAATAGATGCAATATCGGCGTGCCACCATGGCAGTTAATGATGCGCGAGAGCGTTCAAGACAGAATGAGGGGAACTGCCATGTGCAAATATGTTGATTAAAAGTTCAAAAATCTTGACTTCTACAGCTGCAGCCATTGTTCATTTGACCTTGCTGACAGAATCTATTGAAGAGACCAATTGGGAGAGTGAGAAAGAGAGCTCCGCCAACAACATACAGACTCGTTTGCTCTATTGTCAGAGGTGTTTTCTTTCAAACACTATTCTGACCTCCTCTGCTTTGTGTATCAACATTGAAGGTTTACTTCTGCACTCAATTAAATAGTTCATGAATAGCCCCCAAAACATGCTGTATTTTTCTTTTTTGGTGACTTACAAACCCTTTCTTATGATGAAGGTAAATTGGTGAAGATTGTATTTCAGCTAAGCCTACATGTTACGTCTTAGTGAGCAATGAAAACAGTTTATCCTTACTTGAGGATAGAGTTTACTTCATTGTTTAGCACAATGTTGCTCTCATGCTGAGTTCAACAGAAATTTTATCTCGCTTCCCAGTAAAATCAGATGTCAGAATGCTACTCCATGTCAATCTTGAAAGTATCAGGCTTATAACCAAACCACTTTACTGACTTCTGTGAGCTCTGCATGCAATTGAAACAAGTGCTAAATGGATTTACTATCAGTATTCACTCATTGTGTCTCAAAAAAAAAAGCAATAATGTTTAACATGTTGAAGCCATGTCAGTACTGTGGTTAAAAATCAAGATAACATCTTTATTCCTGGTAGACAAAGAGAAAGACTTCTGATCTTTGAAGATTAGAAGCTCAAACCATTTAAAACCAGTGCATATTGTCAGCTGAGAAAGAGAAGGGTGTTAAGTTGCCTCGAACACTATGGGTTTAGTGACAACTTAACGCCCTTCTCATTCTCAGTCGACAGATATAAGACAACAATGTGCTATAATATTGAATGTGATAGTTTGATAATCTTCAGCAATGAGTACAGATGTCATAATCTCTTGTCTGCTTCAGCTGCAAAACCAAATAGCTAGGCCCTATTACTTTGAAAGTCTTCACTTTGGCTAATGTTGATAGAATCAGCACATGGGACGACTAAACTTCAAACCACTTGATCTGCAGAAGAATTGATTTTCACATGCAAAACATTTTTGCTCACCTTCCGTTCCGCACAAAATGATGATCGATCTGAGAAATTTTGCACCAAATTGGCGACACACATGCCCATAGCTTGGCACACATCAAGCTCTACCTTACGGTCGATCCGGTTTCTAATTGGGCGTTTGATAGTCACGGGAATCCCCTGTTGCCGCTCTCTCTCCACAGAGGCCACACATCTCAGCATCTACTGCTACGAATCCGGCTAGCACCACCGGAGACAGGGAAGACCGACTCAAAACCTGCGCCGTTGCCACGGAGATTCATCAGCACTGGGATACGGTTGCAATTAGGCCTGAAATCTGTGACACTTGTCCTGATTTCCCCAGCGAGGGGGATCAGAATCTTTACCCAGATCAATGCCGAAAAGATGTCTACTCTGATTTTAAAAGCAGTTAATTATGAAGATTAACTTCTAGGATCCACATGTAAATTCTCCTGGGAGAGGTAAGGGGAAAAAAAAAGAGCGAACACAGATACGGAGCAAATGTGCTTCTGAATACATTCATGGAGTTGAGAGCTCACATGACAGTAGTGGTAATATTGGGGATTGTGAATATGATAATTCTTATGATAATGATGAGGATGATGATGCCAGATGGATCAGTATTGAGACTTCAAAAACATAACATTGTTAGAGGCATGCCAGCTGCAACTCTTTGCAAAAATGTCTTTCTTCCAGATCATCTCACCCCCCCCCCCCAAAAAAAAAGGGGGGGGGGAGTTGATAAAAGCAGTCCCACAAACTGCTTGATTTAACCTGTTCAAGAATGACATCTAAGCCATCAAATGCTCATGAGTGTCTGTTTGATTTTCTCATTAGAAATAGTTGATCATTACATAAATCAGTGAATACAGAAAGAAATGGCGCCCTGGATTTTATCCATGAAATTTGCTTTGATGTCATTCTAAGGGAAAACAAACATACAATACATCACTAATTCCTGTAGAATATGTCTCTTTTTTTAGCTATTGCAGTACAAATAAAAAGACAAATTTATATGTAGGCCCTACTCAACTTACAATAAATACTGTACTAACCACAGCTTCCATTTGTACTAGCCCGACAGGCTAATTACTAGAAGCTCGACCACCAAAAACATGGGAAGAGAGAATGGAACAAAACAATTCAAAAGCCTCTTTCAAATTGGTGGCTTTTTAAAATTAACTGTCTAATTGGTCCCTCTCTTGACTTTTGATAGAGGTCTGGCTTCTTTTGACAATACAGTCAATCTTGCCTAAGTCAACCTCGCATATTCCAAAGTCGAATAATTGCCGAAGGTATTTTCAAGTCCTCTTCTCAGATTCTGATTCAGAATTAGATTAGGATTCATATTCAGATTTATATTCTATGGATTTTAGTCCCTCATAAGTTGAATTTTCTCTAGGTCGAAACAGATTCGAACAAGGAGAGATTGACTGTAGTTCACATGAGAGTATAAGCTTGTATTGTTTCAAGCAACCATAATAGGATTTATGTCCTCAGACTGCAATAGTGTTGGGGTACATTTTTGGCATTTTGTCATTACCCAACTGAAACTGTATTGTCACAACCCTATTTCACGCATTTCTTATGCCTAAGTGTTCATTTTAGAGCAAATATTGACAGTTTCCACAGGTGTACAGAAACCAGGTTTTACCTTTTAATAGTCTCCTGTCGGAGACGGGAGGGGGGGGGGGGGCAAGCATCAAAGTTTTCAGGGAGCCTCCTACAGTATGGGACAGACATGGCAGCTCTACTAGATTCTATTGATGGATCTCCGTAAATGCCGCCAGATTGAGTTTCTCCCAGAAATTACACATGCGGAGAGATAGGTAAATTTGTGAAGGCGGAACTCCCATGGATCTCGAGCCGGTGGAGACACAACATTGAGAAGCGTCCATTGTCCTCTGATAACTGGTGGTTGTTTGCTGAGGGGGAAGCGGTCGAGACAAAAGTGTTCCTTTGGTCTGGCTCAGACTGGTGTTGTCACAGGGTGAAGTTCAGCAGCAAACTTTGCTGAGGTTTTGGTGGGAAGGGGAAGATCTTAACCCCTCGATTTCTAGAAACCACATTTCCAAGATTTGGCACTGTTTCTTCATTTTTAAAAAAAAATTATAATCTGACTGAATCCTCATCAGTGTTTCAGAAGGAAGGGCACAAATTTATCTTTCGTTTGAGTTCTTTATTACTCATACTCGTCTATAATTCTTTCAGATGCAGAATTTTGTAAAAGCCTTTTTATTGCTAAATTTATATTGAATTCTTTCATGGGCAACATATCGTAGAAGACTACAAAAGTTCTTGTTTCTCTTTAAAACTGGCAAATTTGGATAAATTATTTCAGAGTTTGAGCAGACATAATGAAATTAACAACCTTCATCTCATCTTTCTCTGATATAAGACATACTAAATGATTTATAAGATACTCAGTACACAGTGAAATAAACTGTTGTCAATTTAGTGATTAAAAGATGATCATTTCTGTAGCAAAATTTCCCTGGGGCTTGATGGGTTTAGGGACATCAAGTGGGGAGGAAGGGAGCAACCCGTTGGCCGATTCTAAGAACCTAAAAAGACAGACACAAATGCTCGCTATACTCTGTGGTTATTCCAGCTTAAAGAACATATTCATTGAGGTAAATCAAATTCTTTAACCATTGCCTACTTTTTTCTCAATGTGTGAACAAAAGTTTGAGGCATACATATACTCAGCAAATTAGTTGATGTGTGTAATATGTTCTTACTGATAAACTAAGTACATAAATTTGAAACAAGTTTACAAAGGTATACAATGAAGAACCACATACGAGTTAATCATTGACATGAGATATTTTGAATCAATGCAAACTGATTTAGACAACTTGATTATACACTCAGTTATGAAGAGGTAATGATAACAAAATATCATATCAATATTGTTGATGAACAAAATGCTAGTCCTAAAGTAACAGAAAAATGATATTGTTTCATTTAACAGTTTTAAGGGGAGATTGAGAAGGGGAGGAGAGAATATGTAGCGGGCAATATAACATTATGTTAAATCCATCCAAAAAAAAGTACATAATAGGCTTGTCTCTCATTGTTTCCTTTCTTTGCTATTAAATGACATAAAAGGCCTATAAAAATCTCTGCAAAAACAAACATACATAATGAAACGACATGGACATGCCACAATGAGTCTTTACAAGATCAGCAATCCCTTTAAGTAACCCCCGAGGACTTTATGCGCACACATAACACAAGAAAAGAAAAGAAAGGAAATCAATATCTTGTGCACACAATGATTCATGAATCACCCCCAGAACATACATAAATTCCATCGGCCAGTTGTTCCCGTCGGATGTGGTAGCAGCCAGGCATGAGGGATGATAGAAAAAAAAAAAAAAAAGAGCGGCAAGAAGTGCACACAAATGGTTTGGTGGTTACTATTGTCCTATCATCTATCCTCATGTCTCATCCCTATTCTTTGTCCTATGTACTCTATCACCACACATGTGTTTCTGTCCCAGCATGGACATGAATGGTTTCTTCCACAAGGATTTGACCAACGATCGGAAACAACGATCACAAAAGACATGCAAGAATTTAATCAATCCTTTGAAAAAAAATTTATTTATACGTTTATGAGAACAGCTGATATCAAATTCAAATTAAAGAGGTAAAAAAAAAACTATAAGGCAATAGTGTGCATTAGCAAGTAATGCAATGATGTGCTGTGATATTTGCAGTTGTGAAGAGGTTATCACATATTGCCTTCATGTGTGGATTGGTTGGAAAGTGTGTGGGTGAGACATTGGTGGGAAAATTGAAAAGAGAACCTTGGCAGTAGTTCAGTGCATTGCTTTTCTTTCATGCTCATAAGAAAGATAAAACTTCATTAACTCAGATCATTGAAACACCTATTATTACATTATGACTTGCAATGGAGACAGCATCATGTACTCCATTATCTAAATAACAACATTATAACATGATTTTATTAACTCAGGAAAGTTTCTTCAGGGTTAACAGTGTTCTTCCAGATGGTCCTGCCCTTATCATTATTACCCCCAGCGGTGCCAGGTTCCCATTTATACACCTGGGTCGAGAGGGACATGGCAAGTAAGGACATCTTGTCCAAGGACCTAACCAGTTGGTAGGACTTGAACTTGGGACCTCTGTTTCAAAGTCCACAGTGTTATACACCACACCATAGTGCCCTAAACTATTGATGTAGAAGGTGTGAGTGTGTGTGATTCTGGAATTATGTACTAATTACATTTCATTTTCTGAATTATTGTTGATTGAATACTATTGCAAACATTCAAAATGAATGTTCTGTTATGTTACTTACATTATAGAAATCAAATAAAGATCACTGAAAAACAAAAAAAAATGTGTGTGTGTGTATGTGTGTGTGTGTGTGTGTGTGTGTGTGTGTGTGTGTGTGTGTGTGTGTGTGTGTGTGTGCGTGTGTGTGGGTGTGAGTGTGTGTGTGTGAGTGGAAAGAGAGAGAGAGAGAGAGAGCCGGCAGGGTGGATCCATGAATTCCGTACAGGGGTGCAAAACCACTTCAATTGGCCGACAAAGATGGCTTCTTTAAAAATTAAAGGGAGTGCACGCACCCCTTTCATTTTTCTTTTTATTTCTTTTGTTTTCAAAAAAAAATAAAGGTGGGCATGCACTCAGGGTGCCCCCCCCCCCCATCTGCCACTTGTCTGGAGAAAAAAGGTCAGAGGTGATGTCCCTGACAACAGTGCCAAGACCTTTTAAAACTAACAATTAATCAGACAAGGAGCAGTTGGCACACAGGGCAGGGATGGACATACAAAATACACTGGACATAAAATTTTAATGGGCATATGGCCATATTAAAGAATAAGACAGAACAAAAACAAACAAAACAAAATCAGAAGAATACCTCAAAATATTGACTGGACAAAAACAGACAAGAACTGACCTCTCATAAATGTTCACCTCATCAGACAGTGGTCATCAGTTATTGCCCAGCTAACCTCAGACCAGGGAACCTCTCAAAATTGATTTATGATCACTTACCCCTTCTCCCCCCCCCCCCTTATCAATGATTATGGACAAATTTCACCCCTGAAGTGTTTGACAATGCACTTCAGTAGCCGTATACAAACAGAGCTGGTCAGCTGCTGCTTGTTTAATGGTCCAAGTATGACTGGATCAAGGGTGTTGTTGTTCGCTCTAAAAACAATACTGGATGATGTGGAATTACCGTACTTGGAGATTAAAGGGGACCTCCTCTCTATATTGTAAAGCAGTCATGTCTTTACCTCATCCAATTTGCTTTCATGAAAACAGTGAAACACTGTAATAATCCAGGGTTTTTTTTTCAATTTTCGTGAAACTTTTCCTGTTTGCAAAGCTACTTTGAACACAATGTGGATTTTTCTTGTATGCCATAGCATACTTCTCAGAAATTATGAAAGTATGTTTCTAAAACTGGGTTACCCCCACCCCATGAACCATTATAGGACAGAAGATGTCATATTTCATGAGTGCAAGTAAAGGTTATATGCAAAAAATTTCTCTACAATATTCGCTATTCTTCAGATGCTTCTTGCAAAGATGCTATTTCCCCCCCCCCCCCCCCCCCCCAGCCATGAAAGGATAATATTGTGGGTCACCGGAAAAGGAGGTGTATGTAAAGCATATATAGCAAGACATCATACTCTACGACTGGCACTCACCACACAATTACCATGTTTTCCCCAACTACCCATAAGAGCTATTAAAACTGGAAATCAAGGTGGATCTCGTAAAAAAAAAAGAAAAGAAAATCTCCACTTCAAAAAGCAATATGCTATTTATACCATCATTATTTCTTCTATTTGCTCCTTGATATCCTTGAGTCTTTGACAAAAGCATTCATTGAAGAAGCCACAAATGGTGAATTATGGTGGTCTTTTTTTTTTGTCTGACTGGTGGTTTATGACTAGCCTCCTTTCAAGATACATCAAGGGCGCAGACAATAATGAAAGCCATAACATATCCCTCTCTTGGGAGTCTATTGCTATATACATATAGGTGAGCCTACAGACAGCATTACTGATACACATGCTGATTACTCAGGCATTCAGTAAATGTACCTTACAGTTTTCTCAATATACATAAATGTGATGAACTTTCAGTATCAAAGACCATAAAATTCTCCATTCATATTTTTGCCATGAGCAGAACAAAAGAACAATTGTTGACAATCTATGATCAAACATCCCCTCCCTTGCTCTTGCATCCTTGCACCCCTAACCTTAGGGAAGGAGGCATAAAAAGTTATTTCCGTTGTAGAGGGGCCTGATGAATTTTCTAGAGTCATACAGAAAGTAATTCTTTTTTTTAAACAATACAAAGTGGCTAGCATTTCCTGTATGAAAGATATGTAGACTAAATGTGCATGTTCGATGGATTAATTATCAGATGTCTAATTATTCATATTTTGTGAGTTGACATATATTTGCAAAAATCATCATCATAAAACATGAATCCAATGTATATTGTCTCCATGGAGAGAAATCACAAACTTTGTTTCCAAAAAAAAAAAGATAACAGTTATTTCTAATTAATTGCTATAATTCTTGATTGTAAATCTAACCATTCATGTAATTGCCAAACAAGTCTTGATTCACAAAATATTATGCTTGTTTATTAAAAACATATGCTGAATTCAGAAATATGCCTATAGCAATTAGCATCTTGTTAATTTCTCCAAGATACTATTTTTGCAGCAGTCTACTGTGTAACAAAAGCAGAATTGCATTGCTAGATGTGCAAATGTCATATTTAATTTCATATCACTTGTCCCCTTCTGATCAATTTTCCAATGATGTGTTTTTGTTGTTGTCACTGTTTTGTTTGTTTGTTTTCTGCTGCATTCAAATGACACCAATTTCTCCTTGGGGGATACAAAATTCATTTGATTGTAACATTTATGAGTTCATTACATTTAATGAAGGCCAACAGCATGTCAGTAATTGAAGACCAGATATTCAAGCCATAAAACAGATTCATAATGAGCAATCATCCAATTATCTCCTTCCCTCGTAAAATCTGGCAAATAAATTCAATCAACATTCATCTTCATTACCTTCACGACAGACAGACAGATATACCTCACCGATGGTTTCACCCTTTTCGCCCTGATGGAACCTAACTTGGAGTCTGAAAGGCATAAAGGGTGTGCACAGTTCTGGTCGAGGTGAGGATTTAGCTTTGAACGTTTGCGAGATATTCAGAAAGCACTCTATGAGATGTCAAAGAGCATGCAATTCTATGGGGTATCAAAAGTTTATTTGATGAAAATGGGTTTTGAAATGGGCGAGATATTCAAAAACATGGTGAAACAAAGAGATCCTAATAAAAGGCGTGGCCTGTCGCCTTTTATTATTATCACTTTTTTTGATATCTCAGTCATTTGAAAACCAATTTTCGTAAAATAAATGTTGAATCCTTCTTAAAATTACATGCTTTTCCATATTTCATAAGAGGTCTCTCATTATCTGACTTAAGAATGTTCAAAACATGAATCCCCACCGAAACCAGTACTGTACAGTCCCTTTAAGCTTTCCCTCAAAAGGTTGGTCAGATAATTGAATCTGATGAAAATTTAGGGAAGTATTTACCGGAGAGCAAATGAAGAGTGACAAGACAGACAATTAAGGAGATGAATTTTACGACCCTTGACCTCTGTACAGAGTCCCAAACAAACGGCCAATAATGGGGCGGGTAATAAGTGGGGCATTAGATGCTGTTTGTGATTTTAATTAGTTCTTAATCATCGGCAGTCGTAATGTCAAGTCTCTCTCCACTGCTAAGTGAATGGAGTTTGTAAGGGGATCGATAACGGATCACTAATGGCAAAGAGTACGAGAGAGAGATATGGATGGGAGAAGGGGGAGATTATTCTAGCATCATGTGAAGAATTTCTTTCGATGGGGCAGTGCGGAGGAGAACGTGCAGACACCAATAAACAAAGAGATGATGCTGGCACCACTGAGCTATCTGTCCGATTAGACAAACCCTCGCGGAAAATGTCATCATCCATTTTCCACACTGGTGTGAAAACGACCTCGGACAGAGATTTCTACTTTTTAGTGTCTTATTTACTTCTTTCCATTCAGGCATTTGTCTTCCTTTCATAACTTATTTCACAAATCTAAGACTTCCAATTAATCCTGTCCTAGTTAGACTCGACAGCATCAGTTAGAAGAAATATGTCAACACGAGCAAATACGATTACGCCATCAAGATAGATTATTGCCACAATGAACGCATACTGGCGAATATTAACTGTGAGAGGTACGGAAAGAGGCATGCCATTCAGCCTGAAACATGACGGCCTGACGAAACTAATACAAACACAGGAGCAGATTGTGACTTCAGTAATACGGAAATCGATGATGTTACGGCACTATCCTATTTTGCCACTAGAATACAACTGGTATAATATGCCAGGAACAGAGGCCATTAAATGAAACAACATTAACAAAACAAACCACAGACATATAGTAGGTTCCTCCCATCCCTGTATGTTTTACACAGTTTGACACAGAGGAATCAAGGCCTGGTAATTTGAAATCTACCCCAAAATGCTCTCTTCAGACCCACCTCACCCAATTCGGCATGGACTGGAACATATTCTAATTTATGTTCGGGATGTCCTGCCAGTATTCTCGCTTGGTCGATATTCTCGCAGGGATGGTGTTCTGCAGACGGAACCAAGGCACTGATCCGTGGATGTTGAATCATGCAAATCACGGGTCTCGGCCCCGGGCTAAGATTCTGGCATGTATAAACAATAATGTGCGCTGTCATAATGCCCTGTCTCCACGTACTCATATCGGCCCGAGAAAATCGGATGTGACGATAAAAGTTTTTCCAGCGTAATATAATACCGTTCTCAAGAGGAATGGATTGAAACCATGACTAATTGCCTTTACAAAGCAATTTTCTCTTCTCTTTGTAATGATACAAAAAACGTGACATTTGAAACTATCCCTGAGGAAATGCAGTGCTAGATATGCAGACCAATCTTGTTTGACAACGTTCTAATTCAATGAAAGAAAGCATTTAAGTCTTATTCCTCATGGGCATTAATTTGTCAGATTTTGTACAAATGATGTAAATTTTTCATGAATAACTGGGTAGAGCTGCACTGAAGCAAAGCGGGAATAGATTAAGATTGTTACCTGGATCATTGTAAAAAGTCTACGAGGTTTAAAATGTCAATCAATACACAGTAACTGCTTGTTCTATTCTCTTCAACAGCTTCATATTATTCAAATTCATATTTCTGAGAAAAAAAAAGTATCCCTGTTCCAACGAAACAAATGGGGAAGTAAATTAGTTGTATGCATAAGGCTAACAAAACAATGTGCAAAGGAGCATATCAGGTATACTGAGTAGCAGATGTAGGTACAAATATGACGCAAACCCTTGGGGGAAAACCCCACACAAACTAGCAGATCTCCCGTGAAACCTTCTGTTGCAGAGGCATTAGAAGAGATGAGGAGGAATATTATAGGTGTTATTTGTTCTCTGGGGAATATCAAATAGACAATCGTGACCGCTTTCTTCAGGTCAATCTGGCCTCCATCCTTCTGCGGGACAACTTTCTCTCCTTTTGTGCTAAATATGTCACTCTCTCTCGCTCTCAACGCAGAATCAGGTAGGCTCATTGAGTCGATAGCTGCATGCCACGTGAGGGGAAGAGGGGGAAATATGATTGTTATTGATCAGTCACTATCCAGCTGAAAGATATATCTATTGAATGAAGCAAACCATGAGAGAAAGAATGCAAGAAGGAGAGAAATATAAAAAAAAAAGATTGAGAGAGATATGTACAGAAAGTGAGAGAAATAGAGAGAAAGAGATGGATATAGAAAGGGAAAGGAGAAAGATATATACAAAGAGAGAGGAATATATGAAGAGTTTGTTCGCAAAAACCGATAAGTCCATTTTTGACGATTTTGAAGTATGGTCTGTGTCATAAAGTACAAAATAATACCTATTAAATGATTTATCGGTCACTACATATAAAGGTACATTTTTGAAGTTATGGTCAAAAGAAGCAAAAAATTTCTTATTATTCTCTTTATTTTTCTTGACCTTTAATCGCAAATATCTCCATTTGGCAAATATGGACTTATCGGTTTTTGCAAACAAACTCTTCATATGTATATATAAAACACAAAGAGAGATATATATAGGAAGAGGGAGAGATATATACTAGGGAGAAATATATGAAGAGTTTGTTTGTAAAAACCGATAAGTCCATTTTTTGAAGATTTTGAAGTACTGTCTCTGTCATAAAGTACAAAATAATACCTTTTAAATGATATATTGGTCACTACATATAAAGGTACATTTTTGAAGTTAAGGTCAAAAGAGGCAACATTTTTCTTATTATTCTCTTTATTTTTCTTGACCTTTAATCGCAAATATCTCCATTTGGCAAATATGGACTTATCGGTTTTTGCGAACAAACTCTTCATATATAGAGAGAAGGGGAGAAGGAAGAGAGAGTGCAAGATACGGGAGGAGGTGACAGATTGAAGAGGGTAAAAAATAATAGATGTGTCATACATCTCTGCCTTTGAGCTACATGTATGATCTCATATGTATGTACAGAACATTAAATCTTATAGTGCATGAGTGTGTGTGTCTGTGTGTGTGTGTGTGCCTGTCTGTGTGTGTGTGTGTGTTTGTGTGTGAGGGAGATACAGAATGACCAGTTAATAATTAATGTGACATGGTCAAGGAAACCCAGTTTTCCTTGGCAACAACAGATACATGTATTATGCAAGATATATTCCACTTGTTTGAGAGCTTGTATCAAATGTGTTCTGTGCTAGCAGCATGACCTTTTCTTTGACACCTTCTAAGACATCACAAGCCATGGACTATATCCAATGAGCATTTATTCCTGCCAATATGGAACCTGCACCGAAAGACGGAAGGATAACGGAAAGACAAAATGAATTTGAAAAAACTAACGCCTCGCGCAAAGATTACAGAGCAAATAATGCCCCCCCCCCCCATGCATTTATCTTGATAGGCGTGATGTGACAAGTGTGTTTGATCTAGCGCTCACAGAACAATGTATCACAGAGTGTTAAGATAGCCTTGGCCACCTGGTATGTATATTAACTCTTGACACTTCTATAACAGAGAGCATTGTACACACACCTGGATTCACACGACCAAGTTCAAACAGTTCAAAGGAATTATCAGGTGTGGGAGACAAATCCTCGTGTCCAGCAAAGTCTACATTGTCTTCTTCTGTTCTCTTTGTTCCAGAAATGCATTTTATAGTTTTACATGATAGCGCTTAAAGGTAGGGGATACCTTTTACAGACCTCCCCAAATGCAGCAAAACATTGAATATGAACCTCAGGTTTTGTTTAGACCACTGCTGAGAAATTTGGAAGTCAACAGTTATCTACAATTTGAATAATGCACAAAACTCAACTACTCAGTAGTTCTGTGTGTCAGCCACACTTAAGCCTTTTTGTTGCAGTCTTCTGTATTTTTTTTTTATCTATAAACACAAATCTAAAAGTATAAGAGCTGATGTAATAACATATAGAGTGTGTGGCAAGAATGTATATAGAAATGTTTGTAAGTTTTTATGAACTTTCTTCACAAAATATACATGATGGACACACATGCAGTGCATGGGTCTGCAAAGGTAGCCTAGTAGTGTACTGGAATTTACGGTGAGCCCCGAAGAAAATTAAATTCAAAATCTAACGGTCAATAAAAATGTACTAAATGTTACCTTCGACTTTCAATACTTTATGGGAGTTTCTAAAATGATACTCTCTTCAACATACCACTGTATTTATACAACTCTTCATTTAAGGCATGCAAATGGGATTCCCTACCTTTAAGGGAGCTCGGGAAATGAATTGAGCAAAATCACTTAAAGCTTTTTTTTTTTTTTTTTAACATGTGAAGCAGCAAACATTGACAGACTCCTATTCCTGTTTCTTCTAAAGCCTTTGAGGATAACATATCTGATACTGTATCTCCTAATGCCTTTTAAATCACAACAATTAAATTGCTGACTGTTCTATTAATATAGCCCTTTCAAGATATGAGTCATACTGTATACAATACATATAACTGTTACTACAAAGTTTTTGGATAGGTATGTTTTTTTTCTTAATTATACATCAAATGTGCACCATTTCTTCTTGAGGAGAACTTGTCTGCAGCTTATATTGTTTATTGTTATTGCTTTTTCTTCAGACAAGTAAAAGAGCATACATGTACAACATTGTAGGTACTCATAACAGGCCACTTACTAAAGGTGGGTGTATGATAATAGTACACCTCATAGTTTGCCTTTTATTTCCTACCCATCAGATCTCTGTTAGTCATCTTTGCTATTTTAAAAATACCTTCAAAGCATCAAAGGAAAAAGGACAGATACTGATAGAAAAAAAACTCTAATCTTTTGATCAGATTCATTTTTCTGGTCAGCGTAATGCAAATAAACATTAATTTAGACCACAAATGCAGACACTCATGAACCTGATTTACCAGCATACATGAGTTGACGCTATGAGAACCTGGTAAGGAATGGGTTAGCTCTATCATTATCATTGGCAAACTTATAGTACATGATGCCACTGGTATAATTGAGTTACAGTGTTGCTGAAAGGGTTGAGGACCATATTTCCTCTCTTTTTTTTTTCTTCAAGGCCCATGTGAACTATATGACATTACATATCTACATAAGATGTAAATATACTGCCAAGATATCAATAAAACATGATGGGAGAATGTAACAACGTTTTTATGAATACATTTCACAATCTCCTGACATCATTATTTGGTGTGTTTTCACATCAAAAAGGTACCATATTGACCAGATTAATTCACCAAATTCTCAGGTTGCTGAAAACTACAGCTCCAACACTAATCAAGGCCAAAGAATGACCTACTTTAGACTACAGTCTACAGTACAGAGTACACAGAAGCAACACTGAATGGATGAGGTTGGGTATGCTGTTGATTTTGAAAAATTGAGCTACAGTGGTACCTAGATTGTGATCCTGTAAGATCAATTGACATTCAGAGCTACTAAAATTTCTCAATACATGCCTGACTTCCTACAGTGTTTTTCAGACCAGTTTCTTTCATTCATTTCTTTAAACATGAATGAGTTCCATATCTCACTTGCATATATTCCCCCTTTGAGAGACCAGATCAGAGTTCAAATACCAAGCATGCAATCTGAGAAGATGGGATAGAGGAGAAAGTGAAAGTGGAAAAGAATATGATGATGACATCCTAATGAGATGTGACCTGGGGTGTTTTCACACGGGTCGAGAAACGTAATTGCAATGCTGAATTGCAATTACGATTACAATTACAATTACAATTATTATCTGTACATACAACCGAGGAAGGCTTCGCGGATTCTGCAATTTTGAATTTCAGAGCGAGGAGAGGTGTGGCTTCTTTCTGAGTTCCCATCAATCATTCTTGAGCATTAAGTAGCGCGCACCATGCCTGCAGTGTGACCATTTGAGGAGCGCGTTTTTTTTCTGTGGAAGTGGTTGAAAGGTGACTGTAAACTCCACCCAAAAAAACATTATTCAGAGGTCAATCCAAACACACTATTGTTTCATTCTGTAATCCTGGTGAATCATGATCTCTAAATTAGAGGTCTCTCTCACACCCCCATCTCAATTAGTATAAAAAATGCTTCGTTTTCATCTGGCATGTCCTCCGGATGTCCTCCGAAGGACATCCTTTAAAACAGGTACGAGAGAGATACAAGCAGTGAAGATATGAGCAAGAGAAAGAGAGACAGAGACAGACAGACAGACAGATGGAGAGTTAAACAGAAACAAGTCAACCACACAAGTAAGAAAGGGACAAATAAAAGCAGCAAAAGGAAATAAATTCCTACTTGTGGTACCATAAATCCTTCTGACCCATCCAACTGAAACGTTCCAGATATGAACTCTGAATCTACACACCCAACACTAAAACGACACAGGCATTAAATGCTGCTTATAATACACCCCTCTGTTATTTCATGGACAAAAAAAATTTGCCCAGAGGGAAACGCGCCATCTGCCATACGATGACAGACCGAAGGATGAGAAGTCATAAAGTCGGCAAAGTTGTGAAAATCAAGTTGAATTGTAAAATTGAAATAAACCACACATTCCATCACAGAAAGACTGTGAGAGCAAATATTTAAATATTCAGGTATACTCTGGGAAGAATGAAATACTAATATAAAGATATAAGAAGTATATCTCTTTCTGCCAAGGCATTACAGAGAATATTGAAGAGAACACCGAGTGTTTTACGTTAAAGGACAAGTTCACCTTCATATACATGTGGATTAGGTGAATGCAGCAATATCATTAGAACACATTAGTGAAAGTTTGGGGGAAATCGGACAATCCGTTCAAAAGTTATGAATTTTTAAACTACCTGTGCAGTCACTGCTGGATGAAAAGACTACTTCAGTGTATGATGTCACATACGTACAACGATATAAGGAAAATATAAAGAGAATTTCTCAAAATTTCATTTCTTGAACAATGTGCAAATTTCCTCAACCTGTCACTGATGTACATTAAGGGTATTATTATTCTTCCTGCCCTCTGAAAGAGGCAAGTCAAATGTTCTTTTATCATGCGAGAAAAGTGAAAATATGTTGAATTTTCTTTATGTTTTCTTTATATCGTTGTACACATTAGACATCACAAGCTGTAGTAGTCTTCTCATCCAGCAGTGACTGAGTAGAAACTTCAAAAATTCGTAACTTTTGAACGGGTTGTCCAATTTTCCTCAAACTCTCACCGATGTGTTCTACTATGATTGCTGCATTCACTCAATCCACATGTCTATGAAGTTGGACTTGTCTTTTAAATTTCATCTCACTACAGCTCCCTCTTGCAGCAATAGAAACGAAAAACTGATTGTGACAGAAACTGGCTGAATTTTGTTCTCCACAAATGACAACGGGAATTTTCCCACAGTGCGGACAAGCAAAATACAAACATTATTGCAAAAACCCACTTGGTGACTGTACATGCTACAAAAATGCATGCCCATACAGAAGTAGATTTCTTGTCTAAACCCAACCTGAACATGTCTGCCTTTATTGATTTTCTTTCTTTAACCTATTGAAGACTAGTCCCAAGTATACTCGGGTTGGTGTCTATGGGAAACGCAAAAGCAAAATCAGCTCCTCCTCAACAGGTTAAAATGACACATCATATTTCATTGAAAATGACTGCAAAGTAGATTATAAGAAAAATACAGGGACATTTCTTTCCAACATCACAATAACAGCACCATGCCTTTGAAGTATAAGTCCCGAGTCAGGGGTCACTCGAGGGACACCCTTACCCATCATGCATCTGATTTCCTGTCGGCAACTTGACACTATTGCTGTTTCAAAGATCTCTATTATAGCTGTTTGCCGGGAATGCTCAGTTTTCAAATCACTCTAGCTCCTGAGGCAAATTCAAGAACCTTTGCTAAATGATAGCCACAATTATTTCTTGCTCCAAACCCAACAGCAATAAATTTGGTCCTTTTGTGATGCTCCACAGTCGCGATCATCATGAATAACCACAGACATCAATCACAATGTGCATGGACAAAGGGTACAAGAGTGATTTAAAGGTGAACTGCTCATTGGGAATAGTTACAACCCTCTTCTTTCTTCTCCATTCCCCACCCCCCCCCCCCCATTTTTTTTTTTTTTTTCAGTTATGGCAACAATGAAGCTCCCCATTAGGGGGTAGATTTCTCAAGCTCTTGACTTGGATTCATGTCCTTCTCTGCACAGAAATGGCAGTTCAAAATCAGGATGGCGAAATGACCTTCGATCACAACCTTCATCTGTTCTAGGTGGTGTCCTCTTAACGCCTTGAAGACTACTCCTGAGTGTTTTCTGGCAGGTGTCTATGGGAAACATGTATTATTATAGCAAAATCAGCAGTTTAATGTGGTCGTTGGATGGCCTTTTACAGGAAATGTGAATGACTTATCTCCAGAAATGTAGTGCAAGACAATTATTTTGAGCTAGAACTCAATATACGAATCATCTTTCTGTGTGTTCCTGAATGTATGGCAACCATGGATTGGTATAACTAGATGGGGCTTAAGGTGAGCGTGCACGAAACGTGACCTTACCTCCCACTTGACTTGCTTGTCGAAAGTCAAATTGCTCATGCTCCAGGGATGAAGGCCAAGCAGGGGCTAGCGGTGACCATAACAATATGCGCAGTGGAAGACTACGCATCTTTACAATGTTTCTTCGAATAGGCTATACACTGAAAATTCCATATGTTTCTTTATAGAGTTTTGGCACAAGCGTTTTGTGTCTGAACAGGCAGTCAATCTTGACAATCGGCATAGGATCGTGCAGCATGTTCATTCCCTCTTCATCTATACATTATTGATTCAGGCATTGGTCAAAACTTCACATTGGTTGGCTGTCATTTTCCCCTATTGTGCCACTTAAATGACATCATTTTTGCCTCATACATGTGTACCATTCTCCCTCTTCAGGAGATTTCTTCTGTATTCATGTCTTCTTGCTCATCTTTTTTTACCACTATAACCTGATGTTTGACACTATGTTGAGATCTAGAATGTCTTCTATAGCGGGACAATGTCCCTTGCATTACCTGGTTTTATCACTTTTAGCCCGTTCATAGGATGGACTGATTTTCCTACAACATGCATTTCCCATAAACACCTGCCCGAGTATACTTGGGACTCATCCTCAATGGGTTAGTTGTAATCTTGTAATCCCTACAGTACTTTCAAAATTCAATAGAAAAATAATGAAATCTGTCAACCACCATCTTCAAGTTCTATACCTTCATCCCTTCTGCACCAGGAACTTTGGAAAGTATGTACAATGCTATGGGAATTTCTGTGCCAGTCGCACTCAAAGCACCAAAAGGTTAACAGGCTTATCAAGAACTCTACCGCTATTGTATAAATTGTTTCTCACTGATACAAGGGAGTGTCAAAACAGTCTTATACTAAGCTCAGTGCAACCTTTGAAGACAGTATTTAATTGCATGTTGCCTCTGAAAACCTAACTCTTGGATTCACAGAATACAGAGACAGGTTCAGATCGGGAATACGAGTCGTTATTGATGACAGTTTCTCATAAAATGGCTAAATATTGACACTACGTTAATACAGACAAATAAAGAAAAAAAGAATCCCTCAAACAAATGCAGTTGAAGTGCACATCTGTACATTGTGTCCCCAATTTGCCAGAGTTGTTGATGCCAAAATTGCCAGACACAATCATCTGAAAATTGTGACATCACTTTCTTTCTTGTTTTTTTTTCCCCCCTCATATCCTGTCATCACTCCGTAACATGGCTTGCACATTATTGTCTGGGTTCAGCTCAGAGGCAGGGACGCAGCGTAATGGGAACAAACGAAGAATGTAGAATACATGGGATTGGAGGAAAATGTAGCACTGAGTGATTTGATGAAGCCGATATATGGCTCTTAACATTCCGCATGAGACTAAATTGAAAAGGATAAAAGTTTGAGGGGGGAGCTGAAAGATACGTATGCAAATGTCTTCTTTTTTTGCTCATAAGCGAACAGACCGTGAAATCCCCCTTAATCTTCCGCTGCAATTAGCATTGCTTCGGGATTGTCTTGTGCTATTGATCCATTCATGTCCACAAGTATTGAAAAAAAAAAGATAGTTCTCTATCCCTTTCAGTTTCAACTCTTTGTTTGTTGAAAATACCCATGATAGACCTCACACTGAGAATAGAATGAAATAATTCAAGAAGAATGTCCATTCATCCTGCCCTTTGGCAGGCCAGTCTATGCTTGTTTTTCCTCTTTTGTGATTCTTGTATCAAGAAAAGACAAACAATTTCAATCGAAATTTGAAAGAAATGTCTTTTAGGTGTGATTACTTTTCCTTGACTTTCTAATCTCAGGCAAGGCCAAAGTCAATTGATTATCTTTTACTCTACTCCCATTTTGCAAACAATTTAACATTGGAAACTAGAAATGTCGCTTTGGCGACTGGTATGCCTCCGCCATAATACATGATTTTCCCAATAGGTCTAGATAGTACATGTGGACAATGTGTGATTACATTTTCACAAAATTGGCAAAATATTGAAATGACAAGTTTGTCACAAATGTGTTGAATGTTCACCTTCCTTGACCTAGGTTTAATTGGATGAATAGGAGAGCATGTATCTAGGGATTTAAGAACTTTAACTCGACTTTGACCCATTCATACATTTAGGCATTGAGTAATTTTCAAGGTACAGGTGTGGAGAAAAAGTGCAATTTCTGAATTGAATAGTAAATTGTTACTATTTTCATCTGGCCCTTGACCCTAAAATTCATAAGATAATTACTTTCAGGTAGAACATGCATAATATGTACTAAGTTTCAAGGTAACTTGAGCCACTTCCGAGATATGGAGGAAAAAGTTAGTTCAGCACTTTCACTTGATCTTTGACCTTTTGACCTTTGATGCAATAAAAGAAGAAAAAAAAACTTTCCAGAGAATTTCTATTAGGTTACACATGTATGCATACACCAAGTGTAAAAAAAAATAACCCTGCTGGCATTGCATGATAGGAGGGAAATAGTAAAATTTTGAAGTGTTGCACTTGACCTTTGACCCCTGACCTTTGACCCCATGAACCCTACATTCTCTAGATAATCACGTCCAGTCAGTATATGTATATACTATGTTCCATGAAGATACCTTGAACAATTTTCTAAGGTATGGAGAAAAAAAAGAAGTTTTAATATTTTTACTTGACCTTTTGACCTTTGACCTTTGACCTCATGACCCAAACTTTCACCAGATAATCTTAATTGGGTAATACATGTATACACTAAGTTTTAAGAAAATATCTTCAGTGTATGGTGGAAATAGTGAAATTTTACGTATTTGACCCTGACCTTTTGACCTTTGACCTTTGACCTCATGACCCAAACTTTCACCAGAGAATCTTAATTGGGTAATACATGTATACACTAAGTTTAAAGAAAATATCTTCAGGCATTCAATAGATATGGTGGAAATAGTGAAATTTTATGTATTTGACCTTGACCTTTTGACCTTTGACCTTGAGCATGTGTACCCAAAACTTGATAGGCACAACTTCACCCCCTAATACACATACATGCCAAGTTTCATTAGGATACCTCAACAGGTTTTGATAGTTACCTTGTCCACAAAATTCATTACGGACGGACGGAAGGACGGACGGACGGAAGGACGGACGGACGGACGGACGGACGGACGGACAACCCGAAAACATAATGCCTCCGGCACCACTTCGTGGCGGAGGCATAAAAAAAATCAACCCTACATGTAATGCTTACAAGTACTATTGTGGTGGTCTCTCTACTTTCAGCCAAGCATGGGATTTATGGGCATGGGCTCTTCAAAGCTTTATGGTCACACCCTCCAGTGGTACTTCCTGTTCAGTTTTTGTCCACAGAGATATGCTATCATCTGTTTTCCCTGTCTGACCACATTGCCAACAAGACAGTACAATAAGACATGAGTGCACACATACCCGAACACACACACAGAGCGTATGAATATACTGTATACGCCGTTATTTTCACGTACAGATATTTTCGCGAATGACGAGGTCATAGACATTTTCGCGAGATGTTGTTTTCGCGAATCGACGCCGACGCTTACGTTAATGCTCTATTAACAAAGCACACGGAGACAATTTTGTGTGTTGTTAATTTTGCGATTCAACTGCAATTCGCAAAATTCGTGAAAATTAAACCCTCGCGAAAATATCAGCTTATACAGTAGTCTCTTGCTTTCTTGCATTTTAGTCACAGCTTTACTATCACGCCTTGATGAAGAAGTCCAGCATTTTTTCCACAATCCAACCCGCTGCTCCCATAAAAACGACTTGAAGAAAGCAAGTCACACAGGACCTGACACTGAAGCCGAGTTTTGGTGTCGACCAGACACACATGGGGGAGAATAAAAAAGAGGCAAAATAGTAAAGGGGGTGGGATGGGGTTAGGAAGGGGATGGTGTAACATTCCTTGGTACTGAGTCACTGGAATGGAGGGGGGGGGGGTAAAGGGGCTGAATGTTATAATGTCCTGCCTCTGCTGTATGAGAGTAGGAGAGCATACCTTTGTTCTGGTACAATTGAGGGAGACTTATACACATTCTCATAATGACTTGAATCATAATACTCTTAATAGTCTCCCTCCCCCCATCCAACATTCCCTTTTCAGTTTATTAATCCATTGAAGACATGCTAATTTTGCTATAGCACATGTTTCCCATAGACACCTGCCTAAGTAGATCTATACTCAGAACTAGTCTTCAATGGGCTAATATGTTCCACATACCAGTACTTTCCCTGACTCTGAGGAAAACTAAAGCATGCATAGGTCTGTCCTGGTAAGAGCTAAATCCACATGCTGGGGGAAAAGTAAAGACGGGACAACATTTTGTGAACTTTTACACAGTTTTCTGTATCACTTTTGTGTCAACGCTTTTATACCCACAAATCTGAGATATCATTGACACAAGCAGTGCTACCTTTATCAACAGAGTTGCAGATGGTGTATTGTGTAGTGAAATGGAGGAATGATATTATATTTATAGGTACACTGAAATATTGATGCAGATAGAAGAATCCCTGCAAGGTCAAACAAAACTGATGTATCTAGAGTACTGATTCCAGCGAGTTGATGCGCTTTCTTCGCTGATCTCCTTGAGCTAACCTAGATATACACCTGCCTGGGCTCTATTGTTTGCTGCCCGCCAGGTGAACTGTCTGGAGGTGGATTAGCATGTGTCAGTGGAAAGAGCTTTTAGGGGGATCCCTCTCCGCAGTCTGTTGCTTCCATTCGAGTATTGATTGCGAAGCCGCTTTGTTCTGAGCGTATATCGTAAGGTTCCATCGCCCAAAGACAATATGTGGACAGAACTGACACAGTGGGAGGTCCGCAGCATCTGAAAGTCTTGGTGTATCAGCTTGGGAGCTGGTGTTAGAATAGCATAGTGTATTACTTATTATCTGGTGTAGGTGAACATTGTCAGTGGTTGGTGTTTGGTGTCACTGAGGTGCAATAAGCCACTTTATTGACACATTAAAATTGATGCATTACTACTACACCATCTATTTACACTGGACTAAGTTCAAGGGTTACCAGGTCTTGCAAGGACTTACGGATCAAAAAACTCACTTTAAATCATACGGGAACACCAAAAGTAAGGGTCAAGAATAGCTCCCAACTTGGTTCACAGGGTCACAGCCATCTCATATTTAAATTTTGAAACAAATCAACAAATTGAGAGAAAGATGCAAATTAGTGAAGTGAGATAGAAAGTCTTCCTACACAAAGAGAGGTGCCGTGTCAATTCATTAGAACACATTACACGCTTGGCACAACTCATTATTCGATGTCGTACCTCCCCTCCTCTTACCTCCACGTAGCGTAGATTTCCTCACCGAACCAATTTTATCACCTGAATTGGTGGCAACCGAATCAGCACAGAGTAATTGTTTTCTGCCCGCCAGACGAACTGTCTAGGATGCGGCTTTATATTCTGAGCTCATGAGGAAACAATGTGGGGGATGCCTTGATTTACAATTACCTGACTGAAAGTGGCATTCCCCGCCATATTATCCTGGCATTACACATTCCTCTAGCACATGATATTAGAGCGCGACTGCCCAAAGACAAGACAGGCGACATAATAACACTACCCTGGGCGGTCTTAAGATGTCATTGAGTGGTCCCCTACTGGCCATGGCGGAAGAAAGGGAGAGTTACATGCCTGATTTGTTTCATATTAGCAGCAAATTATATATAGCACCTGGCTCAGGGTCAAATTGAACTTTTGACCTGAAAACTTTAATGACTCTTTTGTCGAAAGTCAGACATTTGAGCGACTGAATGCTTATGTATCGACAAGGTGCGTGTGTGTACATGTGCTGATATAATTAGCATAAACAATATCCCCACAGTGACATCACTTTTTCTTAATCCAATGATAGCAGTCCATTCATATTGCATGTGGCCTTGCCAAGTCCAGATATTACCACAAAACCACTGCATCTATTTTTCATTTCTTTGCTTAATGAGCAGCACAGCTCATCTATGTAAATCCGCATTGCAAAGCATGCAAATTAATAGACATTTCACAGCTCCAAAAACATCTGTATCATCTCTTCATAAAGCATATATATGCCTAATTTGCTCAGCTATCAATATTTACTGGTGTAGATCAAACTTCTGCATGTTATATTCAGAGTCAATAGGGTGTATGCAAAAATCATGTAAATTGTGTATGATCCAACTCTGGCTGAAATATATGTAGTTCAAGTAAAACAATCTCTATCTATCTCCTAATTGTCTGTCTATCTGTCTATCTGTCTGTCTATCTGTCTCTCAATCTCCCTCTCCCTATCATTTTTTACAGTCAAAGTAATAGCTAGCTGGTAATAAAGGAAATAAACCAGCAGTTTGTCAACCTACAGGTGGGGTCTAACTATGGTTTCTATGGCTCTACACATGGGTATGATATCAGAAAATACATGCATGTGAAAGACAACGTGAAATGAGATCTTTAAAAAGAGGAACTACAACCAACACAAGTTTGAATGTACAGACAAGGTACACTGGTTTCTGTGAAATTTAATGTCTTCAGATCTTATATCTAGTATTCTTTGTTAATCCAAAAAAAAAAAAATGGATAATGTCAAACCATTTGGCTCTCCAGGGAAGAAGTCTATCCATTTTCTGGCCAGAAATTACTGAACCTTTCCTAGAATACAACAAAAAAGAGAGAAAGAGATTAAAAAAAAAAACAGACTCAGACAAGAAAGCCATGAACTGTTAATAACCCTAAATGCCCAACAGCATGATATGTGAAACATGAAAGTATTCAAGTAATCTGTATTCTATTGTTACTTGAAGCAGCAAAAGGGAAGGGGGGCATACAAGACCTACTGAGGAAAAATATTACCTGAGAGAATGAGAAATAGAAAAAAAGGGAAGATTGAAAGAGAGAGAGAAAAAAAAACCACATTAGAACCAGACCAGGGTGCTCAATTCTGGAATAGGGGGATTATCACTGCCCCTGGAGGGGGTGATGTCAATATTTTCATGAAATTTGACCTGGGAACTAGTAATTGTAGGGCGAGAGAAACCGAGGCATATTTCTGGCATGAATAAGGTGAGAGCCCCGGGATCCATCTTTCAACAGAGTAACTTTTTTTTTCTTGTTTCTTCCTTTTTCTCTCCTTTGAAGATCTCTCCCCCTAACATGCTCCTTATATCTGATTCCCCATTCTTTCTCTCCATTCCTTCTGCAGAAGACTTGAAGTTATGAGAATTTTAAAGGCTGCGCATACATGAGCGATAGAGGTAACCATGAGCTATACATGTAGGCGAGGATTATGTGGGGGAAAGAGACAACAGTGGAATTATAAACTGAAAACAATGGTTTTAAAAAGTACAGGCAAGAGATGTCACATGCACTGTTTTGATCCTTTTTTCAATAATCCCTCAGAAGCCACAATCTATCTAAATGATAAACTTGACAATCGTGTTGTTGTTGTAAAAAGGGGGCACCAATGTTTTGGAGCTCAACAATGTCAAAATAATGTGGAAATTTGATGAATGAAGGATGAAAGCTTTGCCTAAATACAACCTGAAACTTGCCAATGAACACACGGAATGAATCCATGTTTTGATGAAATACGATGACAAAAATCAACCAGTGGACCTACTTGCAACGGACGTAAAAATTGAAGGCAAAGATTCACAAAGTAAATAGTCCTGTAAGGTGACAACCATATCCTGAAGAATTCCCTCTGTACCACCGTAATTCTGTTAAGTATGAGCTATCTGGGAGGTATTTCATGAAAACCAAGTTTTCACACTTTAATCTCCATCATAAAAGGAGACATATTTGAGAAAGTGCTCTGGGAAAGAGCAGTGCTGACTTCAAAATGTCATTTACTTAATTATCCCCCTTCCTTTTTTTTCCCTGCTTCTCTCAACAAATATTCCCACTTTTTCCCCTCTCTGCCAAGAGGGACAAATATCGATATACAATAGAATTTTCCAAGAATGTTCTTTTTCAATATATGGTCGGCCAAATGCACATACTCCAATTGAGGGCATGTTTTCTCCTCGCAGACACTGGGGTCATTCACACCACCAGGGAAAATTGTGGCTCACGGATATTTGCAACAATTGCGTAAAAGTTGTAGAGCAACTGTGCCAATAGCCACACATGACACTAACTCTGACTGAAGTTTGCTTCATCATTTTGAAATGAGAAAACTCACAGCAGAAAAATAGCCAGATCTGTCACATGACTTCCATTTAATATTTGCAATGGCAACCCCCATCCCCCCCCCCAACAAACAACACATGCTGCTAGCCATCTGAGATTATTGTTAACTAACAGCTGTAGTCATAAGCAGCAATGTGTTGGATAACATTTCTAACTTGCAATTTTTCATTGCAGTATGAACAGAGAGCTCAAACATTGCGATTTATAATGTCGCGATATTAATTCCCAATGAGAATGACCCTACTTTCTCATGTATGAGAGTTTGCCTTTTTTAAAGCCTTTGTTCAAAAGAAAAGGGGACAGGTCATCAACAAGGGAAAAAAGGCATGTGGAGGGGGGGGGGGGAAGGATTTCATTTTCAAACCTTTTGGGGCACAACCCTTTCAAAAGCATACTGAATGCACCCTGTTTGTGAGGTTTGCATGCGGCATTTGAAAATGCTCCCGACCCTTTTCTGTGGCGCGTATTATTCCGAGTCTCCAAATTCGATCGACTGGCATTCAGGGCTTCCGTCATCTTCTATGATTGATGGGGATCGAACCAAGCGAGCTCCTTTATCATTTCATGTTTTTTCTCTCGTATATCGGTACGCCAGTGCTGGATGAAAGCAATGATCCACGCCCATCAACCCCATGCCCTCCCTCAATAGGTGAGTATGAGCGAACGAGACAGCGCCGCTTTTTAAGGACTTTTTCTTCCACAAGAGGTTGAACAAATGACTGTTTTTCTTTGTAAACCTGCCCTATTCAGAGTCGTAAAATAGCGCGGCCGCAGTCTGGGGTGGATCGTGACGCGGCAGGAGCCTGGGGCTGCCCCGCAGAGCTGCTGAAAACATCTCAGCGGTTACCACTCCCCGACCGAGGCAACCTACTCTTTGCCATACATAAAAAGTGTCAGAAAATAATAATTGTCTATTTTTTTCTGCCTTTTTTCTTCTAAAAAGCAAACGTAATCTGGCTTGCCATAAACAGGGAGGGACAAAGTGTGGAGAAAAATACCCTCACCTTTTCCCACCTTCCCTTTTAAACTATCATGCAACAAAACAAGGAGAGATTATAGCCTTTCTCCAATCTGTGTCAGGAGGTGAAATGAAATTGATGGAAATAAAGATGTAGGGGGAAAAAAAAAGGTACGGGATGTATTGAACAGAAAATGAGGTTGGGTAACAGAATCAAGTTTAGTGAGAGATTACGGGGTCAACAAGATTTCTTGAGCTCTCTCTCCAGCTTTCTCCCCGTCTCTTTATTTCTGTCTGTTTGTTGGTCTGTCTCTATCTCATTTTCCCTGTCTCTCCATTTCTATTTTTCACTGTCCGTCTGTTTGTCTCTATTTCTGTATGTCTGTCTAGCTGTCTGTCTGTTGCTCTATCTAGTTTTCATTTTCCCTGTTTTTCCCTGTCTTTCTATTTTTTTTCATAGACTGTCTGTCTCTTTTTATTTCTGTCTGTCTGTATGTCTGTTGCTCTGTCTCCATCTTATTTTCCCTGTCCCTCTTCCTCTCTCGTCTAGTGACACTTCAAAGTATGAGAACAGATCAGAGGCCTGTACAGGGGCTGTCTCCAAAAATGTCTACAATGTTCAACAGGACAATTCTAGTTCATCTCCAGGCAATGGTCTGAGGTTACCTTGTGCCTCTGATGCTCCCCATGGCTGTATGTAATGAAAACCTAAACTGAGACTAGCTTTCCACGGTCACATGATTTCTAGCAAGTCCTCAGAATGCAATAACAAAACAAAAGTTGCTACTTGTGTGCTTCCACTGTGTTATGACTGCTATATTATATTGGGTTGTCTATCAAAAAATAATCCCCTAATGTGGTTCAAAAGCAGCTCTCACTGTAATTCATTTCTCATTCCATTCAAATTGCACAGATCTTACCCATTTCTAGTAGGAACTAGGAGTATCAAGTACATGCATCAAATATATGGTAATTAATAAATAATTATATTAATTTGCATTTATAGAGTACAAAATAATCTAAAAGATTCTATGATTTACATAACTTCCATCTCTGTACATAAACAAGATAAGTTTTGGAAAGAGGTGAAAGAAAAGTAATGCTAGGATATTAAAGAGTGCTTATATTAGAAAAAAAAAATCAAAATACTGAAGGGTATCATAGAGCAATCAGGTTTAAGTTTAGTAGGCAAATGATTTATTAAATGGTTAAATGTTACAGCTATCAATTATTCTAACCTAAACTTTTCTCTATCTCTCTAGGTAGAGTCTTTCACAGCAAAGAGCATTTATAAAAAGAGATCATAGAATGGCATGGTGAAGCGATCAGAACCGGTTAGATCCTCAGGAGGAATATCTCATGCTGGATGCCTAAAAATAATCGGTTCTAGCCCGGTTCACATGATGTCAGAGACACATTTCTTCACACCGAAACTGAAAAATACAATGAATCCCACGCAGGGGCAGCTCTGATGGACCTCTGACTCAAAAGGGGAAAAGGGGAGGAGGAGGATGGCACCCAGGTTTCCACATGATGGAAGGCAGGATGCGAGAGTCAATCAAAATACCATACCTTTATGGAAACTCACCAATCTCAACAAACAAGTGTTTCCAGCATCAACCCAGTACGGACCACCATATTCAATCGCATACAATATATAAGATGGATTTTCCATACCCCCCTCCATTTTCCAAACCATCATTCCCCCCCCCCCCCATCCCCCAATCCATAAGTGTAAAAGCATTCCACAATGAAGCAAATCTTCCATCATAACGAGGGGCTGTGATACCGGTATGAAGGGTGCAAAACAAGTTACCCTACCTTAACAGGGGTAGCATTGTCAATGTCATGTCCTTTTGGCCTGCCCCGCCCCATTTCCGGCCACAGGTGGAGAGGTGGAGAGGTGGATCAGTCAACACCCCCTTCCCCCGCCCCTTAAAGGCAGGATCCCTAGCTATGAAAGCTGTTCTACACATTACACATTGTTGTCAATGTTACTTTATAGTGCAAGAATTGTGAATCTTCACTTTCAGACGAAACTATTCTCTATATGATTACAGAGAAATATAATCTTTTACCTGAATTTCACTTCATATCCCCATGTTGAGGGTAGCTTAAAGTTGCCTGTACATGTAGATTAAATTTACTAAATTGTATTAATGTTCATCCACTGCTAATGGGAAACCAGGTACATTTTATACCTACCCCATCTCTGAAGCAATAGTTGAAATTCCAGCTCTGTACCATGTGTAAGATAGGTCCTACTTGCGTTTCAACAGCACAATGTTTTTTTTTTTTCTTCTTTTCTTTAGATATAACAAGGTTGTTTCATTCCCAGGCTGTATGCAAAACTGTATTTGCAACCTTCAGGCATACCTCAGTTAGACCATGGAGCTACAGTAGCTCCATGGTTGGACACAGATTTATCATGAATGACAAGCATTATAATGGTTTTTGTCTTTAAAATTTAAACATGCAAAAACTGATGCCATCAGCAGCTTGCAGGATTTTTTTTTTAGTATTTGTTCATTCATTCATGCACACACACTTAAACAATGCATGAGATTGTGAATAATTGGCGACCTCATACAGCAACCCATCACCACTCACTCTCTCTCTGTGTATTATTAGTCAAAAGGACTTCATGAGAGCCAAGCCTGTACTGGGTGCAGCGAGGGGGGTGTTGGGGTGAAGTGATAGAGTGTTGGGTTGGGTGCAGTCAAGGTGAGAAGATTCTCGCTACCTCTGTGCTTGTCCGATTTTAAAAAATTCCCAATGTCAAGAGATCGAAAAGAGCTGTGCTTGAGAAGTAAGGGTGTGTTCTGTTACAGCTTAAGTGGCTCTCGGTGTGACACAGCGATTTGTGTGTATGTGTAATGTGTGTGTGTGTGCGTAAGTGAGTGTGCCTTAATATTTGACTATTCTACTAGAAAACAGTCTGCGTGCTACACATGAGAAAAGAAGGGGGGGAGACATACACAGGATACACCTTTGTTTTGATCTAACAGGCCCTGATCAGTCTAGTCTGCAAGGTCAAACCTATTTAAACCCAGAGTCAGTTTTTATGACCAGTTCATTCATTCTGAATTGGTCTATATACTACTTTTTATTGATATTTCTTTAATAGAAACACATTTATTTGGATGACAGGTCCAGAGGAAAGATCCCCCCCCCCCAAACAATCTACTACATGTAGTTCAGACACAGAAGTTGAAGCACCTTCTGTAGTATGGAAGATATAGGACCAAGAGTATAATGCCTCAAAGGAGGGTCTGAGTTGATAGACTAGACTGAGTCCCCAGGGTGTGGTAAATACCGGTGTCTGTCTCCCAGCTCCAGGACAAAACCAGACCTTGTCCTCATCAGGTCAGTGGGGTGTCCCCACTGTTGCCATAGATACCGGGTATCACACTTAAAGGCATCATGGGAAGCTCCATCTCTTTCTGTCTCTCAGTTTGAAGAGACCCACTGGAGGAATGTTGTCACAAAACTTAGGAACTAAAAGTGACCAATACTTAACCTTTGTCTTAGCTCAAAAATGTTGTCTCATGCCCACGTATGTTGAAATATGCAATTGAGTATGATAGCAAAGCACTAGATTTACCAATAATTTGTATGTAATGAGTATAGCCTGCATAGTTGAGATTGTACAAGTTTTCTGTTGTCATTGTTATGATATCGGTACTGTAATGATAATGATAAATATGTTGATATTGATTGATAATTAACATTACCAATATGGAGCTTGAATAAAATTCCATAACTACATGAAATTGGTATTTACGGAGCATGCAATGCCCCTGAAATATAACTTAGATCACATTATCTCTTAGCTTGGAAAAAACATATAAACTTTTACTTCCAATATTTGTTAGCCTCCATGTAGTAATGGTTCTTATGTACTGCAGTGCACATATTTCCAACAATACCACTCATAGAGGATATGTAACCTGAAATAAACTACCCTTGGAGAGAATCTCCTATGTACAGGCACTTCATGTCTAGAACAATTAAGATATTTCAAGAGTTGTAGATACAAAATGTTTTGAATGAATGGTTTATTGATCATCAAATTTCGCAGCTGAATGGACTTATCCATTCTCCTCTGAAACATACCCCAAATACATTCATCTTTTGCTGACATGAACGATCTACAATCACAAATGAGGACGAAATAATTTTTAAGGTCAGACTGTTAGCACAATGCTCTCATAGTATTAATGATATTTCAACAATATCAAACCATTCCAAATTTACAGAACATTTTTCAGAACTTGACATTTGTATAGTTACGTAGCACTACTGCTTTCTAAATACAGTATATGCCACAATGCCCTATTCATGCTAATAGAAAGACATAATAGTCAAGGGCGTACTGATGGCCGAACATTAGACCTGTGGTGGTACAATGTATTTCCAAACATACAGCGATATGATACCACGTTGGGATTACAGAGACAAGAAAAGGTCTGTTTTGTTTTCTGGTATATCCCGTCGCCCCTGGTGATCTATAATAAACATTGAGGCGCAAAAAAAAAATGTCAGCAAGTATACATTAGCTCATCCAGGCTAAAGTCTCCTCCACCCCCGTCAATTGATTGACTTTTCATGCTATTTCTGTACCAGGATTATGGCGGAGAATTCGGTGCTTAATTGTATTGTCTGCAAAGTGATGGATCACTCATTTTTCTTTCACTCAGTGAATACTGGATTATGATAATGATGTTTATGACTCATGATACTCCACCGATGGTTTACAAAGATATGTAAAGGACGGGGAAGGAGTCTACCAACTCTCAGACATTGAAAGCAAAGGTGACTGGCAAAAGGTAATATTAGCATAATCATGTAATGTACAAAAATACTGTTGCCTTGCTAGGAACGCAATTGCATATTACTACTATTCTACACTGTGTCACCACTGCAGCCGGGGTGAACTGACTATACAGGGCAAGAGACACAATGATATCAATATTTCCTAGACCTGAAACATATCATAATCCATTGTCAGTCAAGAATAAATGGCAAGTCATCCAATGCAATTATAGATGAGTGTCTGGTCAAGACTTTGAAGTCAATGATAAACAAGCTCTCAATACTATTAACCCATTCGATACTGAGTTCTAATATCTCCATAGACTTAAAGGGAAGATAAACCCCAAGAGCAATGTGGATTGAGTGAAAGCAGCAACATTAGTAGAACACATCAGTGAAAGTTTGAAGAAAATCGGACAATCGATGCAAAAGTTATGAATTTTTAAAGTTTTGGTGTTGGAACCGCTGGACGAGGAGACTACTGGAGGTTATGACGTATGAGTGGACAACAATACAAAGAAAATATAAAGGAAATTCTACAAAAATCCATTTTTCATGAAAATTACAAATTCCATCAACTTGATATTGACTTATGTTAGGGGTAGCAATTATTCCCCCTGCTTTCTGAAAGAGGTTGGTCCATTGCTCTTTCATAATTCTAGAAAAGTGAATTTTTGTTGAATTTCCTTTATATTTTCTTTGTATTGTTGTCCACTCATACGTCATATCCTCTAGTAGTCTCCTCATCCAGCGGTTTCAACACCAAAACTTTAAAAATTCATAACTTTTGCATCGATTGTCCGATTTTCCTCAAACTTTCACTCATGTGTTCTACTAATGTTGCTGCTTTCACTCAATCCACATTGCTTTTTGGGTTTACCTTCCCTTTAAATACGCAGGCCAACAGATTCCCATATGGAATGAGCGAAGTATTTATGTGAAAACAGTCACAGTCAAACAGCTGATTGCACCACCACTTTAGGCACTAAACAAAACAGTGCTATCTCTGAAGTTGTAGACAGAATTCTGGGTGGATGAAGACATTTAAAGGCAAAGATCAATGATCTTTGACCTATGACCTATGACCAGATAAGTTGAAGTTGAAGGATGTCAGTATGCCACCGGCCAGATACCAACAAAGGTTACCAAGAGTTTACCTCAATCTTGATAAAAAGTTCTTAGGTGTATGGACATGTTGTACATCTGTCAACATAATGCTCCTGCTCCCCCCCCCCCCCCAAGAAAAAGAGAAATATTGGTCTGACACAAAGACTAGCAGCTCAAAACAATGAGACCCCGCCACCCATCACACTCAACAGGAGGGCATTCTGTCCAGACTAAAGTGCCTGGAAATGGCTAACATAAAACAGGCCTCTGTGGCCTGTTTTCAGCCTGTAATTAATGTGTCAAAGTGGTCATGACAAGTGAAGAACCTGAGGCAGATCCTTTTTTTTCCTCTCTCTCCTTTTTTTTCTGTCCCAAGAGAGCAATATTTTCTCACAGCTCATTTGGGCTCCTACAGTATCACACTCTGTCACTCACAAACACACTCACACATGTGCTGCACGAACACACACACACTCATACAAACTCAAGTGCACAGGGGTCAGATAAAGGGCAATAAATATTGCTCTAAGCAATATATGACACTGTTTTTAACTCTGAGGTGAGGGAAAGCAGATTAAGAATGATGAAACAAATCTGGGAATAGGTTTAAAAGGAAAACAGGAAAAGGAAAGGGAGAAAATACAACAATGACAAAGGATCAAATGATGGAAAAGCAGAAGAAGATGATATAAAGGAAGATGGAAAGAAGGATGGATGAAGGAGGAGAAAAAGGATGGCACAAAAAGTCCAGAAGACAAAATAGGAGTGGAAGAAGATGATAGATCTAGTGGAAAAGAAGAACAGAAACAAAAGAAAGAGCAATGAAAGGAATAGACGTGGTAGAATGACACAACCATGAATTTACAGATAAATGGTCATATGTTCACATTCCATCAATAAAGCATTACAGAACAAGCATATTGGCAGCAGCTTTCTTTCAAGAAGAACAGAAACAAAAGAAAGAGCAATGAAAGGAATAGACATTGTAGAATAACACAACCATGAATTTGCAGATGTTTGGTAATATGTCCACATTCCATCCATAAAGCATTAAAGAACAAGCATATTGGCAGCAGCTTTCTTTTAATGATCTTCTATACAATAAAATGAGCGCCATTCTAAAATTTGAAGGGACTACAGAAATATATACTTTATAAAGGTCACTGCACTTTGATAGATCAAGAAATGTTACCTCGGGAAACAACAGAGGGGGCTATGCCACGCATTGAATGTCTGCACTCTACAGGAATTTCTATCTAATCACCCTGAAATGGAATCATACTGAAGATTGCTGATTTGAGGAGAGGTTTATGTTGTAATGCATTATTAGCATATACAATTGAGGATCACAAATCCTGACTTTCAAAATAAATAAGGGGGACAAACGCTTTTAATATTTCAACTTTGCTCACAGGTTACTTTAAATCAAAGCAAGAATTGACAGAAAATCCTTGAAACAAAATGTTTTAACCATTTTTCAAAATGTTGTATAATTTAGAGAAATTATGCTGGTTACCTCAAGATGCTGTTGAATCACCCCCCTCCCCCTTTGTTTTTCCCTAAGTGTGCAACTTCAAGTGAAATCAATCTGAGTCAGATCAAAAATTAACTTAAAGAATCAGATCTACCAGTCTTCAAAAGGATACTCTAGCTGAACATAGAAAAAAACAAACAAACAAACAAACAAACTTTGGAAGTATTTGATCAGATGAGTGATTAAAGAGACTGTACAGTACTGGTTGAGGTTGGGATTCATGTTTTGAACATTCCTGAGTGAGATAATGAGAAACCTCTTATGAAATATGAAAGAGCATGTAATTTTAAGAAGAATTCAACGTTTATTTGATGAAAATTGGTTTTCAAATGGCTGAGATATCCAGAAAAGTGATAATAATAAAAGGCGACAGGCCACGCCTTTTATTAGGATTTCTTTGTTTCACCTTGTTTTGGGATATCTCAGCCATTTCAAAACCGATTTTCATCAAATAAACTTTTGATACCCCTTAGAATTGCATGTTCTTTGACATCTCATAGAGTGTTTTCTGAATATTCCGCAAAATGTTAAAAGCTAAATCCTCACCTCGACCAGAACTGTACACACCCTTTAAGGGCTAGAAATTAAAGTTAAATATCAGCCATTAGTGACATTTGCTAATCAGAAAGATGCAGTGAACATTCAGTATTTACAAATAGTAGAATAACAAAACAATGTAACTTTTTTTCCACAAAAAAATCAATATAATTCAAAATACATTGTTTTTGAGTTGTTTAGAATCCATATTTCAATCTGTATCTTTGGAAAATTAGGCATTTTTCTGTTTCTTTCCGGGGTACAAAACAAGATCGAATTGATAGGTTGATTGTGATGAAGGTGTAAGATTTGTTTTGTCCCCATAGAAACATTACTATAATAAGGCCTCTGTTGCTGGTATTAATCTCATTATATTCAACAACTCACGCATTAATTACAGAAGACATACACTGACGGCTGTCATGTTTTTCTTCTTTGTTTTTCTTCAGGAAGAAGATACATTAGTTGTGCACAAAGGCATTCCACTATGCAATAAATAATGGCCTTTGTGTTGTCAATTTTCTTTGTCTTTTGATTTCTTTTGGTTACTCTCTTGCTAAGGGACAAAATTAAGTAACCCTAAATCAATAAAGCAACTGACACTCAATCGAACGAGGCACACACCCATATTCTGCTTTGTTGACAAACAGGAAGTAAATTCTAAATAATTGCATTCCACTCCACACATTGAAGGGGTGTTGATTTCCCTTTGTTGTCATGACAACCAGCTGGAGTTGGCATTTCAGACACAGGTGCTGTTGGGTGACATGAAATGCACCTGAAATTGACACTGACCTATCCAGACCTGGGAGATACTGATAGGTCACCTACCACGAATACTAATTTGAGAAAGGGGGCGTGGCTAAGGTGGGAGGAGCTTGGCATGCTAAACATGAATGCATTATCTTACTGTTTACAGGATATATCTTCAATTTATTCAATCTATGACAACTTTAGGTGATTGTAGGCAATTTAAGTCACGAATTCATGCCCTGCTTTGTTTTGGTTATATTTCTACACCTATCTCTTGTGCCACTCAACATCTTACTGCAACACACCCTGCAAGCACTTGTTATTTTACTCTATTGAAGCAGAAACCAATGTATATTTATATCTGCAGAACTATGGGGAGAAATTTCACCATAATGAGTTTCCAAGCTTTAGTTTTCTATGAGAGTTGGCATATTATGGGTTGGATGGTGCTTCCAGAGTAAGACACAATTGAGCCAAACTTGAAATAATATATGCTATAAAAAAAGTGTGCAAATGTTCACAAACCTTCATTCTTTGTCTGCTTGTGTTATAACTCTCACTCCCCCCCCCCCCATTCACACACTCAACTCTAAACTTATTCCATCACATCGTTAACCGACCTTAAAAGACATGAACTCAACATTAACCTGTTGCTTTTGAGATGATGTAATTCTCTACTGAGTTTACTACTTAACACACCTAGTTCCTAACAGATATGATTCATCACCATACACAAGGCCCGTTCATACAAACTGAAACAGCGCAATTCAAATTAAAGGACAAGCCTACCTTCATTTACATAAGGATTGAGAGAATGTAGCAATATTAGTAGAACACATCATTGAAAGTTTGAGGAAAATCAGACAATCCGTTCAAAAGTTATAAATTTTTGAAGTTTTTGTGCAGTCACCGCTGGATGAGAAGACTACTGCAGTGTATGATGTCACATGTGTACAGCAATATAAGGAAAATATAAAGAGAATTTCACAAAATTTCATGTTTTAAAAAAAGTACACATTCCCTTGACTCGTTACTGACATATGTTGTGGGTAATATTATTCCCATTGCCATTAGAAAGAGACAAGTCAAGTGCTCTTTTATTATGCGAAAAAAGTGAAAATATGTTGAATTTTCTTTACATTTTCTTTATACTGCTGTACTCATATGACATCACGAGCCTTAGTAGTCTCCTCATCCAGCAGTTCCAACACAAAAATTTTAAAAATTCATAACTTTTGAACGAATTGTCCAATTTTCCTCAAACTTTCACTGATGTGTTCTACTAATATTGCTGCATTATCTCAATCCTTATGTTAATGAAGGTGAACTTGTCCTTTAAGATTCATATCATGCTTTTTTTGCTCTCTCGTTCACACGTGCCAAAGAGAAAGAAAAATTGCACCGATTCATGAAGAAAAAGCATGTTCACACAGTCATAGCAGCAATACACAGGAAGTGGCCAACTCCCATATAGCATTGTTTGATATAAAAAAACTGGCACGGTGTCCATATACACTTTGCATTGCACATAGTCGCAACTATTCAGCAAAAAATGCAACTATTTTAGAAACATTGCACATTTAGTGGCACACAGGGCGCGCTTTGAAAATCACTGATAGTCATGATTATCATGTCCGCACACATAAAAAGAGAAAATTGTTTTCGGTTCAAATCACGACCCAAACAAGCGGGACTGTTGGTGGCAGTGTGAATCCACCTATTGTCGACTTTTGAAACTTCAAACTCAGCGTGTGTCATAACAATCCCAAGTCTGTGGCATCAGCTTTACATCCTGATGTTTTGTCTGACCACCTGAAAAATATCTCCAAGACGAGCCAGGAAGCCCGAAATTCATACATGGCTCTCTGAGCTAAAAAACAGTCATGAACCTCTGAAAATGCTGACAAAACGATGGCAAACTCCACGGAAGAAGAACAAGAAAGGAAAGAGAACAGAGTAGAAGACAGAGAGAAAGACAGACAGAGAGACAGAGAGACAGACAGACAGACAGACAAACAGACATGGATACCATACACAAATAGAAGAAACTCAGAGATATGTACATACCCCTGACACAGCGGTCGAGTACTTGCTTGGTAAATTGATTAAAGGAGCAATTCACACCATCCGTCTATTGATAGCATGGTCAATACAAATGGAGGTGACGATAGGGTTACAGCCGAGGAGGCTATTCAATAAATGGTTAAACCATGCACTCTTGGTGAAGGGTGGGGCTGGAGGGGGGGGGGGGGGGGGAGAGCAGTGGGGGTTGGGAGGAGGAGCCAGGATTGTGGATGGCATGGGGAACGGACAAGTCTGCATCCATTGTCGTCCCTGAACACTTTGAAGTACACCTACAAACAGATGAAGCAGCTTCGGCTGTGCTAGTGACATGTTCGGTAAATAAAAGAATCTTGTGGGGTGGGGATGGGGGTGGAGAAATCTCGCTAGGGTTTACTCGGCCAACAAAAGTAGAAGATGCAGTGTCTACTTACCTGAGGAGTGTCATCAGCATCATTCGAGCAAATTAGGGGTGGTGCTGAGGGTGCGTGGAGAGTTAAGTGGATTTTCAGTCCAGTGAGAGAGAGAGGAGGAGGGGGGGATGAGAAGTTCTGCTGCACATTAAAGAGAGAGAATCAACTTGGCACTGCTCCTGCTGAAAGCGTCTGTTGATTCGGGGGCTCGGTTTCAAATTTGTCAGTGCCTTGCCTCGGATTGGCCAACACGGGAAGAATCCGCGGCTGATGTCACCCTTTGCGTCACTGGCAAATGGTCGACATGCAATGAGATGAGATAGGAGAGGAGGAATCGTGGTTTCATTTGCAGCCGGTGAGGCGAGCAGAGTTGCTCGACTGCCATCCGACACCTCCGTTCTGCATCCCCAGCAGCAGAAAATGCACCATTTTGTTCGGCACCGGAACACGTGAAATGAGAGATGATGGTGACGCCTCCAACCAATCTCATTTTCCTCCCATCTCAAGCTGACACCTGAGTGATACTCTCTATCACAATTTCATCCTCCACCAGTTTTCCAAAGCAGAAACGCTTCCAAGATGCATTTCATTTAACTCAGCCTCCTGCATCTTGATGTTCACATCTTTCACCTCATTAGCATAGATGCAGATGTATACTCCACACTGGTCTGATGTGGACGGATAGTTTCAACATACACACTTTAGCCCCCTAAAAAAAGGCTTCACTCCAGTCAGAAGCTAAAGGCATACACCTCTTTCTCCACTAATATAATTGTTTCTTATACAGCACAGATTCCGAGCTGCACACTGAGTAAAAATGTTGCAGCCTGGCTCTTCTCAGATCTTCTCAAAACAATAGGATGAACATGAGCTAGCCCTGTTTCCTTAGAGCCCCATTACATGTGACTTAGAAGAGGGAGAATGGATAAGAGAGAGGAGAGAGAAATCTGAGAGAGAGAGGAAAATATGGCGATCCATGTTTGGAAGGCATCCTCCTATTATGGATAAAAGTCAACGTCTAAAGCCAATGATGAAAAGGATGCCTGCAGAATTTATCAATACCAGGGGCAGCGGGCGGAGGATAACTGATGTTCTGTAAATCGCATCCTCCAGCCTCTCCCATTGACTGTTCTCTCTTCATCCAACAACATTCACGGCGAGATGGCTTCCCATTCTCTTGTGGAGGGCACGAAACAAGGTCAATCCACAATCACAAGCACAAGGAATAGATAAAACAGAACTCTGCATGCGACGCCTCTTGGTTCTCCAAAACACAACTCTGCGTGCGACACCTCTCGGCGATCAGCTCTTCCCAGTCATGTGGAGGGGGAGGAGGAGGTAGAGGAGGCCCACAAGAAAAACAATGCCTGCACACTTGTCAGCAGTCCTCCATAAATTCAGCTATTCATGAGCAGGAGAAGTTAATCAGTAGTCTGGTAGAAGACTATTTCAAGTGTATGTCTGTGTGTTTTGGGGGGGGGGAGGGCTAGAAGGATAGTAGGAGCATAAATCACTGCTATGCTAGAGCAGCGCTTACAAAATTCATACTACAAAATGAACTTCCATAATGTGGTCTACATGATTCAACTGTTGGTGAATCGATCTCTCTCCCAATATATATATATATATATATATATATATATATATATATATATATATATATATATATATAGATATATATATATATATCCCTCTCTCTTCCCTTTATCTCCTTTTCCCCACAGATGCTCAAAGCAGAGCTAAGTTGTGAGGTATTACTATGGCAACCCTTGAAACACCAGTGAGGCATTCACCATGCAACATGTGAAGAGAGTCTCTCGTATGGTAAGATCTTCATCCTCGTCGTTGAGAGGAAAGCTCGAAGCTCCTTCCTCCCGTCAGCCCAAATTTTCATCTCTCAAGAATATATCACGGGGAATACTGAACAAAGAAATCAGAATCTTTTCCCATCTGATTGTGAGTACAAATATACAACTGATAGAAACAAGAATGCAAGGATTGAGGGGAAAAAGGGACTGGTAATAAAAAAGAAAGAAAGAAAAGGCGGTCCTCAATTTTGACATTTTGACATCTCGGCACAGAATTATATCATTCCCCGCTGTCAAGGTATGGCATCGCAGCAGATGCCCCAGACAAAGATCGGATGGACAGAGAAAGAAGGAGAGAGAGAAGAAGAAGAAAGGAGAGAAGGAAGGGGGAGATGGAGGAAAAAGAAGAGAAAGACTATACACACACATATACACAGACACACAGACATATACATACACAAAGACACACGCAAACATGCATAAGTAGGAGAAACAGCACTGAACCAGACAAAAAATGTTTGCCCCGAACTTTAGGTGGCACAGTCTCAGCTGTGAGACTAGATTGTCTGCGGGATCCAAATTACATGTAGACCACCAGATTTCATTCCTTGGGAAAAATGTACGTGCTCAAATGGAAGAATGATTTAGGGTGTCCATGTGTGTACATTGCATCCTACACATTTGACTGAAAATACTGATGTTGATTTTCACAAAATGTCTACCTTACAGTTACATTTTGGAAAGGAGAATTTATATCTACTACCATTTTATTCTTTAATCGATTTAAATGTATTTGTGCAGTTAAAGGGAAGATAAACCCCAAGAACAATGTGGATTGAGTGAAAGCAGCAACATTAGTAGAACACATCAGTGAAAGTTTGAAGAAAATCGGACTATCGATGCAAAAGTTATGAATTTTTAAAGTTTTGGTGTTGGAACCCCTGGATGAGGAGACTACTAGAGGTTATGACGTATGAGTGGACAACAATACCAAGAAAATATAAAGAAAATACTACAAAAATCCATTTTTCATGAAAATTACAAATTCCATCAACTTGATATTCACATATGTTAAGGGTAGCAATTATTCCCCCTGCTTTCTGAAAGCGGTTGGTCCATTGCTCTTTCATAATTCTAGAAAAGTGAATTTTTGTTGAATTTCCTTTATATTTTCTTTGTATTGTTGTCCACTCATACGTCATATCCTCTAGTAGTCTCCTCATCCAGCGGTTCCAACACCAAAACTTTAAAAATTCATAACTTTTGCATCGATAGTCCAATTTTCTTCAAACCTTCACTGATGTGTTCTACTAATGTTGCTGCTTTCACTCAATCCACATTGCTCTTTGGGTTTACCTTCCCTTTAAGGAAATCTAACCCTGCTGAAGCTTTTTGAGTGAAATAAGTAGAATCATATCAACTAGAAGACTAGTCCATAGTATACTTGGGCAGGTGTCTATGGGAAACATGTGTTTTAGCAAAATCAGTTCGTCCTCAACAGGTTAACAGATGACCCACAAAGTGAAAATTGGAATGAAATTATGTCAGTGTAAAGGAAAATGTTGAGGTGGACTGTTGGAAAGTAACAAACACATAGAATCAGAGAAGATATATATAATATACCACCTATAAACCTATGGGCAAATTACTAGTTAGAATACTACATGCAAAAAAAAATGAAGAAGCAAATACCTACAGGTCATACAATTATGTTTGCTACAGTAGTTGGTGAATGGGAATGTGGAATTTTTCAATTTATGGACCCATGTGTGATGAAATGTACACTGCACACACCATAATGATATACAAACATGTATATCATTTGAGTATCAAATCAAGATATTGTTTCTCTACAATTATCAAGAAAATTCCTTATCTATGATCAATTGGTCTGGGACAATTGATTTCAAATAGTTACATGAAAGAATTCATGTATGAACATGGAGTACACTGTACATCTTGGGATTACTTACAGATATAAACTTAATATCAGTTCCCCCCCCCCCCCCCCTTTGGTATAGATATGCATTTTAGCTCATAAAGAGGGGAATGTGGATACATGTAATTTATATCAGACAGCAAACAGATGCCTCAACTGAGCAAAAATGAGTTTATTATACTGTGCCAACACAGTACAGATATGAACTGATAACATATGTAAATATACACTATGTTAGAATTGATTTCTTATAGCTGTACATATGAACTGCTACAAAATATTTGGATGATAATTCTAGAAAACTGCAAAGGAGATGAAAATCTTCCTGGTTAGGAAATTCTTCCAACAGTAAAAACAGATTCACTGTTTCAGCGACAAAACAATACAGAGCAATGCATTGGCTCATACCATGCATTCCAACATACATGTCCATTGCATCAACTTCAGATGAAACATACACAGCAGTTTTAACAACCATAGTGTCTGAAACAGAGACTACATCTGAACAGCCGCTCTAATCATGAATGAATGAAATGAAATGAATGGAATATTTGTGTGTGCTATGATGAGCCTAAAGTCTTGGCACTGGGTGTATGAGTGTGTGTCATAGGTGCTATAAAGTGTATATTTACATTGTGTGTGCACACTGTACTCTTTGGCTTTCATGGCAAGTCTGATTCTGTACGACAATATATCTATATACACCTTAGATAAAATATGGTACCATAATCATACCATAAACATGTTGAATGCATACCTTCACATACTCATAAGTATCTATCTACATAAAGACAAGCAAACATCCACCAGACTGACAGTTTAGTGTAAGTTCCTTTTTTCTAATAATATACAATGTTATTTGGAATGACTGTATTTTCATTGTAGTCATTATGGTCTTTGATAGTTTCTTTGTTTGCTTTTCTGTATTTTATGCTAAGATTTAAATGAATCTGAGGGTTACTGATCAAGAATTCAGAAAAGCAGATCAGTGAGAATTTGAGAAGAGTTGGACTGATGAAAAGTTACAAAAGCTTAAATGTCAGTATGAAATCTAAATCCTGCATACAAATAAAAAGAGCATTGAATTCATGTCCGTCACTGAGATTCTATTTGTGTCATAACCATTTATCATCATAATCATTATAGCAGCTAGTGCAACTTTATAATCACACTGCTCATTATGAATTCCTGTATTGTTTTGATGTTTCTGAGGTTTCTCTGTACTTCAGTTTGTGACTGATACAATGTGTTGAAGGATATATGCGGATATAAAAACCACCGATCAATCAAAATTTTGCTGATCATTTCTCAAATGCTGATCCATGTTATTAACAGAAAAGACATTACTTCATGGTATAAGCACTTGAGTCCTTTGCAAGATCTTGGTGGAATCTTTTAGTGCTATTTCCTTCGAAAATTTGTATGATGACTAAAGCTATACTTGCAATTATCTGACACAGGCTGACACTTATAAGGTATAAGTGGACAGGTGGTATACCAGCTGAGGGGAACGCACACAACTAAAGCAAAGTTCATCCACTATTGCTACAACACCTTCAGTGACTCTTATAATTAATCTGCCATCAGTAAAAACCTTGATACACAATTAATTGTTTTTCTTTTAATGGAAACTAATGAGATACACCTGATATCCAAAAGGATCAAGTGCATCTCTTTACAGGACATGTCCCAGATTCTTGTTTGCTTCAGCACAGATCTTATCTACAAATCATCATGATTAGGCCTTTAAAAGTCCATTAACACAAAAGTCAAGAGCTACCTTCGACCTTTACTCCTGACTGCAAAAGATGAATGAAACAAGATAGTCATGCCTTATCTGTTATATATTTTAAGGACAGTCCATAATAAAACCATGCGGAAAAACAATAAATCTGAAGTCTTGGCATAGAACAAACAAACAACCAACCAAGGGGAATATGTGAAGAGTTTGTTCGCAAAAACCGATAAGTCCATTTTTGAAGATTTTGAAGTACAGTCTCTGTCATAAAGTACAAAATAATACCTTTTAAATGATATATTGGTCACTACATATAAAGGTACATTTTTGAAGTTATGGTCAAAAGAAGTAACAATTTTCTTATTATTCTCTTTATTTTTCTTTACCTTTAATCGCAAATATCTCCATTTGGCAAGTATGGACTTATTGTTTTTTGCGAACAGACTCTTCATATGCAAGAGAGTAAGGTCAAGAACAAATCATAAGAATGATTAAAAGAAGTAACAATATTTCCCTAAAATTCAGAGGATGTACTATTACAAACAATGCAGGCTGAATGTGACAATCATCCAAGTGAGGCAGCACATTAGATGAAATTATACATATGTATGTGAAGTAAGCAGAGAAGGGAACAATGAAATGGAATACAGACCAAGAAAAGCATCTAAATTCTTGTCCCACTCCCCCTCCCTCAAGTAATACAACAGGGTCATGATGACAGAAGAAAGGGAAAGGAATGAAGAAAGAAATAGAAGAAATGGGAAAAGAAAGAAAGAGCAAGGGGGGAGGGAAAAAGAAAAAAAAAAGGTGAGGAACACATTTGAGATCGTTTGCAAAATCAACTCACCTCCTCTGGAGCAACTTGGAATTCCTGAGCAACGGAACATTCTATTGTTCTTCCTGGGGGTATATTGATGGAAGAATAGGGAGGGGGCATCTCGTGCGGTGCAATAGGCATGACTGGGGTCGGAGTTGAAAGGTCATCGAGGTAGTCTGGTCCCTCAACGATGATGGGATCGTTGGAGATTTCTGTGTACTCTGGCGGTGAGTACGGCGGAGGAGGTACGAGAGGTGGGGTGAAGATGGGGTCGATGACTCCCCCTATATCGCTAATGTAGGATTCCCGTGCTATACTTCCTGTGTGGTGAGGCCTTCGTAATAACATCTGAAAGGCAAAAAACAAACAAACAAACAATGAAAAGAGCAATTACATGGATTCTTATTGTTCTTTTGTGATGAATAATAGAAGACACATTTCTTTTAAACACGCCTAAAGTTTGTTCAGATAGAAAAACTTTATCCTTGGTATGTTGAGGGTGGGGCAGAATATAAGACACGACAAAAGTGAAAGTAAACCTGCAGATCAAAGAAAAAAAATGAATGAGATGAATATCAGGATTAAAAACAAAGTCAATCTTTTTACATTGTCTTCCATTATGCCATTTATAAGCGTGGTTATTACAATGGTATTTATAGCAATCATGATTAAAATTAACAATGACAATCATATGATGAGTCAATATCAAATAAAAGCACACTTTCATCATAATTTGTTACCCAAAATAAAAGGAAGCATGGAATGACAAAGATCCATCACAAGCATTCTTAAAGTTGATAGGAAGAAAAGACTGCTAGGTTGCTGATGTCTCCCTTGAAAACATCTTTTTATGCCCCTAGTCTTACTGCACTCATCCATTGTAATAGATAACTGCACATATTTTCTCTTCGGAATCATTGAACTCATCATATAGGTAGTTTTCAAAGACCACCACAATCTTAGCAAATACTTGAACTCCGGTAGCAATTACCGGTTTCCGAAAATGCTGTTTATCTCCGCACTTATCAACTCTGAATACACAAAAGAGATAGTGGGTGGAAATGTACATTGCAAAGAGCTAAATCCATCGATGACAGTCTTATCGAAAGGTCATGAAGAACTGAAATGAGCGCTCAGTAGTATATCACATTTTTTGTACAAGTGGAATTTCAACTTGCTTTTTCTTTTAAATAATGGCTGCTGTAGATACAGATGTGTATGCTCTTTAGTAGTATCTTGACATCCTCTTATATTTTCCTCTATGATACTGGAATGATGAAATACATTTGTATTACACACAATGTATATGAATCCCGTGCCATCAGCTTTCATACAAATGGTGGTCTATATTTACATCATATGTGTCCCTTCAATAGCACTTTTTTCCTATTTCTATCAATTTTATCATCCACACAATTTTGCAAAACAGAATTTTCAGCAAGACAGATTGAATTGATATATTAGCAAATCATCAACAGACAGACCTCTAAAGTGAGAGACATTGGTATGAATCTATTCTTGCTGATGAGTAAAACTGAAGAAAAGAAAGAAAAACAGACAGATACGTAAATATCGAAACAATAGTCAGATATGGGTAGACAACAGATGACAGCAACTGATTATAGAGATATAAGACAGACAGACAGAAGACAGACAGACAACAAAAAAAGAGACGGTACTACAGCAAGAAAAAGAAAGAGTGGGGGGGGGGGGGGGACCAGGCTTGTTTGTTTGTTTGTTTTATGTACATAAGGTTAATTTTATTTTCACGGATGACAAAGCCCCCTTAAAATTCAATAAAAGCTTATAAATTATGATCTTTTATATTGGACTCTGACCATTTTGATATTTCATTGGATTAATCACTTCATAGTTAATGCAACATAAATAAGTATCAACACAGGTACCAAAACAAAGACAGGGAAAAAAGAGAAATATGAAGAATTACACAAACACAATTACACAGTCACAAATACAGGCACAGGAACAACCAGGCAGACAGACAGACGGACACATGGACACATGCACACAGAAATGCGAGAGAATCTGAAATATGAACATGGAATTCGAAATAGAGAGGAGAGAGAAAGAGGGTGCATTCACATTGGTGGGATTAAATATCACTGCAATTTGTTGGCATTGTTCTCATTGGCGAAATACCATGGTAACAGATACCACAGTAATTCACTGGGTACTGGTCTCATTCATAAAATACTGTTGTATTTCTAGTAAGCATTACACATACAGTGCATATCTCCCATGAGAAAAGCCACAAATTATGTTAGGTCATGTGAGAAATACATCTACACTGCTTTGATACAATTGGCGGTGTTTCATGATGCAATTCATACTCAAAGCTCGCATGCGTACTTTGCACAAAGTTTTAATTACAGCCCTAAATACCACAGCATTTTGAGGTGTATTTAATTTTGCAGTTTATTTTTGTTCACATTAGTTACAGTTTGTTATTTCAAAGGTTTGTTATTCTGGTCACATTAGTTACAGTTTGTTATTCTGAAGGTTTGTTATTCCAAAGGTTCATCTGTAAAATACAAATAAGAAATAAGGTTTGGTATTCCATAGGTTTGTTAATCCAAAAAAGAAATAAGGTTCATTATTCTGAAAGTTCATTAATCCAAAAATGAAAAGAGGTTCATTATTCCATAGGTTCATCAATCTGAAAAATGAAATAAGGTTTGTAATTCTGAAGGTTTGTGGGTATGCACCCTTTTCAAACTTTCAGATTTACAAACCATTTTTTTCATTTTCAGATTGACGAACCTTACATAATTAAGAACTTTATTTCATTTTTTAATTAAAGAATCTTTGGAATAAAGAACTTTATTTTATTTTCAGATTATCGAACTTTTTGAATAAAGGAACCTTTTTTTAACATCTGGAACCACAAACCTTCTGAATGACAAACCATATTCAATTTTCAGATTAACGAACTTTCTTAATAGTGTGAATGCACCTAGAGCGAGAGAGAGAATTTGGAGTGGGAGAGCTAAGATATCATTTCTGCTATCCAGGGGTTCACTTAACGTCCCATTAGCACAGACAGCTGTGATTGAAGAACATAAATCAGAGGAGTAGACAGGTCTCTACTCTCACAAACTATTCTCTTGAGGGATGAGGAGAAGATTATTCCATTTTTATCATGATCTATCGCTAATAACATTTTTTAAGAGAACTATCAGAAATATCATCTCTCTTGTCGCAAACTCTGAAAAATTTCTTTTCTTTCTTTGAGCATTCACAAGAACCCATTTTCAAATTACTGTCTGGCTTTTGATGAAGAATGTTGTGCTCATATTTGCACTATGATGAAAATGTTACTGAACAGGTAGGCATTTAAAAATTGCTTTAATGCATATAAGTACACAGGCTACTTGACCTTGTGCTGCTGATGTGGAAATTCCAAGAATGACATTATTTTGGAATACAGGGCAAACAGTCACTTAATTGCATGAAGATCTAAATGTGGTTGATATAGATGCACTATTGAAGCAAAAGGATGAAAGATACAAAAGAATGTAAAATACAATGTCTAAAATTTTTGAGTCCACGTTTATTCACTCCAATCCCTCATTGATTTGTGGTGTGTATAGAGCAACTCAGAAATGCAAACTGTTAAATCTTGCTTGCTGATGTGATCAAAGGCAATACAGACATCGATGAAGCAACATGGTATTGTTGAGATACCACATCACTGAATAGAAGAACCAAAGTGCCGATGTCTTTTATAATACCACAAGAAGACTCACACAGAGCAACCGCCTGCTGTGTTACACAATCAGGCTGGATATGAATTCCAGCAATTCCAAATAATGCAATCTCTATCTCCGAATATGTGTTAGATATGACAATATTGGTTTTCAACCACAATTGGACCACGGTGGTGTTCATCATTGTCAAGCTGTCAAAGATGTGTGCAAACTGGCTGAAAATGAAAGATAGAGGAAATATGAAACTTCCGGCTGCAAGACAACTGGAATGCAAATCGGGCGGAGTTCCTCGAAAATCAGGAGAATATACAAAGACCAACACAGGGAGATGGAATACTGAGACAAGTGCCAACATGAAATCTCAAAATGTCATGAATGCCATAAATCATAATCTGCATTGTATTGTCAGAAGGAGAAAGAGAGAAAAAGGGGGAAAAGCAGAGGAAAAAGAAGAGAGAGCGCTGACTGTATTCCTGGTAAAACGAGCAAAACGAAAGAAGGGAAGGAATAGATAAAAACGATTGCGCAAGTCACCTTCGTGGGTGAGGGTCAAAGAGCGGATGCGACCCTTCCACTCCCTATTCCTTTGATTAAAAAAAAAAAGGTAGGGTTATTTTAGCAACTGGGGTGGAATGTAGATGGCATTCTTCTCCGATCATTGATCTTGGGTGTTGAGGTATGGAATGATCGAGTCCCATATCCTCGTTTTTATCTGCCACTCCTATTGTACGTGTTTACTCACCACTATCGCGGAGTGCTTTGATATGACAAACGAAACAGGTGGTATAAAAAATTGGGGGGGGGGAGGATATTATAAATAAGTTTTACAATCACCACTCCAAAAAGTTTTGTTGGATGATAAGTCCTGATATATGTGGATAGTGGCATTCCTGTCATGTATACATTAAAAAAAAAATGAATCAATTAAGATTGCTAAATAATTCAGACATCTTTTAAGTACGTAATGTGCATATAATGGATACCACAAAATACTATCAATATCCTATTTTTTGTTGAAGATTTGGCAACTGCAGTCTTTTTTTCCTTAAAGTCATTCTTGCTAGGTAATTACCAATTGTTATTATTATTATTATTATTATTATTATTATTATTATTATTATTATTATTATTATTATTATTATTATTATTATTATTATTATTATTATTATTATTATTATTATTATTATTATTATTATTATTATTATTATTATTATCATCATCATCATCATCATCATTATTCATTAACCCGTTGAGGATGAGTCCCGAGTATACTCGGGCAGGTGTCTATGGGAAATGCTTGTTGTAGCAAAATCAGTCCGTCCTCAACGGGTTAACATCATTATAAGTACATTCTTTTATCATCATTATTATTACTTATTATGATGGACTTAACTGTACAAAGACAAACTATTGGTTGAGACTGAGGCAAAACATGTAGGCGCTCACAACTGTATCCAGTATGAAGCTTGAACGTCCTGTTCTTAACCCAGCGCACACCCCTCTCACCCCCCCCCCCCCAAAAAAAAAACAAAAAAACAAAAAAACAAATAGAGTGACAAATGAGGGAAATTGATCAGTGTGATATTTCAAAAATGTGGGGAAAATACAGTGGTTACCACTTTCCCAATAAAAGACAAGTTTAATAAAACCCTATGGAAATTTTCATTTGGTGAAGTAAATCTTATCTTACAAGGAAGACCATAAAAAACATATTTAGAGAAAAGGGAAAAAGAGAGGAAAAGCTTGTGCCAGGCATCTTTGCAAATTGAGGAAAACAGCCTGACAAATCAAATCTAAAATCTTAAAGAACTTACTGTTCAAATAGTAATAATAATACATTTATCTTAGAGAAAAACAGAAAAAAAGAAGAGATGATGATCAAGTGTGACAAACAGCACTTTCTGTTTCCAGTGATTTATTAGTGATATTGGAAATCCTGAGTACAACTAAATGTGGATATATGAAATATTAACCCATTGAGGATGAGTCCCAAGTACACTTGGGCAGGTGTCTATGGGAAATGTGTGTTGTAGCAAAATCAGTCTGTCCTCAATGGATTAAATAACTTGAGTGAGAGAAATGGAGGGACTGTACAAACCAACTCCTGTGCACTGTATAATAGGAAACTAGCTGTGATATCTCATCTTCCTGTGTAGATTTTGATTAGAAATGACACCTGATTAAATATGATATACTTTGATTTACTTAATTGGCTCACTGGTTTTCTGTATCATCATTACATTAACATTTAAAGCACAAAGTTTCATGTGTTCACCCTGTGATACAATTCTGTGTAAATGAAAACAATGTGTTACAAACATATAATAAGTGATATATCAATCTAAGCAAGGTTTGACATAACTAAATTCATCACCAGCAGAGAAGAATTGCATGTTTGAAGTATGCTTGTGTGACCCACACCTCGTCATAGTTAATTTTTGTTCATATTTGAATCACATTTCGTCACTGAAAGTCTATGAAATCCCCTTCACATACAGGAAAAATGCTGAAAATTCCAATGGAATCACACGTTCACTGATCGATATCGAAAATTTGCAGCTATCGTCGCCAAACGCGAACGATGCGGAATAGTTGTGCGCTAAGGAAGGGGCCCCTCAACTCGTCACCAGCGTTCCCATAGACTTGGCACGTAAAAGACGTGTGCGGGTGACCGTGATGTTCCCATAGACATACACGTAAAAAAATGCTTGCGGGGACAGTGGTGATACTGATAGCATTCTAACACGTATTACGATTAAAATTTCAGATTTTCGCGGAAAACTGTTCAGTTTTCACCACAATTTGCTTGGTTGTGGTGGCCCTGCCAAGTTTCAAGCGTACTGAACACAGTCCCGGTCATAAATTTTTGTTTAGTGTGCTTAAAGGACAAGTTCACCTTCATTAACATAAGGATTGAGAGAATGTAGCAACATTAGTAGAACACATCATTGAAAGTTTGAGGAAAATCGGACAGTCCATTCAAAAGTTATGAATTTTTAAAGTTTTTGTGCAGTCACTGCTGGATGAGAAGACTACTGCAGTGTATGATGTCACATGCGTACAACAATATAAGGAAAATATAAAGAAAATTTCACAAAATTTCATCTTTTGAAAAAAGTACACATTCCCTTGACTCGTTATTGACATATGTTATGGGAAATATTATTCCCATTGCCTTTAGAAAGAGGCAAGTCAAGTGCTCTTTTATTATGCGAAAAAAGTGAAAATATGTTGAATTTTCTTTACATTTTCTTTATACTGTTGTACTCATATGACATCACAAGCCTTAGTAGTCTCCTCATCCAGCAGTTCCAACACAAAAATTTAAAAAATTCATAACTTTTGCATCGATTGTCCAATTTTCCTCAAACTTTCACTGATGTGTTCTACTAATATTGTTGCATTCTCTCAATCCTTATGTTAATGAAGGTGAACTTGTCCTTTAAAACAATTTTAAGCGGGGTGACGGTATTCGGGTCCCTGACGAGGTGTGGACACCTCACTATATATACAGTATGTCCCCTCCCCCCCCCCCCCAAAAAAAAAAATAAATAAAATACAATGGGACTAAGATAACTAAAAAAATAGTGAATCAATCTGAATACAATTTCAGGGTATGAAATTATAAATCATTACCCACATCTTACAGAAAACCCCATCTGACATGATTCAGTGGTCAAAGAGAAATGAGGAGCTTTGTAGAACATGTCAGGAATCCCTTCCCTCCAAGTTCTGTCCATTGTGTTCACACATTATGCAGTTCCAAGAGCATCCAAGTGCTAAACGTAGGAGAATCAGACTCATGACATACATTACATCAATCCATACTTGTCTGTGACCACTTGACCAAACTGAATGGGGTTTTCTGCAAAATAGAGCTAAGATGATATATTCTATGACCCTGAAGTAGTATCTAGACAGTTTGATCATATATTGGTAGTTTAGAAAGGCGAAAATCTGATTGTAATTTTTTTTTTTTTTTTTGGGGGGGGGGACATACTGTATCACTTCCTTGAGAGATAAATGAATGACAAATTACTGACATAGTACAGGTTGGTGACTAGAATGATGCTTCTAATCAAATAAATTATATGACAGCGATAGGCTCTATATACCAAAATAAATTTCAATTATGTTTAACACATTGAAGACGAGTCCTGAGAATACTCAGGCAGGTGTCTATGGGAAATGCGTGTTACAGCACAAGCAGTCTGTCCTCAATAGGTTAAATACAAAAAGGCCAGGTTCAGTTCAGTTAATTTCAATTCAATTCACCATTTAACATTGTATAAAAACAAAATTCTCACCAGAAATGAGCAGACTTCAAAAACTATGCTTTGCCTTGATTTCATCTGGCAGAGGTCCCAGTATGATTTGAAAATCTTAATGTCATATCATACAGAAACAGCAGACAACTTTTATACATTTGGTGAAAATAGAGCATGTCATAGAATTACTCTGAAAACTATAGAACTCGTGTGTTCAATGAACCTGTTGAGGACAAGCTAATTTTGCCTTAACACACATTTTTCTTAGATACCTGCCTGAGTTTACTCGGGTCTTCAATGGGTTAAATTCAGTTCAATTTTTAACTGAATTGGATTGAATCATGACACATGACTTATGCAACATCCACATTAAATGGTACAGGAGTAAATAGAGTAAATCTTCAGAGATCTGTAAAGTTTGATATTTCATAGGCCTCACACAAACCCCTACATGTGGACAGAATTAGTGCCACATGTACTTTTTTGGGGGGTTAAATCTCAGCTCTCCTAATAGTTTGAGTAGTGGACTAGAAGCCACTAGTTGTTGTTTTTTTTTTAATGGTCTGCTATCATTCTTACTTGAAAAAGGAAAAAGAGAAACCCACCCATACTCATACAATGAAGGCTAAGACTATATATGTCCTTCGTTACAAATTTGAACAGCAGCTATTAAAACAGAGACTTACAACAAGTTTTCTCAAGGGCATTGCATCTTAAGTCCTGTGTGTAAAGAAGGTAAGAAGGAGTCCTGAATGAAACCTGTAAGGAAGGTTTGAATGTGGTCAGTGATTACGTGGAAAAGACACAGGGATTACTGAGAATGCATGGACCACTGATCAAGTCGAACGGCAAAGAGGAGAATTACGTGTGTGAGCGTTTCTTAACACTCAATCCATGATCCCCACCTCAAGAGAGGCTACAGAATGAATGAAAAGATTTAATCCCCACATCATCATCCAGCCACAAACGCCTCCTAGCCCATATTTGGGCGGATGTCATACGTTGGGATTCTACTCTTTTGACATGCTTATGTATCACTCACAAATATCAAAGGGGGAGGACTAACAGTAGGCATTTCTTGACGTCAAGGAAGCGCAACAGGTCTATGTTTACACCACTCTTTTATTTTTCTATTTTGACTCATCTTTCAATGGGAAGAAGAATTTGGCAGGAGTGCAGATAAGCCTTCCAAAGCATTTTTCAATTCTATGAAAAAAAAAAAAAAGGATTATAGTAAATTATAAACCTAGCACTTCTATTTCCCTCTTCCAGGGTTGGCAAAAAGTTCGTTCAAAGGAAACTCTTCCCGCTCCGAAACAAAAGCGTGCTGTTTACTTGGCAGGATCGGGATCAGAGATTCCGGAAGAGGGCAGATTGTTGGAAGTCCTTGTGTGGGCAATCATGGATGTTCAAACATTACAACAGACAGCTCAGCTGACACATGACATCTCTTCAAATTCATGATTATCTTTACAACTGTTTGTGAAAAGAATTTTAGCTATCTAGAATATGAAAAAAAGAAGACATGACACCAGACTGAGAGTGGTGTAATGAAAACTGGTTCAGTTAATTTCAATGACACAATCGCATGAACATAAGAGTTAAGTTTTCTAAATTCTTCTAATGGCTACAAAGGTTGTTTTTTGAATAATATAAACCTTTTGAATGTTTTCAGGAAACATAAATATTTATCAAAATGTCACCAGTAAAATGGATACAGTGATAATACTATCTCTTCACAAATATCTGACTGGCTTGCACATAAACCATTATGGAAATTCCTCTTAGAAATAATATGAATTCAAGAAGAATTGCGTCCTTCATAACTATTCAAGTTACACTGACTGAGTAAGAGGGAGTTATATTTGCAAAATCATTCACAAGAAAAGGATTTCCAGGTTGCATTTTTATACTGGTGCAAACAGTACAGAAATTGCTAAGCAGCATTATGTCATTACTGTATCTTACTTGCAAATTTATGTTTTCAAGAATATTTTTTTTTTCCATGAGCAAAACATACACAATATATAGATATGCTTTGTATTTGTCAGCCATGTTTAAATTAACCACAAAAAGTTACGTCAAAATTACGTCTACTTTAATTATGCTCACTCCATTTATTCTACATTTTACTTATCATTTCATTTCATCTTCCTTATTTCTGTATACCTCCTTTTAGGTAGGTTTATTTCTGTATTGTTCCAACTGTTTGAATTGACCAATAAAACTGAAGAAGATCTGTTCTCCTGTAATACATTGACTAAGAGGCTGAAGTTGTAAAGCAGTACAATAAAAATGTCCTTCATTATCATTATTAACATCTTATGTAATCACCTAAAATCACACCTATGATACATTCCAGGGCCCTGTTTTATGAAGAGCTATAATTGATTATATAGTTGATTTCTATCATAAGTCTATGGCAGCATGTGTGGTAAGGGAACTTATAATCGATTATATCTTTTGATAAAACGGAGCCCACAGTTGACAAGAGCCAACGTAAAAATATTGACATCACACAACTATGTATAGATCTTAATCCATTCCTTCTGCAATTCTCCAAGAACCTTCACTGCCCCCAAATGAGATTCTTTTTGCCAATCGACAGAGAATGGACAGGTTGGTAATCCGCCCGTGCTAAAGTAGTCAAGCAGGACATGTATCCCCTTTCGACAGTCAACTGCATGTGCCATTGATCAATGCAAAATATTGATTGGACATGAAATATGAACAGAGCATGTGCTGGGCTGGCAAATTTTTCTGTTATATACACTATAAGGGCACCCAAATGGAGTCAGCAGAAGTCAAATTCTAGTGAGCTCGGCCTGATTACTTCATAATGTTTTCAAACAGGTTTTGCAGCAGAGAGGTAAAAGGGAAAAAAAGACAGAAAAGGTGAATTATGCAAGAACATATGCAATTCTAAGACAGAAAAAGAACAGATGTTGAAAGCAGAACCTCTACTCTTTCAAAAAAAAAAAGTTTTTTTTTCTGCTTTAATAGTATAACATGGACAATCATGAACCTATTAAGAATGCAGACACTCTCTCGTGTACATTTTGGATACTGGGTATACCGGTTTCCTTCTACGAGTTGATGCCATGGGAACCTGGTTTATTGGGTTCCTGGAAAAGCAAAGGAGAACAAGGAGGGAGGTTGGAGAGAAAGGATGAAGGTTACTCCCTGTCACACTGGGTAGAAGGACTTAGCAATCACCTTCGTGCTTCAAATCTCATGACCAAACATACATGTTGCTGATATCTCCAAACAATGTCACTGAACCTTCTAATTGTCCGCCAGCCAAGTTAAAAAGCCTTTCCATCAAGGTTCTAACGAGGCCTCAAAGACAGCCTCCGATGTCCGGTCGCTGACCCGAGCAGCATCCTCAAGGATAATTTGTGAGTCAGTTTGGGTTTTCTGGTTGAATCTCTGGTGGCTCGGAGAACATGATTATGAAGAAATTTACGTAGAGCTCTCTACGTGCCTTTTTTTTTTCTATCCAGTAATTTGTTCAATGTCTGCCAATAATCCATGTACTTTGATTGTTCATATCTCCTAGGTCTGTCATAGCAATGGAAATGGACATGCCCACAGGTAGCAAAATACAGGTAGCAAAATTAACCCTACCTCATCAGCCACTGGCTAGTTAATGTTTGAGAGGAAATGTGGCTGAAAACAAACTGTTTTGATAATGTGCAAATGAATAATCATTTTAGCGAAAAAGCCTTTGCAGACGTGTGCAAAACTTCAGTCAGATGCCCTCATAAAAAAAAAAAAAAAAAATGCAAACACACATACATTTATTCCCCTGGTACATATGTATGAGCACCCATACAGCTTAGTTATATAACATATTTCATTTATATATCATATATTTCAATGATATAATTTGTTCCAAAATATTTTTGTGTGGAGTAATAGACATATTTTAATCATATAGGAATCACTCAGATATCTGACACATTTTCTATCTAAATATTCAGGTGAATAGTGTAAAAATACTTATGAACATTATATTGTGTTTTGAAAATGCATAGTCACATAAATGTTCAAAGAGTAACAGACCTTTTAAACATTATGTTTTGTAATGCTCTATTGTGCAGAGTGAAGAGCATACTTTTTCTACCTCACAACATTAACAGATTGAATGTTTTCACCTTGAACCAGTTTAGCTTCTAATGTTCAAAACAAACATTCAAAACAGAAACTCAGACACAAATCTCAACCTAAAAACAAAATACTGTGACTAATAAATGAATCATCTATGGTCAGAAAACAAACAAATAAAAAAAAAACGTTTTTCTTGCTTGACTCCACGTGGGAGCAATGAGCTGAATGTTAGTCCAGAAATAAACCTTTTATGACTGCCTACCATACAAGGTAGCTGAAAACCTTCAACACGAACAATACCATAACAACTTTAAAACCTCTTGAAGGTTGCCATCTACTGAGCAAAACCTGACCAAGCCTGACGAGCAAAACAATTATGGTAGGCCACGCGAGCAACGTGATACATGGAGACTGCATTTATTGAGATGAGTTTTATTACCGCTGAGAAATCACACAGAAATTACCGAACAAGAAGTAAGATGAGAGAGACTATATCATTTGGCCGGCAAGGCCTGCAAGATATGTGGCACCAAGGAGCTAATTTCTGTCAAAGTAGGACATATGCTTGGACACAGGCCCGGTAGAGATAAATGGCCTTGAGTTGGACGACTTAAGTGGGTTTCACACTTACGAAAGAACTGGTTTCTAATGACGTCATACAAAAAGACAAATCTACTCATGATGAGTCTGATGAGTCTGAAACGATACGCCACAAGACAATGCTTGATATCAAGTTGAATCACATTCCTCCCAAACATATCTCTCAAATATTTCTCAAATCATATTTATAGAGATGTGGCAAGGTTTGTTTGTTTGTTTGTTTGTGTTTTGGGGGGTTATGTTGTCAATTTTTATTTTATTCTAGGCGTATATTTTGCACAAAGGTGGTAGTGGAAAACAGGTCAACTTCAGTCTTCAATAATGTTTCAGAGCTTACACCATTCTACACTGCAAATATACACCTAGAATAAAATAAAAATTGACAACATAACCCCCCAAAACACAAACAAACAAACAAACAAACAAACAAACCTTGCCATATCTCTATAAATATGATTTGAGAAATATTTGAGAGATATGTTTGGGAGGAATGTGATTCAACTTTACTCACAGACTTGCGTATATGTCTCATCTAGCATCATGTGCTATACACGTTTACGAAAAAGTTTTTTGCCAGTCTGAAACAGCTCATAAATGAGATCAGCACAGGGCTGGCTGCAATCATGACACTAATGACTCTGAGACCATTTGTGCAGAAGAGAGTTTCCGTTCACCTTTATGCCAACCTACCTTCTTTCAAAAAATACCCAAAGACCAGTAATTACTGGATTTCATTTCCTCAAACGTCTTTTAGGAGGTCACAAATCGTATTTAGCCTACGGGTATAGTTTACTATACTCATCCCTACTGGCCCGTTTCATTCTTAGTGTTTAAAGTGCTGATGGCAAGAGTGTAAACACTGAAGACCATACACAATCATATGAAAGCTTCAATACGGTAAGATCTGGCAACATGTGGGAACCTGTCTGTCCGTCTCTTTGCCCCCCCCCCCCCTTCTCTTCAAATGGCGTTTACGTCAATTCCTAGATTCTATCTATAAAGGTAGTCCCACGTTGGCTCTGCAATTGATGATTCTGGAATTGCATTCCTAAGTGTGCTAATGACAGTGATAATGACAGTTCTCGTAACTCCTTTAAAATACAGAATACCAGGATAATTTGCTATTAGTTGAGTTTTGTTGCGCTCCAACTTGTGTTCAAATTGGACATGAGAAGTGTATCGTTTTGCATTACAAATGGTATCACAACAGAGTGCACTTTTGACAGGTTCAAACTGGTAAAGAAGAAATGTATGCACTTTGTGAGGTTCATCATCTGTGTCTGAAAAAAGTGCAAGCTTCATGTGTAAGCTGTATAGTGTAAGATGGATTTTTCACTGGTTGAGTTCACATTCTGGTTTCTTTCTGCTCAAAGTTTCTGCACACCTCACACCTGACTGATGAACGACAATGTGGGTCACAGACTTGGAAGTAATTGTTGACAATACTAGTAATTAGCACTCTTCTCTAATGACATTTTGGTAGTAGAAGAAACACAAACAACATCAAAAACAATTACAAATACTGTCCATCCTACCCACCCACCCACCCCTCCCCCCCCCCCAAAGATTTTAAAAACCTAACTTCAAGGCTGAGAACTGCTCTTGGTTCTCAAAACAATTTGAAAAAAAAAATGTGTAATTTTCGTGACTATCAGTTTTCTGCCGCATTTGAAGACTTATCCCATGTTCAAACAAAATATTCTGTAGTTATGTTTGTACTTTGCCAACTACTTCAAAATCTAAAACAATCCTAGTTTCAATTACTATTCAAAAATTCTCTTCAAAATTAAGTAAATCTTCAAAAGAAGGTTCAATTTTCAGTCTACTCCTATATCAACTATCGATTTAACCCCATAATTTGCTTTATCAAACAAAGACAAAAAACAACAACAAATCACTTATGGTTTGCAATCAGCTTCATTTTTCAATTAGTGCAGATATATACACAACAATTACAGAATTGCTTTTTTCAATCCAATTTTCTTTTCGAATGCAAATCTAACCAGCCATTTTGGAAGTCCCATTGCGACTTTGGCAGTACACTCTCAACAATTGGTGTCTTGCCCCAAGCACTCGTCTGTCATCAAAATGAATAATGGACAATGATTACTTTAAGGATTACACAAATGAGAGAGGGGGAGAGACAGAGAAAGAGAGAGAGAGAGAGAGAGAGAGAGAGGAAGAAGTAGAAAAGGTAGTGTCAGAGAGTACAATTGACTTTCAATTTGTTTCTTCAAAGAATGTTTCACGCACTGAAAAAGACAGCAACCTCAACCCCCGAGGTTAAATACTTGGAAACCAACCTCGCATTATCCTCACTGGATGATTAATAGGTATTGGAAGAATGCCAATTAACTGTAGTAGAAAGTGAAACCACTGGCTGAAAAAAAAAAGAGGGGGAATAAGGAGGATTTCTAGCCAGGTGTGCCCTATATTTCAAAAGCGATGGAATTTAAATGAAGATCAGGAAAAAGGGAAACTTGCCTTCAAAAGACCGAAAATGTAAAAACCTTAGACTAGGTCATGAATGGGAAAAGCTGCAGCTTGCAGTAAAGTTCAGTCAATGTCACAATCATACAATGAGAATTATTGTGATTTAGTGTAGTATTAAGCTTTTACAGCTTGAAAGGTTGAAAAAGTAGGTCATTATGGCAGTACTGAGGAACAGAAAGAATGTCCTTAACAACAGAACATGAGGAAAATAATGACAGAATTCACACAAAAAAAAAGGTAGAAGGTTGATAAAACAGCCTAATGAGGTAGCATGTATTTAAAGCCTGGATATGATTTTGAAAAAAAAAATAAATACAAATATTTTATAAACATTGTTTTTCTGTCATGACCACATAAACAGAGATATAACACTGTATTAGAGCACAAAACATAAAATAGACATGCTCAAGACTTTGTAAATAGGATATTCTGTCGGGGAAATATTGCTTTTAATCCTTTTATTCTTTCTTAAATTCGCATTACATTCCTGTCTACCCCAAATGTACTTGCTAGCATTATTCAGTGTTGCATATCTGTTAGCAAGTACAATGTGCTTGGCACATTTATTGTAAAACCAGAAGTTTTTGCGTGCATGAAATTTTAGTGAATTTTTGAAAGGAGCCAAGATTCGTGAAAAATGCCAGCATTTTTCACGAATCTTTTGCCTATACACAGTGTATTGCTGTGCTAAAGCTTTTGCCTGTATACAGTGTATTGAATGCTAGTTGCAAATGTGCGAAAGTTTCATGCTGTGATAAAAGCCGTTGGCTCCAATTCTCAAAAGTTTTATGCTTTCATATTTCTGGTTTTTACAGTTATGCAGTCGTGATCTACCTTGATCATTAATGGACTAGATTCTAACCACCCTTGGGAATTCCAGCTATTGGTTAACTTTTTCATGCACCAACGATCTGTGAAGATTCATGTGAACATACTGGAAAAAGACTTTATAATTGAGATATAACTGGAGGGGGGGGGGTGGTAGTTGAAAATACAGAAAAATATATCAGTTGACTACACTGAAACAGCACACAAACAATAAAGAAATTAAAAAAGAAGATAATCATTAAGCATGTCATCTGCATCTCCTGTGTGGAGCTCGTTAATGGTTGAAACAATGGTTGAAATGTAGGTTGGAAAAACTGGGGACTGGTAAAATGTCACTTACCCTCCTAGCTACATGTCGTTTAATGATGTATGCGCAGCCAACAATCGTGGCTGCGATGCATACCATACAAGCCACAATGTTGGCCACGCATATGATGAACATGACGAGACGTATCGTCGAGGTGATGATGGCGCAGTCCTTGACGCCCTCGATGGCGACGGAGTTCTCCGTGGCCGTGCACGGCAGCGTGGCGGTGCAGCAGCGGCACACCAGGGTGCTGGCCTGCTTGCGGCACCCTCCCAACATCTGGAGTTCGGCGCAACTCAGCCCCGACAGGGCAGTGGCTACGAGGTGGAGGATGACACATAACGCTGATAGGAAAGTGAAGAAACTTATCTGTTTGGTAAGAAAGTGAAATGTATAGAAACAAAAAAGAGTGCATTAATATCTCACAGATGCTTATACTTCAATATTTATGAAAACTTCATTTTCATTTCACCAGCCAAACAACACGAAATGCATCAAAAGGTGGACTGCTGTCTACGCCATATATTTAGCGAATCTAACTTTTCATGAATTGGGAATTCCCGACAATTTCTCGAGTGGTTCAATTTGCGAATGTGGAGCACAGTAATGAACAGGGAAATGTAGTCGGGATTAGAATTGATATTTTTATGTGTTGCAACATTCGTGAATAGTACCTAACTCGCAAGATATGCGAAAATATAAACCCCGCAAAATAAATAAATGGCATATACAGAATATATACTTTACATGAATAAGCACCATCTTTAGAATTAGTAGATTTGTCTGAATGCTTTTACAAGGTTACTCACAACATGAAATCAGCTTGTCTGAAAACAGAACAATTGTTCACACTGGATCTTGACTTGTATTGAAGATTTTTTACATCATCGGTGACTACAAATCGTAGCATCATAGGGTTAAAAACATTACTCTTACGATGTAACTTGTAAGGTTGTGAATCTAACATCAAGGGGGTTAATCAATGTACAGCCACACTAACTAGTCAAGCTTGTAAAAAAGAAAAAAAAAAGAAAAAAAAAGTCTGAACATGATGAATGATGAGAGACACAAAATAAATCCCGACGTATTTACTTAAGATTTCATTTGGCAAATATTGACTCGACAGAAATTCCCAGACAGATTGAGCCTTTGTGACAATCTGTGCTACCCTACAACCATTCTATACTCTTTATTGATTCTTCCTGATCGCAAAATGTATCCATCAATTCCAGGCGTACTGTCTTGCCCTTTCTTGTGCCAACACATCGGCGTTAGACTCGTGTGTATTCATGGCGTAATATCTCGAAGCCTGGGAGTTTAATGCAATTGGCCTCATTTGGAAGATCCAGATCTCCCTGCATCTATCAATGAAGTAATTTTCTTTATTATGTGGAGGAAAATCCATTTCAACAGTTGTTCTCTTCCGCAAATGTTTTGCAAGCATTTCTCGGGGTGCAGAAATGAATTCAGAATTGCAGGTTTTTAGGTCTTCGTTATAATGAGGTTCGTTCCCCTATGATACTGAAACAACAAAATTACTCTTCTTCTTTCTGCATTACTGCATCCAGCAGTCAAATTCTCAAGAAAGTCTGTAAGTTTACACAAAAATTAGAGAAACTAGACTTGGAATTTGTCAAGACTGACAAATTAGGTGATCCGATTTTTTTTTAATCAATGATTCGAGTCCTGATCGCAATAGGCATGACCATATAGATTTCATCTGTGTTTAGAGACATTGGACGTATGATATTTGGATTCTCATTTAGAAAAGAGAGTCAGGTCTGCTATCTTTGTTACCAAATTCGGTATACACTATAACGAAGATACAGAATGAAGTATATTTGACCATTGACCCAACTTTGCATAGCCAAGATGGCATCTGAACAAAAAGTGGTTATTTTGTGAAATGATTCTTGTAACATGGCCTTTGCGTGTGCAAAATATGGGAAAGATAGGACATGTATTCACCAAAATACAGGTTAAAACATTTATGACCTTTGACCCTAATTTACATACCCAAGATGGTGTCTGATCAAGTAGTTGTTATTTTATGAAATAATGTACGTGACATAAACTAAACATGTGCAAAATATGGGGATGATAGGGGCTGTTTTTCTTGAGTTATTGCAAAGAAAGTTGCAGAGAGAAAGAAATATCTCAATACATCGAAGATAAGTTTGATGTCAACCAAGTTTTTTGACGTGATCTCGGCGTCGTATGAAAAAATGGAGTATCACTGATGATAGCCCAAAGTCTCAGTTACAACATACTAAAATCTGGGAGAAATTTACAGAAGAGTAAGTGAGGTAGTGCTCGATAAAGACCGTCATGTCAATTTTCATTTCCAGAAAAATTCCCTCCCATAGAGATAACACGTAAACTGGTTAAATTTGACAAGGTTACATTATATCCATTTTCACGTGGTGAAGACATCATCCGATTAAAACTTTGATTAACAAAACTTAAAGAGTATTACATTGGCTACAACATACTAAAATCTGGAAGAAATTCACCGAAGGGTAATTGAGCTAGTCGTCGATAAAGACAATCATGTCAATTTTCACATCTAGAAAAATTCCCTCCCATAGAGATAACACGTCATAATGAAGATAAAGAAAGAAGTACATATGACCTTTGACCCTACTTTGCACAGACAAGATGGCGTCTGAGCAAAAAGTGGTTATTTTGTGAAATGATTCTTGTAACATGGTCTTTACGTATGCAAAATATGGGAAAGATAAGACATGTATTCACCAAGATACAGGATGTAACATTTTTGACCTTTGACCCTAATTTACATACCCAAGAAGGTGCCCGATCAAGTAGTTGTTATTTTATGAAATAATGTACGTGACATAAACTAAACATGTGCAAAATATTGGGCTGATAGAGCTTGTTTTTCTTGAGTTATTGCAAAGAAAGTTGCAGAAAGAAAGGAATATGAAAATACATGGAAGATAAGCTTTAATTTCAACCAAGTTTTTGGGCATGATGCCGACTCCGTATGAAAAAACGAAGGGCACACTCACGATAGCCCAAAGTCTCAGCTACAACATACTAAAATATGGGAGAAATTCACCGAAGCATAAGTGAGCTAGTGCTCGATAAAGATAGTCATGTCAGTTTTCATTTCCAGAAAAACTGCACTCCCATAGAGATAACACGTAAACTGGTCAAATTTAACAATGTTACTTTTAATCCCTTTTTACGAGGTGATGCCGTCATCCAATCAAATTGTTGTTATTATATATCTGAAAGACCATTTAATAAGCTACAACATATTGAAATTTGGACGAAAATCAACTAAAGAATAAGTGAGATATGCTTGAATGAACTTGAAATTTGATGACGTCATTTTGAAAATTTACTTTTTTAACTTTATTAAGAAATTTGATATATTTTAATCATTTTTCCAGCATTGCCAACCCATGAAATGACATGTACACTTCATCAGCTTTCAGAATGTGTAAAGAAAATGGGGGGTCACCGTCCATCCTGACGAGTAAAATCGGATTTAAAATTGGCAGTTTTTTGGCATTGTTGCACTGTATATCGCCATTGACGCGCGCGCGGAATTTCAACTTTGACGGACCCGTATGACGTCATTTTGAGTGGGATTGACTTGAAACTTGGTAGAAATATTCCTTGACATTTCAGACATCCGATCAAAGTGAAAAAACGGGAAATTTTCATTGCATATGAGCTGTGCGTGCGTATATGTGCGCGCGCGTACGCGTCCGTCCGATTTTTTCAATTTTTCAAAAAATGCTCCAAATGGTCTGAAACGTGTGCAAAAAAAAATTTGAGCTCGATTTGAGCATACAAATATTTCGACGCGCGCGTACACACGCGTTTTAAGAGAAAATATGAATTTTGACAATATGAGTAGAATGCGCATAACTTGAAATATATGTGACGTAAATTTCATTGAAAAATTCCATTCCATTGATGAGATATGCTTGAGAATGTGTTTTCATATAATGACGTCATAGTGACGTCACGGTCGACTGATCACTATGATTTTATTAGACCCGTCGTCTTTGGGACATGATACATATATGGTATAAGTTTGAAATTGATAGGAAGAACACTTTCTGAGCTAATCGATACACAAATTTTGTCCAGAAATAAAGAAAGAAGAAGAAGAAGAAGAACACCCAACAAAGAATCCGTACAGATACAGAAGGTGATCCGAGAGGATACTCGGATCACCTAATAATCAGACTGCATGCAGATCTCAAACTGTTTTGTTTGAGAGCACAATAGTCGTGCAACCACCACATCAACTTGGGGCATGAAAATGTATCTTTCCCTGTCTCACAGTCCACACTTGAATAGATTTGAGAATTCATCAAATTAGACACAGCCCACCGTGCCCTGGAGAATTACTTCCTTTTTGATTATTCGCTCCGCAGCTCATTTGTGAATCAATGAAGAACATTAAATGCATGATGAAACACCAACCTCCCCAAAGTTAAACTTTATCACTGCCTTTCATGCATGCATTTGACAATGCACATATCTGACAATTTGCTACTTTCTGACACACACAGAAAAGGAAAAAAAAAATCACCTCATTGAATTGTGTCTTTTTGCAGCTGCAGAGAAAGAAATCACAAGCAATTTGGCAGTGAAACAGAAACATTTTTGGCATACCAAACATACGAAGTGTGAAAATTACATTTTCTTTGATTGACAGCTGTATTCAGGTACCACAAAGTCATTTCATGGTCATGCTCCTCAGGTAAGCACTGACGAGATATTAAACAATTTTCCAGTGCAATAAAAACCTGTAATTTCACAGCATGACGGATAGTGCTAGAAGGACTTTTTGAAAGAGTACCAGGTACGTAATCTCTTTATACTCCTCATTCCTCTTTGCAAAGTAATAATGAAACTTTTAATGATTATGATGATAATAATAAGGATAAATATAAACCACTTTTATCAAGTGAAAATCAAAAAGATGAATTGTCTCTATGCACACATGGGCCCAAATTCATGAAGGTGGTACAAATGAAACCATGGTTTAAACCATGGACAAAGACCGTAGTTTTTTATGGGGTGCCAAGTGTCGCATGGCCTATTTCATTAACAAGTCAGTCATTTCGTCAACGTAATGTTAATATTTCGTAACGAAATGAACATTTCGTCGACGAAATTGACAAAAAGACTGATTTCGTAATGAAATAGGCCATGCGACACTTGGTGCTCCATACAAATTGTCCATGGTTTAAACCATGGTTTCATTGTACCACCTTCGTGAATTCGGGCCTGAAGGAGGAAAAATTTAGGAAATATATGAAAATAGACATAAGGGAAAGAAGAAGGTAAGGGTTGTATTCCTCCCCCTGCTTTCTGAAAGAGGTAAGTCAGGTGCTTTTTCACTATGCTAAAAAGAAGTAAAAATAAGTTGAATTCTCTTTATGTTTTCTTCATGTCATTGTCCAATGAACTGTTGTAGCCTCCTCACCTAGCGATCACAATATCAAAAGTTTTGAGTGCATAGCTTTTGACTGGATTGTCCAGATTTCCTCAGACTTTACAGCATTCACTCAATTACATGTATGTTTGAGTACTTTTTTCCTAAAATAGTTGTGCTCACAAAGGAAAACAATGATGAAACATTGTAGGGTAGCTGAATTGTGTGTCAGATTTCCACCTTTCCAAACTGAACACACACACCACAAACTCTGCACTCTGTGAAAGCCTCTAGTGGACTATAAATATGTGATCAAAAGAGGGTGCTGTTGCATTCAGTCACAGCTGCATGATTGGTGATGGAACTGCATGATTGGTGATGGGACTGCATGGGTGCTAAGCTTTGAATCTGACGCCAAAAAGAATACAACTCCTAATAAATAAATGCTGTTATATGGGTCTTAAAGGGACTGTACAGTACTGGTTGAGGTGGGTATTCATGTTTTTAACATTCCTAAGTGAGATAATAAAAAGCCTCTTATGAAATATGAAAGAGCATGTAATTTTAAGAAGGATTCAACGTTTATTTGATGAAAATTGGTTTTCAAATGGCCGAGATATCCAAAAAAGTGCTAATAATAAAAGGCGACATGCCACAACTTTATTAGGATCTCTTTGTTTCACCTTGTTTTTGGATATCTCAGCTATTTCAAAACCGATTTTCATCGAATAAACTTTTGATATCCCTTAGAACTGCATGCTCTTTGACATCTCATAGAGTGGTTTCTGAATATCTCGCAAAACGTTAAAAGCTAAATCCTCACCTCGACCAGAACTGTACACACCCTTTAACTTAGCACAGAATTCACATATCAATGGAAATAAGCAAGAAACAGACTACAAACTTTGCAATCAAAATGTGCATTATTCAAATTAAAAGAGAAAATCAATGCCATTTCATACAAAAGGGTGATATATTTGTTGTACAACATGGCTGTGTTTTAAATCATAATGTCAATCCTTGGTTATCAATAAACTGAAACAACTGAACATATCTCAATAGTACAGGATCATGAAAAATGAGGATACAAGCGGAGAAAAAGAGAGCACAGATTGAAATAGTGGAGAACAGAGAATTAAAGAAACATGAAAGAAAGAGAAGAGAAAACACAAACAGGGACTGAAAACAGAGGGAAATCAACCACAAATTAATGACCCACCACGGAATACCTCTTCACTTTTCTCTCCACTTTAATGCTATACTCCATCAAATTTCTTTAATGCTACAGGAGACCAATCTTCTGGCAGATAATTAGTATTTGATCGCCCCTACAGACATGTTTGATTGGAGTTAATCATCTTCCCTATCATGCCACATCCATTTTCCACATCAATTTGCAAATATTGTCTTTTTTCCCCGAGACATATCCCATAAACTACCATCGCTGCACATTGCCATGAGATCATCTCCATATGAAATAATTGCTCTCTGCTAATGTGCATGCCATTTTGTCAAAGTCGTGTGGGTGGAAAAGATGAAAACAGAATCAAATCAAAGATGTGCTTGCTTCGTATCACACACAAAAAAAAAAACTTTGACTTTTGCAAAACTGCAATATTCATCTGTATCAATTTCACCTGCCATTCCAATAAAAATTCATACTATACTTTATTAATGTGTGTACATGAAAATATTGTAATGTTGTCCATGAAATGCAAATTGTATAAAACCAAAGAAATGTTTATTTATGATACCATTTTATTTATGCTATAACACTTATGGACTACATGAAATCTAGATTCTATCTAGTCCTCTATATGCATAAAGTTAAAGGCAAATCATAGAAGATATGAGAAGATATGTAATGATATAAATTCCTGATGCAAACTTTTGATTGCGAGCTTTCACCACATAATCATGACTAAATTGTAGCTACCAGGTTAAGAATACAGCAAAAGAATTCCATTTGACTGAAAACATTAAATTTCATATTCATTTAAAGAAAAAGTAAATAAAAAAAAAGAGTGCGATACATTGAATATCTCCTGCCTGAATGTGAAAATGTTCTGAAATGCAAAACAGTTCCTTTTTGAGGGTCTATATTCCTTTGAGTACAATATTTTGAATCACCCTTCAGTGCTACATGCATAATTTTCCATATGCATAGGCACATAAGCTTCAAACCCAATTTTTTGAACATTTTTTTCCCTAGTGTCTAGCTTTCCTATTTTTTATTTCACTGCAGCCTATTTCGATCTTCTTTTTTTTTTCCCAATAAAGTGGGGCAAATCATAAAACAAATTGAGTGCTTAGTATCTTGAAAACCTAAAAATACTTCACTCAAAAAATTCATGTTCTGTGACTTTATCAGGTTTTTGTATATCAGTCATGACAGATCACAACTTCCATTCCTCACATCATGCATCAGGACGTAGAAGATGCTCCATCTTCCCAAGTACCTAACCCAAACAGCCCCTCACCCTGGGACATTCTGCCTAAAGAAAACATGCTCTTAATTTCAGACAAGAATAATGACTCATCGCAAATTAGCCCAGATCTAATCTCTTGGAGATAATCAGGTACAGAGTTTCCCCTCCACCCCCCCCCTTTCCTGCCCAACTCCCATAAAATAAACTGTTCCCCGAGGGAAGAAACTGAACTTAATTGGCCCGCACTGTGCAGTCATTGCACATGAAACATTACAGACTGACGAGGGCAGTGTTTACTTTAGATTTTCTGGCGAGGATGGGATCTTAAAGGCACATAAGGATGCAGCTATGGCTGAGAAAGGAGAAATACAAGGCTTGAAGATAATGGCTTTGTGGGATGGAATGCCATGCATGATTTGCCTCAAAACAACAGTAGCCATGTCTTGTGCAACATTGTGGATTTCTAGAAATCTCTTCTAGGTATCTTTTGGCTATGTATGCCACATCTTACATCAATCTGGCCCTCCCTTTAACAGTGGAAAACTGTATAATGATTCCAATATTTTTCATTGGTTATTACCATTTCATAGTACATCTATTTATGTCCCAAATAAGAATTTCACTTCAAATGACAAAAGGTTTATGTAATACTATACATATGCCATATATTCCATTCCCTATGCATTTGTACATGTGTCTTTGCCATTATTATCTCTTGATACATGTAGTCAGTAATGACACCCCCACGACCAACAACAAATCTACATCTACACCACTACCATTGTTGATCCACTTAATGGTCTTTATGAAATGTTTTACTCAAACATTCTTGGAAAATGGCAGTATTTGTTCGGATTCATTTTTTTTTAAATGAGAAATTCTCTTCAACCTGTAAATATTCAAGTACATCCAACATATCACATTTAGAGGACACAACTCTATGTGCCATCAAAATAATTTCTTTTCCAGATCATGATCAATCTCAAAGTCATTAAAGACTGACTGCTAGAATGATCCAGGCATCACTTGGCTGTGATGTTGTTCTGTTTTAATAGTGGGGAATTTCTGCAGCTCTATGGTTAAATGTAGCTAAATGTCGCCCTCTATGGTCACATACAAGATAGTCAGATACGGACACTACGGGGGCTGTGTACCAGTAAGATATGAGAGAAGCACACCTGACATTTGTAGAAGTTTGTTTTAAATGGTTCTGTTCAATCATTTTTTTTTTTTTTTGAATGGATGATATCTACACTTTGAGCAGGGTTAGTGAAGAGATGAAAAATGAGGAATACTATATTCCATTGTGAAAATGACCATAATTTGAATTTGAATTTGAATTTGAATATGAAATTAGTATTTTGCAGTTTCCAAAATAAGTATAATCAGAGCATATACTTTGAATGTCATGTAATTGTGTCAGTAAACCTTCAAGGATACATTATACAAACTAAGCAAAAAATAAAAAATAGATAAATAAATGAAATACTTTTACGTCTCTTTGACGTGCTACAAGACCTGAACAATAATGGGATCTTTTCACTTTCTAATCAAAACCTGATTTTTTGGAGGATAATACTTAAAGCAGAATCATTTCAGTACTGCAAAATGATTATTCAAATTACTTACATATAAGAAATATCCCAATTGTTACAAATCCCCCCACCCCTTAGCTGAAATCTACAGTAATCACTTCCCATACATTGAACAAGTGGTCCCTGCATGGTAGAGAAAGCGGTAATGTCGCAGTGATATCATGGATTAACCAGCTGTTTGAAGTTCACTGACCTACAAAGGGAAAGGGGGGGGGGGTGAGGATGGGGAATGAGGGCATATCAAATCCTGCACATTATTTTTCTGCTACATGTGAGGAATGAATCATGACTTCTGGGATTATTGCCTATGATATTGCATGGCGAGTTTATCATTATTCTCATATCAAGAAAGTAGACCAGTTAGGAATAAAGTGCATGATAACACAGCTTAGTAGACGGGCAGATCCGTCTCTTTCCTCAATTGCTGTACTCTGCGATCGTGAGTTTAACCGCTTGCAAGATTGTTGAGAAATCATTATCCGCAAGAAAAAATATAGATTTGCTAAATATATGACGTATGATCCATCCATCTATCTATCTATCTAGAATCTATCATTACCATATCTGTTTTGAAACCACTTTAAATGTTGACATTGTTTGCAATAATGACACAAAAAACATCAAACTTCACAATAATGACAAGTATATCTGTCTGATGCCCTTTTTCTTGCTAATCCACAACTAAAGCACATTTCTTTGTTTGTCACATGACTTGATTACATGACACTTCAAGACAACGGCAACAACTTTATTTTAGTTTTTCAAATTCAGGTCTGTCAGTCTGAGAGCTTGCAAGACAAATAAATACCTCTCCCTTTGGTCATGGAGGCATAAGGAGGCATGGGAGCTTTCGATTGATTTCAACACTCCTGTTTAAGGGCAGAGACGCCCATCGTGAAAAAAGATTAGCCGTGACCCCCGGCTGGGACAAAACCAATGGGAGGTGGGATCAGTTTAGTTACTCCTAAGACAGAGGATTGTTTTGAAATGTTCAAGCACAGTCTGCACAGAATAAGCTATATGTTCTTCGATCACTACAAGTGACAGCCTTTGAGAAAATAGGAAGAAATGAAAAGTTTTATCGCAAAAACAAGCTAACTCCATTCTTATTAAGTTGAAACATTTGTGATTAAAGCTGCTAAAAAACCAAGAAAAAAACTAGAAAATACAGGATATTTTTTTATCACAACTTCTGGAATTTTCCTTCTCATGTTACAAGTGAGGTATTACTGTAAAGGTTTAATTTTGCTCTATCTGATGATGGACTTTACATACTTTGAAATGTTTAAGAATGGCACTTCGCTCATTTTGCAATAAAACTCTTCAAATGAGGAAAGGCAATCATAAGAATCAAGCAAAGCTACTACAAGAATCCAGATTAAACAAAAATGGATTTCTGCCCTTAAGGAATCTACAGCATAACTTTGTTTTTTAGTTTATTATTAGTATTTTATCCTTTAAAAAATCACAAGACACTCCCAATGAGACATGACGCCACTAAGACAGACCCCTGTCATACTGAGTAATGCAAATCAAGATGATATAGCAGAGAATGATCCCCTGGAAGGCAGACATCTGATTGTAACTGACAGAGCAATAATCTGATGAATTTACAATGCTCTACGACTCGCTGCAAGGCAGAACATACCAGTAATGGGACACCAAATGCTTGCACAGACATCATTAATGTTGAATAGGAATAGCAAATTTACAAAATCATGATGTATTCCCCTGATCCATCAGTCCCACTTTGATGGAAGCAAAGAACCAAAACACGTTGCTTCAGAATCACATTACAGCAGTTTGCACTTGATGTACAGTCCTTCCCACGATGAGATAAGAGCATAATCACATACGGTTTGAAATTTGGGTACTTTGAGCACTTTCTCTCTAGGTCTTCATGGCTGTAAAACAGAAGAAGGAAAGGCATTTGTTGGTACAGATAGAGTACATCATCATTCTTGTACTTGCATAATAACTAACACTGATGATCAACTGATAGATGTATATGAGGAGTTGTGTATATATGTGAAATAATACTATATCTTGACAAAGTGCCATCTGTGAGGAATACAAGAAAAAAAAGTCTCAGCTACTTTGGAAATCTGTGACTGGTTGTCATAATATGAATTTCAGTCCCAATCAAAAATTCTGCAGTTCATTCTGTTTTGTTTTGTTTGTTCCCTTCACAGATGACTGGTAATACACAGAACTTTATGTATACCTCCAGGAAGGATGGATTTGTATTGTACACAAATCTGGGTATGTTAGCTGAAAAGGGTAATGTTCTTTATTCCTGTAACATTTATTCATCCTCATCCTCATATGTAAACACACTGGCACTGTCCTTTGAACTTCAACTTATCTATAGATGTGAACAGCTAATATTTGCACACACCAACACTGTTCTGTGAGTTTAAATAATCTGGGAGAATACCCTAATACCTGAACACGCCAGCATAGTTCTGTTAGTCTAAAATCATATGAGTGAATGACTCCAATGTCTGAACACACCAGCAAAATCTTTGGAGTTTGAAATCATCAGCATAGCGCATGCTCAAAGCAGCAAACAGAGCCAACTTGGGAATATTAACTACATGTACATGTAGCATTCTTACAATATTTTTTTTTTTTGGTCAAAAACTAAGAAATGGTTTGTCCTCAACATCAGTTAAAGATGAAAACTGTGATAGAAACATTCACATTGAGAAAGGCATCTGCTAAATTTAGTTATGGGAAGCCCTCAATGTCAGTGAAAGATGAAAACTGTGATAGAAGCATTCACATCGAGAAAGGCATCGGAGAAGCGGAAGCATGGTGTGCAGATTACCACTGGCACGACATGTCTTAGTGCATGTAAGAAACTTGCACCCATTGTGGGAACTTGCAGGAAAGCACTGTCATCTTCAACTATTTTACACAAATTAGAGGAAGAATTCAATTTCCCTTTCGGGTCACACAGCAGGATGGTATACACTTTTTTAAAACTCTTTTTTTTTTCCAGTTATCCCTTTCGGAGATGAACTCCAGAAATACACCTCGGCCTGCCAGAACAGGGGAAGAAATCAATTCCAATATCACACCCCAATTGGTGCTGATCTGAAAACCTGAGCTTACGGTTACCGCATTACATGAATAATTCACCCTTCCTCAAAGCAAGATCAAGTCTTGTGCGATTCCATGACTGTGTACTAATGACAACAGGTCTAGAGGTCATGACACTTTTTTAGCATTCCAAAACAATCTGGATAAATTTGTGCAAATTGATTAAAAAATGCAAACTTTTATTCTGATTTGAGCTGTCCTCCAATCATTATGCCTATTCATCTTTAGTTTGTTTAGTCAGCAGCACAACTAATGTCTTGATTTTCATCACAATTTAACATTTTCATTTTCCTTAGCATACTTTTTGTCATATGATTTCTATCATATTTATGGTCTACAAGCTTCCATTAATTACATTGGGATTGGTTTTAAGGGATGTGCAGATACTGAAAAATGAAGTCATCCTTATGACACACAAGAAATGGTACACGTGTAATTAATAATTTTGCATACAAGAAAACGCTTGAGCACTAAGAGACAGAGAGCTGGCAATAATCTGATGGTCGTCAAGGCAACCGTGCATCACAAATCAAAACCATGACGATACACATAGGGGTAAACTTGCCCTGGCCCGATAACTGTGATGAAATACGATGACGGATGGCTGCAATATTGGAGCGACGGGGAGGTTGACGATATTGATCAAATGTTTCACAGTATCAATGATTGAACCGTCACTCCCGGCAGCCTGCAAATTCGTCAAAGAGGCCGGGATAATGTGCCAGCATACAAATTGAAGTGCATGCTCCATCATTAGCTGATTTTTTTTTTCCTCTTTTTTTTTTCCACCCAGGGCTCTGCAGGTGCATGGCTGAGAATACAATAAGCCACATTTTGCCAACTCAACTGTTGCCGTTATGAGGTCCGGATACAGCCATCAACAAGCTCTGTGGCAATTTGCAAAAATATTGGCAAACAAAGAAACTAAACTATAGCAGCATATACACCTATATGCCACTCAGGAAGAAAGTAGGCCTATATTTTCACAGACAAAACTAATGAAACACAAGCCATACATGTACATCAATTAAAGAGTAGAGTTTATGATTTGAGCACAATATAACCAACATTCAAAAGGAAAGAACAGCATTTGCTACTGAAATGTATCCTAACCATGCCTTCGGGAACATTCAACACTTTGTGGTCATGTGATGTGCATTGATGCTTGCAGAAGACTTATCAATTGTTTGACACTCAAACATAATTTTGTGACTCTGTGAAGGCTAAAGCAGACACTTTGCTGAAAATTAATTCAGTTCAACACAGCACAAATCAATACCACAACGTACAATACAAAGATACGATACATTCTACCTATTCAAATTGAAAGGCGTAGTACGATGATGAAGCACAAAACATGATGGGCAGAGCAGTGATGGAAGGATACAGAAGGAGAAGGTTGAATACGATAGACAATGCGATCAGCAACACGACACAAAGGCAGTAAAATGGAAAAATGACAGGACACATCATGTTGAACCCGCAGCCCTGTCAGGACCGATGGCCATTTACCAGTGATGGTTTCAAGTTAACCTTCTCGACACCACTGACCTCAAAACACAACTGAAATCACATGAATTTCAGCTGCTGGAGCTTTGAGCCAGTTAAATAAAAATGTCTGATATGACTGATAGGCATGAGAAATAATTACATTCAGCTTAGACTCAAATTATGTTCGCTCCTAAACCATCCACACGCACACAACATTAGACTCATAAAACATACTCTGTACACTCTATACCTCTACATTATTTTCAGCACACTGTCACAAACTCATCGATACAGCCAAATGGACTATGGTATTCTACATTGGAAGGCTTCTTACATCCTTTCTGATAAATATATGTGTATGAATCCACAGTCTTGTGAATACATTCTGAATATATAGAATTTCTTTTAATCAAATTAAGTTCAGCGAGTAATGGCAGTCTCTTGTACTCTTATCTACTTGTATATTGTGTGCATATAATAAAGTACACCATTGTTTTTCTGCCATTTCTTATGTCACCTTTTACTTTTATGAATAAAAGCAATGTTATATCAGGAAATGCTCTTCTGGCAGCTTTTTGTGTTAAGCTTTACTTGTCTTTGTTTTTTTCAATTGTAATCCAAGAATAAAGCAAAAATCACAGCATATAAATCAACAAGGAATAGCTGATGTCATCTGGCCAGACACATGGTCATGGCTAATGAGTAGATTATTGATGTTACTTGGACGGAAATAAAATCAAATTAAATCAAATCAAATCAATCAAGGCACAATTGCAGTTGTCATCCACCAAATAACATGGCAATGGTTAAGAAGATGAATTCTGGCACATGATGGCAGTGTTCAAATGTTGTCTCATTGCCGAACATAATGTACGTGACTCGTCTCCGCAAGCAGCGCACAGAAAGAAATATTTGACGTCCACGAGGTCGTTCTACCCTTGAAAAGCGAATTCCACTGCTTCCGTCCTTCTTGCGTCGTCTTGTCCAGGCTACTAATGAGTCTAAGTGAGCAAAAACATATCATATCACATCAGCGACGCCATGGAAATTGATTTAGCTGTCGTGGAACTGGATGAAGAGGGTCCCTCATTTGTTTAGGATTAATAAGGGAGGTGTCTTCGAGCGACAAATATTTTTCCCCCGGGAGGAGTTTGTTTGTGACTGCAAGGCAAGAATCTTGAAAGAAAGAAAGAGAGACAGAGAGAGTGCATGAGACAATGCCCAACCCTAAAACACATGATTCAAATTAGTGTTGTGCCAATGGAAGGCCTCTGCCTGAAATGTGAGGTTGCTGCTCAAGAAATTGTAAGCACTTCCTGCTACTGTTTAGTGTATGAGTGTAATGTGCATTGCTATCTGTATACATTTTCTTTTTTCAGCATCAGAAGAAAAGAAAAAGAAAATCAGAAGATGTATAATCTGAAAGGTTGGTGAGATGCAGCTTCTAACAGCTTTCATTCAACTCATTCCAATTAAAAACAAAAGAAAAGTATATTTTGGGGACTTAATCTGAATATCATCATTCAACTTTTTTTTTTTGCTAAGGTCCAATATTGATAATCTTGATGATGCTAAAACATTCTGTGAAATCTGATTAACTCCTTGTATTGCAAGTTCATTATCTGCATGATATACATATCATATGCATCTACATATATTTACTCAAAATGCATCAATGTGAGGAATCTGATTTTTTTCCCCAAAATAATTATAAGCTGTATGGCATCCACGACATTGAATCTAAACTAAATATACAAAAACAACATAAAAGAAGTGATCTTGTGTACTACGACTGCTGAGGGTGTGTAATCCCTCCATCCCATGAGACTAATCCAGCATTCAATGAAACTCTGAGCGTGATAGCCGCATGACAGGCAAGCCGAAATTGCGATGGCATGGATCAATGAAATCATTACATTACGCAGAGCATTTCTCTGTCCAGCAAGCCTCCTCGTCATACTCTGTGCAGAGTTAAGAAGCTTCGCTTGACATGCATGTGAGACATTAATACCGGTTCTGTTCATATCAAAAAGGAAATAGGCAGATAGTGCCTCCAGAGTGTCTGGCATGCTATTATAGACTTAAACCCACTGAGGACAAGTCCCCGAGTATACTCGGGCAGGTGTCTATGGGAAATGTGTGTTGTAGCAAATTCAGCCTGTCCTCAATGGGTTAAAGACCAAGTAACATGGGGACAGAAGCATGGTTGATCTGTTTGAATTGATCGTCATTCACTGCACACCAGGGTACATGAAAAAACCTTGACTAATCCAGGTATGGTTGAATATACCTATAGAATTGCCCATCAGTGAATATGTGAAGAGTTTGTTTGCAAAAACCGATAAGTCCATAGTTGCCAAATGGAGATATTTGCGATTAAAGGTCAAGAAAAATAAAGAGAATAATAAGAAAATTTTTACTTTTTTTTTACCATAACTTCAAAAATATACCTTTATATGTAGTGACCAATATATCATTTAAAAGGTATTATTTTGTACATTATGACAGAGATCGTACTTCAAAATCTTCAAAAATGGACTTAACGGTTTTTGCAAACAAACCCTTCACGTGCAATGAAGCATGGACAACATTTGATCTCAGCTGAGATTATTTGGATACATGTGTACTTTATTACATAGAGATCAGAGACAGAGCTGTACATTATTTGTTTAATACTGGAATTCCAGAATGTATCCAAGTTGGGCCAGCCTTCCCATTGCAAGGTATCCCCACACTGCTGGGTGTTTAACCCACTCTATACAAGATTATGCAATCTCCACTAGCTTCCTGTTGAGCTTACAGGCTCCCATTGACAATGGCTTAAGGCTTGAAGACTTGTATACAGAATATTGTATTTGCTTGTGATACAAACTTCTTGTTGTGTTTTGAAACTGATGCTGCTAAAGAATACTAACATCAGAAATTTACTTGCAGTGTGACATCACTAAAAAACAAATAGACATTTTGGTAGATTGTTATGATCCCTCTACATTGCTCTTTTTTGATGATTCAAACTACGTTCATCAAGAATTCTTTGTCTTTTCCTAATCTCAGAATTACACTTGTGTTTGTATTCAAGGGACTTTTTGTATCAATTTGATTATTTGCTTCAATGTTAACAGAATTTCAGATTTGTACAAATGTGATTTTATGATTTTTGAAGTGGAAAAAAAAATGGAAGTGGAAATAGAAACAGAGCAGCAACAGATAAAAAAAAAAAACTTGGAAAATTTCCAGTAAGAAACTTTGAAGAGGGTTTGCTGTAGCATTCTCGTAATTTTCAAACTTGTCTGAGCCGAACGTTTAAAGAAACTTCTCTCACTCTGGTTTTCACTGATCTCAAGCAATGCAGAGTGACATTAAAATTCAAAGTGCACCCCGTCTTGCAGCACACTCAAGGAAAGGCCTGGTGTTGAGACCTAGTTGCTTCTCCTTTGCACCCGTGTCACATGTCTTTTCGGATCCATCTCTCGCTATGCAGCGCGGCCTCTGGGAAAATACGGGGAGAAACTGCCGTTTATTTTGCCCCGCTCTCTGCCATACATCTTCTTGCATTAAGTGCTGCAGCGCGGCCAGGTTTGCCGCGCTGCAAGTATCTGGTTGAATAGGAAATGAAACGCATTCCACTTACTCATCGGCCTAACCTCTCCATCTCTCTCCCTCTCTCTCTTTCTTTCTCTCCTTCTCTCTTTTGCTTCTCTCTCCTATTCTTATATTCAAGTCGGCTCCATCTCTTCTTGGTCCTCCTTTATGTCATCTTTCTCTTATTTCTCTTTTCCTATGCTCTGTCTTGCAGTCTTTCTCTTTTTCACTACCAATTCTTTGACCAATTACCCTCTGAAATCCTCATTTTACCTCATTCATCCTCCTTTCGATCAAATCTCACTCATATAATTTTGACACCAGTTCTCTCCTCCTCTTTTCCACAAGCCTTTTTTTTTCACTTCATTTTCTTCAACATTATGCACCACTGGTTTCTGCAATGTCCAGCATACCTTTATTCCTTCCCTTATTCCATGATCATAGCTACCAACTCCCGCAATACAGGCAAACTGCACACTGCTTCATTTTCATAGGCCTATCTCTCAAACTTACTAGTACAAAGTATCCCACTGAATTCTGGAATAAATCATTCCTTTCTCAACATATTTCTCCTTGTATTCCTTATTTTTGTTCTCAAATGTATCCCTTTCATCTTGTTTATGTTCTCCTATCTCCTCCTGTAGTTTATTTCTTTTTCTTAAACTTTATATGTTTCTGACACTTTCCTCCCACTATCTACTATCTTCCTTTACTTGTTCTTGCCCCCAAACCCTTCTACCATCATCTCCCTTCTTCTATTTCTTCCTTCTTGTTTCTCTCCCCCTGTGTTCTGTCTCCTCCACTTCTTCTTTCTTCTTTCTCTTTCTAGTTGTACTTCCTCTTTTCTTTGTTAAATTATCTTCCTTCTATCTGTTCTGATTTCTACCTTCCTCTTCCTAATTGCTCTTTCTTCTACTTTATTCTCTCTCCCTTTCTCATGCTCTATTTGTCCTTTCTCCTCATCTCTCTCCCTTCCTTTTCTTTCGTTCAATCTCTCGCCCGGTAGTTGTGATGTTGCTGTCCATCTGTCCTCTTCATTGAAGTGTAAGTGACTCAGACCTGGGGAACATTTCATTCCCCAATGTGCCCTTCCTAATGGCATTCACATCCCCATGATCAATGGCACACTCTTTCTACACCACCTCACAGAAAGAGAGAGAGAGAAAGGGGGGAGGGGTGGAAGAGGTTTTAAAAGGACACATCAAGCACTGGACTTAAAAGGGTGGCATAGTTTTAGTTGAAATGGGGATTCAGATTTCAACTTTTCAAAGATAATTAGAAACCACTTATATGAAGCATCAAAAAGCATACAACTTCAAGAGGAATTCAAAGTTCATCTGATGAAGATTTTGTTTGAAATGGCTTAGATATCCAAATAAATAGACCCTAATAAAAGGTGGGGTCCACCTTCATTAGGAGCACATTATTTAACTTTGTTTTTGGATATCTCGGCCATTTCGAGAATGATTTTCATCGAATAAACTTTGAATTCCTCTGAGAATTGTATGCTCTGTAATATTTCATAAGTGGTTTCTATTACCTTGCATTCAGTTAAAACCTGAATCCCCCATCTCAACTAAAACCATACCATCCCTTTAATGTAGCTCTAGAACATTTCACACTACTACAATGTAAAATATGCTTCTCCCGATTTTTTTTTTTTTGGGGGGGGGGAGGGGGGGGCAAGGGGAAGAAGCTGGAGGGGTAAAGGGGTTAGAGAAAGGAAAGGAAAAAGAGGACAGAACTTTAAAGGGGACATCAAACAAATGAGAGTGGTAACAATGAAAAGTAGGGAATGGCATGCTTTTTTCCATGTAGACCAATCAGGTGAGAGATAGAGGGGAGGGAGTGGAGGGGGAGAAAGAGATTTGTTTAAAGGGTCAAGTCAAATTACCAGCCACTGGTTCCCAAATGATGTTAAAGCAAATGATACAATAGATGGCATACTACATGGTTCCATGCCATTCAGAGAACTGTATGTCTTATCAGGTGAAGGGTCAGGCAAGAATGGGTTAAACAATCATTCTAAAAGCTGTAAAGTTGTGAAACTTCAAGTCAAATAAACTTATGTCAAACTGAAACTGATGATACAGTAGTGATCCATTGAATATCCTCTTATGAGTAGCTGTATTTACTACTGTTCCTCTCAAGTGTTGAGTAACAACCACTTATGTGCAGCACACACATGGTTAGTTTGCAATGGCTGCAATTTTATTGCATTTGTTCCTTCACAGATAGGTTCTCAAGGAAATCACTGCAAGCTATCTCATTACATGATTTCAAATAAGTTCAGGTTCCGCATCTCAGCTTCCCATCAAAATTTCAACTTTAACATTCAACTGAAAGATTCTGAAAATTGAAGTTGAGCTTTGTAATGAATAGTGTCTTCCCCTTAAGAATAAATGCCCCTAAAAAAATAATTCAATGAAAATTGTAAAAACCTATCATCAGTGGTCCATTATCAGCAGAAATGGTCATAACAGTGATGTGATGTGATATTATAAATCAACAAATTACAACAGAAAACAAATATCAGTATGTGTTTCAGGGTGTGTCTTCCCACTTAATGATAATTTGATTAGATTGTTGGTTGAGCACTACATTTGATGGAAATTTTCAGGGGCAGGTGTGCCATCCTTGATCATAAATGTCACGGGGTGTCACCGGTGAGGAGGGGGAAAAAATTAGAAAACCTCCACCACTTGAACTTAAAGATAAGGATGTAACAGATAAAAGAAGAATTTTGAATGGGATGGGGCGGTCATACGTATTTTTTATTCATTGTACTG
>CM067067.1:38276484-38481484 GCA_033980235.1 Diadema setosum
AATGTTACTAGAAAACCATTGCTTGTTTCAATTTTGCTGTTATGTGCCTGCATTTTTTTTTTCTTTTATTGAACAAGACATTTCTATCTCTCAAACTTCTGAATATACATCAAGGAAAAACATGTTCCATCATATCATCTAACACAACTGAAGTTATATCCTTCATGTGACTAAAAAAAATTACCATAGACATCAGAAGATGATTGACAACACCTATTATCCTAAAGAGAGTCTTTATCTGCATCTTTTATGACATCATAATTGAATCTCTGCGCATTCTGATTCACGGTCGGCATGTCTCAAACCACTAAACCACAATATCTCAAATCTAGCCCTGCCTCCTTTGCCTTCATCCCAGTCGGGTTATTTTCAAATATGAAAAGGGTTGACGGAGTCTCATTTGTGATTGATCTCAGCCCCATTATTTTGCGTTTTTCAGAGCAAAATAGTTACTTCCTTTCAGCCTTGCCTCATAAAACCTCAATTCAAATCAAAATAAAAGAAAAAGAAAAGGCAAAATCCGCTGCGGTTGACACCACAGTGAACGTGCAAAGACAATATGAGTTCAACAGCAAAAAGCCACAATGACATGGAAAACTCATTTTTTTCTTTTGTTTAATTTCCTGCTACCAACATGATATTACTGGGTGAGATGCAGAGGGCATTAACTCCATGAACCCTTGTTTTCAGCCTATGATAATGCTCACACCCATGTGATCAATTAAGGATGGTGTCCTGAAAAGTGGACATATGATCTGAAACATTGGCAGAAACCTGTATAAAGTGGGTCAGTGAATTCACTCAGTTATGGAGATCCAAGCCCCCTTCTTTCCCCTTGGTCCAATTATCTGAAGTTTCCATTCTTAAAGCCAATAGGACAGGTGTATTTCATTAACTCTTCTGTCCCATCACCAAAGTGTGCATGTACCATGTCTACAATATTTTAAATTGGTTGTTGAAAGAGGGTTAATGTAGCTGACTTCAGGCAATCTCCTATTTTTTTTTTCATCACAGTTGTACTATGTATATTCTCTGCTCTGCACCTTTCTGGGCTTTTATAATGTGATACTGAAATAGCCACAGTCACAGAATGGTTATAAATGGTATTTCATGAGATGCAAAGGGTACTAATTCCATGTATTTTGGACAACATGAGTAATATTATATTTTCCTGTCTACAACTAACCAACTTGAAATGACTCACATGATGGACCATGACTGCTGATTCTAAGAATCAGAAATTCTCAGAAATCTCTCAGAAATCTCTATTCATTTAAATTTTTACATTTTCAGGCATGTGTGCAAATCAGGGAAGAAAGCACTACAGCATGCCCACCAATCAGCAAAACAAACAAACAAACACACAAACAAACAAACAAAAACAAAACAACACACACAGTAAGGGCTGAAGTTTAAGTGTTCCTATTGGAAACATTAAGTTAGATTCCTTTCAGAAGCTGGTATATTGTAGAGGTAGGTAATTCAGACCTTTCCTCAAAGTAATAAATGAAAACTTCTTTATGACGGAGAAGGAAATAATACTACAGATGTCCAGGAAATTTATTTGGACCCCCTCCCCCAAAAAAACAAAAACAAACAACTGTTATTCTTGATACAAAAGGGGAATGTATTCTTGAGGTTATAAGGTTAGTTTTTCATTTCTTTAGGAAAAAAAAAACACACAATAAACTCTGAGGTATACTATCATAAGATTTCGTACATGATGTTGGGAGACATTATTCTTCAACCATATAAAATTTTGTGATGTTTGCAAAAGGGAAAAATGACCTTTAACTTGTGGGGTCAATAGCCGAGCCCGAATCCTCCAGTAATTATTCCACAGGAGACTCCATCCCCTCCTCTGCCCCCATAGAGACATCAGACATGAATGAAGCTGACGTGAGACTCCCCTTCACATTAGTCATGCACCAGTTTGTAGGAGTAATTGGCTTACCAAGGAACACATGTCATGTTGGCTTTCATTGATGTCGATGTTCACACGTCCACACAAGCTGGGGTATATTCATTCATCGTAGTATCTATGCTCAAGCCATGTACAAAGCAGAGACAGACTCTCACAAACAAAGACCAGCATATATACATATCATTTAACAGCAAACATAGATGGGTGGGATGACGTGTAATTAGATGGATACATAGCCAAATGGATAAATAAACAAAAAGAAGGATTAGGAGATGAAAAGGTCAAGAGATAGATGAGACTGATAAACAAGAGAGACACACTATGTACACAGACTTTGTCAGAGATGGATGGATGGATGGATGGATGGATGGACGGATGGATGAATAGATGGATAGATGGATGGATATATGGATAGATAGATAAATGGATGGAAAGATGGATGGACAGGTAAATGAATGGATGGATAGATAGATGGATATATGTTGGTTGGATAGATGAATGGATAGGATGAATGGATGGATATATGGATAGATGGATGGATATATGGATAGATGGATGGATATATGGATAGATGGATAAATGGATAGATGGATGGATGGATGGATGGATGGATGGATGGATGGATGGATAGATGGATGGATAGATGGATGGATAAATAAATGGACGGAAAATGGATGGATAGAGAGATGGATGGATGGATAGATAGATGGATATATGTAGGAATAAACAGATAAATGGATAGACGGATAAACAGATGAATATTTACTTGAAATGGAAGGGAAGAACTATACAATGTGAATTAAGCATTCACTTATAGCATATTCCCTCCCTTGGGCTCAAATGGCAAGGTAGCTATAATTCAACATCCAGATGTTCTTTTATGTCTAGGGATTCTTACCTCTTCCTGGCCGTGAGATATGAATCATATACCATAATATCCATCAAATATACAAAGGATTATCAGCATATGCGCACACCCTAACATAGATCAAAGGGGTCCCCCAGGATTTCACATCCTTTCCTCTTCTTCTTCTGTAAAAAAAAAATACCACCAACACACACACACACACAACTAAAACAAAGGGGAGAATATGATATATGACCTGCTCATGGCAGCAGCTACATTCACATTTGAAAGATCATCTGAAAGAAACATCTGAAGGATACATAGTACTCAACAAACTGCCTACAATTTTGCGGGTATTCTCTCCTCTTCTCTGTTCACATTTGATAAAATAATTTCATTCTCTCCTAGACTTGTACTGAGTGAATGCAGGACATGATCGTGGGACATGGGGATAAATATAATATCAGTGCAACAATGAGAAAAGGAAATATTCACATCATCATAGTTTGACAATAAAGTGAACACAAACCATTTTAATCAATAGATATTTCTAGTACTTGCAAACACAGGTAATTCAGTATACTTGGCTAGGTTAAAAAAAAAAAAATTATGCCAAAAATGTCTGCTTTTATGCTAGAGTGTTTTAGATAAATACATGCTTGTACAGTGCACTCTTGTTATAATGAACCAGGTTTAATTAATGAAATATCTGACAGTTAAACAAAGTAAGATCAAGGTCCACAAATTATCACCCATACATCTTTATTTACCTAATTTGTTTGGCTACCATAAAATTTCGATATAATGAAAAAAAAAAATACCAGCCTCGAGGACTTCATTATAATAGGAGTGACCTGTATAATTATCATGTTTTTATATATCGATGTATGAATGCACAATAATGTTTATATAAATTTCTTGTTTTCTTTCTTAGTCTATTTTCATATTGATTGTTTCTCCATGTTTCTACCTGCTAGTTATTACTATCTCCTCACTACAGCTGCCAGTATAAACCTCCAGTCTCCAATAGCACAGGTACTGTAGCTATATACAACCCAGGCCTGGTAATATACCAGGCAAGACTTCGGGCGGTCTGACCCCCTCAAAAAAGTACACCCTGTTCCAGGTAATGACTTGTGTCAATGGACAAGTTTATTGCATTGAGTATGATCTGTCACCCAAAATAGTAACCTGCCAATTGAAGCTAAGATTGGGTTTTTGGAAGCCAACAGAACATACATGCTTCTTTCTTTCACAATTTTGCTTGAAGGAGACACAGCACTGTATGTTACAAAGTGGGTAAAGTGCTATTTTCAAACATTTTTAAAGGTAGGGGATACCTTTTAAAGACCTCCCAAAATGCAGCAAAACATTAAATATGAACCTCGGGGGACTTGTTTAGGCCACTGCTGAGAAATTTGGAAGTCAACAGTTATCTACAATTTGAATAATGCACAAAACTCAACTACTCAGTAGTTCTGTGTGTCAGCCACACTTAAGCCTTTTTGTTGCAGTTTTCTTTATTTTTTTTTTTTTTATCTATAAACACAAATCTAAAAGTATAAGAGCTGATGTAATAACATATAAGTGTGTGGCAAGAATGTATTTAGAAATGTTTGTAAGTTTTGATGAACTTTCTTCACAAAATATACCTGATGGACACACATGCAGTACATGGGTCTGCAAAGGTAGCCTAGTAATGTACTGGAATTTACGGTGAGCCCCGAAAAAAATTCAATTCAAAATCTAACGGTCAAAAAAGTGTACTAATGTTTACCTTCCACTTTCAATACTTTATGGGAGTTTCTAAAATGATACTCTCTTCAACATACCACTGTATTTATACAACTCTTCATTTAAGGCATGCAAATGGGATTCCCTACCTTTAAAGTGACTAAAGTCTATCATCAGAAAGAGCTAAATAAAATCTATCCAGTAATACCTTTATTGTAACATAACAGGAAGTATTCTTGAAGTTATCAAGAATCTTCCTTTTTTCTTCTTCTTCTTATTTTCCTTGCTTTTTTAGCAGCTTTAATCATAAATATCTCAACAAGAATGGAGTTGTCTCATTTTGCATTGAACTCTTCAAATGCAGCCTGGATACTGACTTTTCTCAATGGCCCACACGAATAATCAGAAAGAATACAAGAGCCACTTAAGGACTATATCTAAACAGGTTGATGATACCTTCCTCTCTAACCTTCTGACATCCTCTATTGACTAGAATTTGAATGAAATCTGAAACAAATCATCTGCGGTGAATTGAACTGGCCAAGTCCTCCATAGAGAGCAGAAAACTTACTTTTGAGAAAAATGCATTTAATTTGTATTTTCACATTATGCACAACTGATTATCATTTATGAAATGGCAAAGCCACTTATTCTCTGAAATTACATCAAATTTCAGTCTAAAATTTTGTCACAAGATAGACCACATCTTCCACAACTAGACTACATTAATACCTTAGATTTTAGCATTTTGCATTCTTGAAGACACATTTAGCTGGTTCGCTTTATCGCCGACGAAATGATATATATCTCTTTTATTACATTCCAATAGGACACTAATGGCACACATTAATGGGCCATTGCTCTATAAGTTTGCATCCCAAACTTCATTGTCCTGGCTTACACAGGTCATTAACATGTGTATGTCAGTTGTACATCTCTGCTTCTTATGTAGGGACAGCATCATCAGGGTCCCCCCCCCCCCTAAGGCCTGGTTGTTTACCAACACTACCCTTGAAGTACAGGCTAGTCCATTCCTATGACAGAACATGTCAGCGTGTATCACAAACTGGGCTTAAGTGGTCTGTTCAAACGATACAGGATCCCAAGTGTATCAAAAATTCACAGCATGCTGAGCATCAATGTTGAGAGGAGCGAGTGGCCTGTAGGTATCATAACTAATGCAGAAAGCTTGCCAATTTGACACGAGTATACAGATCAAGTTTTTCAAGGGTATGCCCGGTGTTCATGACTACACAGGTGAGTGGTACTAGAGTACACAGATATTTTTTTTTAAAGTTTATTGTTGTTGTTATTGTTATTAATCATCTTGTCTGATAGGCATGACACTCCAAATTTTCACAGAAAGATACCAGTGACACGGAAATCTGTGTTAAGTTAAAGTCACAATGATAATGATAATGACAATACTTAAAACAACATAGAGAACAATCATCACCACAAAAATGCATTAGTACTACTATTAATACTACTACTTTTAAAGAGGAATTTCAGTCGAGTTTAAGTTAGTCTGGTAAGAAAGAGTAAAATCTTACCAGTACAACTGTGAAAATCTTATCAAATTGGATAAAACTAAGAAGGAAGTTATGAAATTGTGAAGTTTCACTAATTTCTGCAGAACAGTTCGTGTGCAGTTGATATGAAGATGCAACTGAGTGAGCTGATGATGTAATCACCTCAAATTTGATGTCATTATCTTACAATTTTTTATTCATCAAGTCCAAAAAATGAGGAAAATTTAATGTTCCTGCTATTGAAGTGTAAAACATGATGTTATTCCTGGTTTAACAACTTTAGAATAATGATCAGTTAGATATATCAGGATTTGAGGTTGCAGCGTAAACTGCATTTGAATGAAAACTAGAAATGTCAACATTTTATGTACAAGCTATGCAGCAAGTTGTGAGGGGATGACATCATCACTTCACTATTTGCATATTTACTGTTCAAGAAATGTCTCCTTAAAAACTAGCAAAACCTCAAAATGTCATAAATTCCTTTTCTCATCTGATTTTGATTAATATTCATTGTTTTTGCTAGAAAATTTTACTCCTTCTTTTTAGACTAACTTTCAACTGCACTGGAATTCCCCTTAAATGATACTATGGCATGTCACATACATGTAGATTTCTGACTACATATTAGTACTTCTTATCAGTCTTCCCATGATCATGTTCATTGATAACATCAATGTGGCCTTTCTTCCTTTAAGTCTGTGACTCAAAGTAATGGGGGGGGGTAGGGGCAACCTTGGAGACTGCTCGGTGTCATTATGCTCCCAATAAAGTAATATCATTTGCATCTCTACCGTCAAGTCTCCATCAAGATGTTCTCCCATCAGACCGTTCAAACCAAAACTTGTGAAGAGCCAGCGTGCCATTTGTTCAGGTGGCCCGGTGCATGCGAATGTGCACTTATACCTCGGTGCCCGTTCCCGTCTACGACGCGCGGCACCTTGCAATGGCATGCCACTGGCGCCGTATCGTCTGGACGACCGGACAAATTTAAGGACTTTATGGAAATGACATTCAGGGAATCAGACGACTAGGATAGCTTGATTGTGCTTTCATGTGAAGCACTCAGGGGACAGGGAAACAAAATAGACTTCTTTGAGATGTCTAGAGGAGTGGTTAAGTGTTATTCCATCATTGGAAGGAGTAAAATCGGCGAGTGATATGCAATAACATGATCTGAAGCCGAGTGGACACCACACACCAGGATGTAAAATCCCTTCAAGAAACAAAAGATTAAAATGAAATTAAAGGAATTATCACAACATTTCTGTTCTAGGAGTTTTTCCTTTGAGTTAATTTTTGTGCTGAACAGATCATCATTGTTACTTTGTAATAATTTTGCATTATTTGGATATGGAAACTAAATGAAATGAAATGAAATGAATTAAGGGCTTAATATCATTATGGCTGTTCCATGTTAATTGTCTATTATAGATATGCATCCACACTTATTCATATAGTGCTTATAAACAATTACTGTAAAACCAGAAATGTTCGCATCCATTTTGATTTCACTGTGATTTCATTTCATTAAATTGTGAGAGCCAATGTTTGCAAAATCAAAATAATGATAATAATAAATACCATTTATAAAGCACGTATTACTCGAGTTTCTAAGTGCTAAAATGCATGTGAAAGTTCTTGTCTACACTATATGCATGGAATGCAAGTGGCAATTTGCGAAAATTTCATACCGTGAAAAAGGCCGTCGGCTCTAATTCGCAAAGATTTCATGCTGCAAAAATATCTTTCTTTACAGTATAACTTCGGTATATATATGAAGACATTTGGGCAAAGATCAAGACGCCTGTCACCAGAATCCCCTTTCTTGATTGACACACCCCCTCACGACATCCTCTGCACCTTCCGTCTGATGTCAATGTCTTCCCTGCGCCCCCTTCTTCTTCCTTCCTTCTATCCATCTTCCATACTTCCTCTTATTCTCTTCCTCTCATCAATATAATATCCCTGACAAGTTGATGAATCAGGAGTCTACTCCTACCTTGTATTGGCAAAGCTTGAGACCGAAATATTGATAAGATCCGTAAGTACATTTTGAAACATTTACCAGTGTAGTTACCCTCTGCATACTCAAAACTTATTCATGCACAGGTGAAAGAAAAAAATCTGAAAGCCAAGAGACAAAACAGAACACATTTGCATTGAAAATTCATTTTAACAGAAATGTGCATGCCAAGGACACTGAATCAAATTCTAGAAAAAAAAGGAACGAAAAGTATTCTTCTTTTCAAAACTATATTTCATTAATTCATTCTGGGATATATGGAAAAACTGACTACATTTGGATAAACACCTACTAGCAGGCAGCTCTGAAATACATTTGAACTAAACAATGATAACTACAAGGAAATTTGCAGTCATATTTCAGACACAGGTAACTATCATAATAGATCTTTAAAAGGTAGGGGATACCTTTTACAGAACTCCCAAAATGCAGCAAAACATGAAATATGAACCTCAGGGGACTTGTTTAGGCCACTGCTTAGAAATTTGGAAGTCAACAGTTATCTACAATTTGAATAATGCACAAAACTCAGCTACTCATTAGTTCTGTGTGTCAGCCACGTTTAAGCCTTTTTGTTGCAGTCTTCTGTATTTTTTATCTATAAACACAAATCTAAAAGTATAAGAGCTGATGTAATAACATATAGAGTGTGTGGCAAGAATATATAGAAATGTTTGTAAGTTTTGATGAACTTTATTCACAAAATATACATGATGGACACACATGCGGTGCATGGGTCTGCAAAGGTAGCCTAGTAATGTACTGGAATTTACGGTGAGCCCCGAAAAGAATTCAATTCAAAATCTAACAGTCAATAAAAATGTACTAGATGTTATCTTCCACTTTCAATACTTTATGGGAGTTTCTAAAATGATACTCTCTTCAACATACCACTGTGTTTATACAACTCTTCATTTAAGGCATGCAAATGGGATTCCCTACCTTTAAAAGCAAAGACTAAACTTGACGTGGACACACCAAGGAGATCTAACTAGACTGCTCTCGGTGAATATTCCTGCCCCAAGATATTTCTTTCACAACTTCAATGAGGGCTCTCATACCACGTATTTTCTTTAGACATACTTTGTCATTGAATAAGATGGATCAAATGAGATTAATAGCAGCAATATGTTTTCTACTTGGCATGGTACACGGTATAAATTTGTTATCATATTGTATTCATGTTTTCAAGTACCCAGTAAGCACAAAGTGAAGTGGTCAGCTAAGAAGCGTACCACGGCATCTATCATGTCTGTCGACTGAAAAGGGCAGTTTGGACGTATGGCTGCCCCTAAAGAACCAACCAGACAGTTATAAATACAACCTTGGCAAACTGCCCTCCAAAAAAACTTGATGCTAATACGATTTGCCATGGCTGCATCTTGACAAAATCATTCTTCCGCTGGGCCTCAGTGGTCTACTCAAGCTCTTATGACATGTGACTTGTTGCCATGGAGACGCCATGCATCAATGCAAACGATGCCCTCAACCTGCCAACAGGGATCCCATCCTACCATCAATAACATTTGTTGATATTGACATGGTGAAGTAGATCCTCATTATAACTTACTTGCAATATATATGCATAATGGAAATAGAGTAAAAGAAAACATATCTACACTACAAGAAGTAGCCCCATCACCTGCAATACATCATGAGCGGAATAACGTCAGGCATATTCATTGCCAAACATATCCATTAAACATAGAGAGAAACATATGATTGCTGGTTTGAGAGATGTTTATATGCTCTCTTTCTATCCATTAGATATGAATGGTTCTAGAAATATGGCCTTTCAAAACAAAAGTTAGTTTCATGTTTCAAGTGCACGGAAAGTTCACAGATCTATCTGGCCTTCCTCATTTGAGGGAAAGACATCAATGGCTAGGGTTTGGATGTGATCATAAACGTGTCAGAAGGGGCAGGGTAGCAGCTAAATCAACACTCCCGGCATTGAACTCTAACACCCATGCAATAGCACCATCAACGTATATCTTTGTGAAGAGAGAGAGAGAGAGAGTGAGATATTGAGAGACAGTGAGAGATGCAAAGAGGAAGAGAGAGAGAGGAGGATGAGAGAGAGAGAGAAAGACAAACAGGAAGAGAATAAGATATTACCATAGAGATAGTGAGAGAGTGGGAGAGAGATGAGAGAGAGGGAGGAAGAGCACAAAAGAAAGGATGAGTTAATGATTGATGTAGAAATAGTGACAGATAAAAAGACAGGGAGAGAAAAGGGAAAAGAAGAGGAGAGCAAGAAAGATAGAGAGAGAGGGGAGGGGAGGGTGGGGAGTAATTACACATCTTATGAAGAAGAGGTTTTATGGGGAGGCCTCAGTAGAGGGGAGAAGGGAATAGCACCAACCTCTCCTGCAGCTGAGATAAAAAATAACATCTTTTGGGAGGGGATAGTTTTGCCTTTTCATGAGCCTCATCTAGTCTTTGCAAAATGTTTTTTTTTCTTCCCTCCATTAAAACATCTCTGCCGTAAAGTTTACACGGAATGGTTACTCCTCTGAAGAGGACTCTTATTGGTTTCTCAAGAACGGCGCCAGAGATATGGATTTTATCCCCGTCTTTTCCCCTGACGGCTTAGTTGAAGAGGCTTCCAGAGCAAGAGTTGGTTTGGGAGGATACGAGAAGGGCTTAACGGCGATTGAGAACACTGACTAGGAGATGACAGAGACACACGAGAGAATGAAGATGGGGCTTGGCTGAGATAAATAGATACATGGAGTGGGGGGGGGGGAGGGAGAAGATGGGGGTGGGGATGGAAACTGAACAGTTTATTGGTTTGAACCTTTCAGTTATCTATTAATCAGTAACACTAACAATTATCAAGCTGACATGTACAGTATGTGACTAAACTCTGAAACATCTACATGCACTACACTTAATCACTATTGACACCTGTTTGCATTTTTTACAGCTTTACTATTATAAAATCATGTGCATGTGTAGCTGCAATGCATGCAATTCTCAACCACGGATAGGTTCAAGGAAGAAAATATAGAAGTGGGAAAAAAAAAAGAGAACACTGCAAAAGCAGAAACATTCGTGGCATTAAACTTTCGCGAATCAGGGTCAGCGGCACCATGAAACTTTCATGAATTTGCAACTGGCATTCAGTGCATTGTGTACAGACAAAAACCTTTGTGTGCATTTTATTTTTACAAATATTGACTCCTCACAAAATGCGCAAAAAATTTCAGGCATGCCAAAATTTCTGGTTTTACGGTAGAAACATGTATATACATGAATCACAGAGAAAAAAGAGATAAAAACTAAAACAACAAAGCAGAGCATATAAGATTAACACGTTGAGAAATACAGGCATGTGATAGCATCAAATGAAATAGAAATACCCATACTCCCACTCACAAACACACACAAACACACACACAAACACACACACACACACACACACACACACACACACACACACACACACACACACACAATGCACATGTATACTGCCTGTGTGGAAGAGTGCATACAAGAAAGTGTCTCAGTAGGTTGCCTGCATGGTGCTATATGTATCTCCAGCAGAACCCGATCCATACATACTTCTTGCCGTGAATGTACGCACTTTGAGAGCATGATTCACCACCGAATCTCAAGCATCAGATGTAATTCCAGCCCCCGAGGAGATTTTCAGCAAGTTTCTTCCCTCCCTCCCTCCCCCTTAAATAACCTCTCCCCAAAATATGTAAGAGACAAGTACATGCATATATACATAAAACAGAAATACTCACAGAAACCTCGTGTTTGGATCCCCAGTATAGAAGGAAAAAGTCAAACCCTAACTAGTACATGTAGGCCATTCACCAGTGGTTTATAAACAGGTGAATCCCCTGTAGTACACATGTGGGGAATCCCCCATAGTAATCACACACACACAGCTGGAATGGCTTGGCCCATGCAGAGTTAGACTGATTCAATGATGAAAGTATGGCAAATGTGATACCATGCACAAATCATGAGAGGAAACAACACCAACAACAAAGTGCTTGCTCTACCTAAAATCTTCCTGTAAATTGATGTCTGATATTTAAATGACAAAATGATTCAAACACCGCTAAGTCTTTACAAATGAGAAAGGCACAGACGTGGAGAAGTGGCACTGAAAATTTGAAACTTATATAACTTTATATATTTGATTTTCTTCCACCACATTAATGACTACCCCTGCCCAAACACACCTTACAATACAAGGACAAAAAACAGGCATATCACCATGACATATAGCATGTCTCAATAATAGCATGCCAGGATTCAAGAAAATAATTAATCTTTACATAAGTAGTTTTGACTATGTTGAAAGTGAATGATAATCAAATCAAAATATCTGGGAGCTGTAGGTCTCTTACCTGCCTCTTTGCAAGCATCCCATAAAATTTGAAAAGTTGATATTTATTTTGTTTGTGTGTGTGCTCATGTGTGTCTGTTTGTGGATAGTGCAACATATAACAACAAAGAGAAAATTAGAACAATATCATTCTTTACGAAAGTGCAGTGAAGAGGTCCCTGAATTATTAAGAAATGTTTATGTTATGTCATAGGAAATAGCTGGAAAATATTAAACATCTATGGCAGGAACCAAGCCTGATATAGCTTACGCTGAAGTTTATGGAACTAGTATGCCCTGGCATGCCAGTCGGTCTTAAAAGGGTTGAAAGATATTTATGGCAGAATTATCCCCAATTCTTACCTTGTAGAAGCTAATCTGAAAAATAAAAAGTATCACCCTTTAAAATAGCTGATATTAATATCACACAAATAGCTGAAATTAATAAGACAAATAGCTGAAATTGATATCACTGCACGAGATCTCAATCCTTGGGGAGAAAAAGTCCAGGAAGGAGGGGGGGGGGGGCAATAGGGGGCTTGTGGCAGTTCTATCAACTTTATTAACACTTCCTAGAAGAAAAGTGCAATTGATACACTTCTAAAACGTGCTGGAGATTACGACTACAGTATCAAGTACGGGGCAGATTTACAAGTGTCGAACCATATCAATTCCACCTTATTACAGATAATTACCGCAATTTCCTCACATTTATTTAGACTCGCTGCATTTCCTTGCATTACAAGCGGTTTAGATTTGATTCAAACTATGTGTACTGATTCCTATGTAGATGTAGGCATCCAAGCACAGTGCTAAAGCACCACGAGAGATTTCATGTGTCTGAATGACGAGAACAGCAAATTTTTTAGTTGCTGTTAGAATATTAGAATATTTATCCCATAATGCTGATGACTGCACCAAACGTTGATTAATCAAATGCAATAAGCCACAGCATTGCTGATAGCTCATTTAGTAATTATGCAGATACTCTGCAATTCTCATATTCACTTAGAATGTTGAATATGTGATTTTTTTTTTTCCTGCGGGTGGAGACCAAGTATGAGTGTGGAGAGATTTAACTTATGAGTAATAAATCTATTAAAACATCAAATATACTGTTCATTATAACATAAATCTTAGAGTCTGTTACTAAATTAATAATTCTTGTAGTTTTTTTTTTATTGCAACTGATTGACAAATTGCCCTGTATCAACATAAATCAATTATTGATTACTAGTATTAAGCGTATCAGTAGAAGCCATGATGAAAGAATCATGGGTATACATGTCTGGTTTGGACGCGAGCTTAGTATGAATGATTAATTTGAATAAATATGCAGAACCTGCAGAACCCGCAGAACCCGCAGAACCATCACTGACTATCGGGCAGAAGCTCAGTAGTCTAGTGGATATGATGCCTATCTAGAAATTGGAGGGTCATTGATTCAAATCCAACCAGAGTACAAGTGTATGTATGCCCTTGATTTCCTATAATGGCTAGTACTGAAATATTGAATTATCCTTGTTTATTTACATCAATAAAGGACAATTTGTCACTCAGTTGAGACCCTGTTATCATTTTTTGGATGTCTGTTGGCATATGTGTCATGTACATTTATGCATGAGAAATTTGCATTTAAACCATGGAGTAAACTTAGACTACCTTTATGAGTTTTGGCCTATGAGTCTATGCCAGAATGCTCGGGTCAAGGTACTAAACTGAACCAAGCTTTTGCCCGGGACAAAAAAAAAAGAAGAAGGAACAAACAAAAACAAACAAACAGAAAACAAACAAACAAACTTTGCTGTCAGATAAAGTAGAGTATAAAGACTTGGCAGGATGGGCAACCAATAATTTCATTGTAAAACATAAATAGATATATTGTTTACTCGCAATAAGCCAGGAATGAAATGGTTGAAACATAACACATAAAGATTCTATAAACTATTTTGCAAGGAACTACTGCCGTGGAATCTAATGACTATCATATTTTTTTGATTTATGTATTGATTAAAACAGATGATTCGACAATAAACAGCCTTTCCTGCATCCACGCATCCATTTTTTTTACTCCTTTTATTCTGTTTTGTTTTAACCCGTTGAGGACACTTCCTGAGTATACTCGAACAAGTGTCTATGAGAAATGTGTGTTGTAGCAAAATCAGCCCGTCCTCAAAGGGTTAATTTGTTTTGCTTGATTTTCAAACAAAACAGACCGTTAAAAGATAAAGCGCCCACGCCTTTCAGAATCCACCTAACATTTCAACTTGCTTTCTTCTGCTTTTTTATTTATTCTGTTCTGCTTTATGCATTAATTAAAACATCATGTGAGAAGATAAAGTGCCTTTACCTTTTGGCATCTTCACTCAATTTTGTAGGAAGGCAAAAAAAAAAAAGGTAGAATTGACAACTATGAAATACGACAGGAAACTAAGCGTTTTGATCAGGTGATGAAGAGATAAGCAAATACCAATTCCGTAATTAATGATTTTCCCATTTGTAGGGCAGGAAACATCGCAGAGTAACCATAAAAGTCATCCTTCCTATGTCAGGCTGTATGTACAGAGGGTGTAATCAAATTTTTCATCTCTCTCTCCCCCTCCCCCGCTCTGCTTCTTCCACCTTGCTTCTTTGACTGTTTACACACATACCAAGAGTGCATGATTTGAAACACGATTGTAATGATGCATCACAAAAATCACGATTCAGACTACAGATTTTTGCCGTGTGAATGCAACCGGGAATCACATAGTGATCCGACTCATAATTCCAATCGCGATTCAAATGACCATAAGTAGGTGTTTTCCATCCAATCACCATTCTCCAGAATTATGGAATGAAACAGTTTTTTGTACAGATTGACCTCCAAATCGCGTTTTGGGGACACAGCTTATGGTGACCTTTCAACCACTTCCGCAGAAAAACCGCGCTCCTCAAATGCTCACACTGCAGTCAAAGTTTGCACTACTTTACCGCTCAAGAGTGATTGATGGGAACTTGGAAACAAGCCACACCTCCTCTTCTTGCTCTCAAATTCAAATCGTGGAATCTGCGAAGCCTTCCTCAGTCGTGCTTACAGACAATATTTTGAATCGTGATTGTAATCATAATTGTCACGCAGCATTACAGTTATGTTTCTCGACTGGTATGAAAACTGCCTTTCTCTTCTTCCTGCTCTTCTCTTTGTGTCTGCTTCTCCTTTTCCCTCTCTCAGTTATTCTTCATCTCTGTCTTTCCAACTATATCTCTTTCATTCTTTCTGTCTTTCTAACCATTTCTATCTCTCTTTTTCTCTGTCTGTCTTCCTAAATCTGACACTCTCTGTTTCTCTTTTAGTCTCTATCTTTCTCTCTCTTCCTCTCTTTGAATTAATATCTGAAGTCTCTTCCTTTCCTATTCTACATATGCTTCTCTCTCCCACTCTATCCATCTACCTATCTATCTATCTATCTATCTATCTATCTATCTATCTATCTACGTATTTATCTATCTATATATCTATCTACCTACCTATCTATCCATCTATCTATCTACCTATCTATCTATCCATCCATCCATCCATCCATCCATCCATCTATCCATCCATCAATCTATTTGTCTATCTATCTATCTATCTATCTATCTATCTATCTATCTATCTATCTATCTATCTATCTATCTATCTGTCTGTCTGTCTATCTGTCTCCTCCCCCCCCCCCCCCCTCCTGTGCAGGGAAGAGGAGTCACAAATTGCTTAGGAGATTGCATCACTTTGCTAGACGACATTAGCATAGACAAGAGGAGAAGGACGTGGGTGGATCCTTCGGACCCAATTTGGTTGCCGCGCCACCGGGGTTTACTCGGCTCTTCTCAAACAACGAAGAACTAATGCCGTTTTTTTTTTTCCATCTCTCCACTTTATGTCCCTCACAGGTGATTTGCAGAAAAGCGAGTCTTAGGGTCAAGAGTCCGGGAAGGGGGGTCCGAGGGAAGACGCCGGCAGACTGACCCAAATACTGGAGATCCTCGCAAACACCTGAACTGCCGTAATTTGCGGGATCACACGAGCATGTGATAGAATTGGCACGGGCCAAAAGGCCGCCTGGAGATGTCCCCCTGATTCGTTAAAGGACTGAAACCGGTTTTTGAGCTCAGAGAAAACACAATCTTCAGTCAGAATGCTCCAAATTCACTAGCCTACTTGCCAGGGGCAAGAAAACCAACCTTTCAGCATGTGACATGTCAGAACATTTGCCCTGCAAAGGGAACGCAAGAGAAAGGCAGCATCAAGTATTAAGGGGGGGGGGAAACCATGGAACAAACATTTTATCATCATTGGTGATACCAGTTATATTGGTAAGCTTGTAAGTGTTTTGGAGATTTTTTCTCTTCATCATGGCAAATAGCAATTTTTGCCAAAATGTTTTGATCCACTTGCCCTGTCAAGGTAAAAGAATAAACTTTAGTTTGAATGCCTTACTTCCTACGAGACTTGTGATGTATCAGTGATATCAACTAAACATCATTTCGTTTTTCCACATGTGAGGAGTTCTGACATATTATGCATTGACAAACCACTGATATCACAGATCAAATTTTCCACACCTTTTATTTATCCTTTTTACACTTTCTCATAGTTATTGCTGCACAAGCAATTTGTCCAGTAAAGCCATATTCTAAAGACCGTAATCCCACTGATCAGCAACACTTAACCTGTAACTATTTTCGGCTTGTAGAAAGTAACACATTCAGTGGGAGCACAGTGGTGCAGGGGTGAGGGCTCTAGGCTCTTAAACAATAGATTCTGGATTCAAACCATGCCCACAAAAGATTCTGGATTCAGACCCTGCCTACAAAGTATCAACTTTAACATCAACTTTAACTATGATAACTTCATATCAATACCTTAAGTTAGCATAAATATCTTTGAATCAAGCGGAATGCAGTATATAAAACAAATATTGACTTTTTTTTTTCAGGTCAGGGTTAAAACTATTTACCCTTAGTAATTTCTCAATTGTGCTTTTCCCCTCAATTTCATCTCAGGGCATAGCACTGTTGAGAAATCTCCTCTGAACATGTCCCCTGAATAATCAATATTTGCACATACATTCAAAAACTTGTCATCATCATTGTTAGTCTTATATCTTCTTCATCTTTGTCTTCTTTTTTGTGAACATTTTTACTATCATTATTGACATTATTCTTATAAATTACAATCATTATCATCATTTATCACTGTTATCATTACTACTATCATCATTGTTATCATTAATACTATCATTACTACCACCATCAACATAATTATCATTTTATTATCAGTGTCATTATCATTAATCATTATCATCGAACTGCTCAGGCAACTGTATTTTGAATGTTAATCTTTAATTAATAGTGAATAGAAAATGTTCCACAACTCTCATGTGTTACAATTACATCACGGTAAACAATCTGCTATATATCATCCTAGAAATGTGCCCTGCCTCGTGCATACCCAATGAAATTAAAGCAGGTGCATCAGAGCAAACAGTCGATATCTCACTGCAGAGCCTTCAAATTGAGAGGCGGAACATAAATCAGCGAGCGGAAGAAGCTGCATGCAGACACACCTCGCTCCTTTAAAGGGATGCAGCGCCCTTGCACTGCAGGTATGTGCAAGGGTCATTTGTAAATGGCACTCAAGTTGAGGACAGAGGTGCTTAATTCCTCTTCACAAATCATCTTTGTGTGGCAATGAGTTTAACAGTACATTGGGTTTCCTCTTTGATTCCTTGAAATATTTTAAGAAGGTTGTACCTCCCCTGTAATTACTGATTATATGACATGAATAAAAAGGGAATCAAAAGATAATCAAACTATGTTATATCCAACATGATATACCAATATTATCTCCACAGGCCATCTGAAAGATGACGACAGAATTCAAAGCTAGTTAACAAAACTTCACCAGGTACTTTTGACATCTCATCAGTATGTAAGGAGGCAGGTTTATATCAAATTTGATGCTTGTATTCTGAGATCAATCATACTCCATACTGTCTTGGTATGTGGACAAAAAGGGATTGTTTGCATGTGAGTCCAGTCACGTACCTTTAAAAAAAAGCTTGGGGGGAGATGGACTCTCATGGAATGGCAATAAACTGAGAAGAAGCCGCCAAGTTCAACTCCCGACACCTGTTTAGTCTATCCATTGATGAGCGAGATTAATCGGCATTCAGCCGGGCGAGAGTGGAGAGATGGGATGGTGGGGGGAGGGGCATTTTAGGAGGGATGGGGGGCATTTTAGGAGGGATGGGGAAAACATTCAACCTCAAACATGACGTAAACAGAGCCTGTGGGGGAGTGGATTCATGGTGCAACACCATGATATCAGTTAACCCATTTATGACTTGTCCCTGAAATACACCTGCTGATATGTATGGGGAATGTGGGTTACACCAAATCAAATTGTCCTAGATGGGTTAAACGAAGGAGCAGTATCACCATCAATTTAAGGTAGGGATCTTGGGAGTTGGGTATGCATGCTCGTGTGTATGCATTTTTGTCATGCAGAGGTTTCATTATATCTATTGCCAATTTGTACCTTTCTCTTTATAATGTGTTTTACTGAACTGAGACTTGCTTGTTCAGTAGCCTTCAATTATATTTATTTATCATGGCCGGGCACAACTCAGAGATTCAGTAGAGTTGGGATACCATGGAGCGGGAAGGCTGGACTTGCTTGGATATATTTAACCCTATCTCTGTCACATAGACGAAGCCAGAATGTTCAGACATTTTGCAGTGCGGAGACATGGGATTGTTGTTGGCCAGTTCTGATTGTTATTATTGACATTAATGTGTCATGTTATACATCATTTGAAAGCTTATGGTCTATACTTTCATATTACATAATAATCTGAGTGAGGGCGCCCTCGCATTTTAAGTAGGACGCCCTCTTATGTCGCATAATTATCTTTGCAGACTTACTTGTACATGTTACCACCTCATTTTCTCACACAATATGCTCTTATACCCCAAAAAGGTCTATACAAATGTTGTAGAGAATTTATTCAGCTTTCAGATGATGTGATTATTTTGTCAGTAGCATTAGTACTTTTCATTTTATGAACAAAAGTGTGTGGCAAGTACAACCTACATTTTACACACTTCGCACAATTTCTGGTTTTATGAATGAAATGTTGGCATGAAAGTAGATAAAGCATGCTAACATCTAGTCAGGATGAAAATATTAATTGATTATACGACTTTTACTTGTAGTTTAGATTATTCCTGTCCTATAATATTGCCATTATGGTAAGATAATCTAAGGGTAAAAATTGTCACTGAAAATATTCAGTCTTCAGAGTGTCCATTCCTGTCGAGTATGCTAGACTCCTTTGCACTCTCCTCATTGAACAGAATTGAACCATCAATGTAGTCATTTGCTTTATGATAAACCTACATTGAACATAAGTTTCATAAAGTAACGGTTTATTAGATAATAATGATCAACAGTCAAACATACCTCAGCTTCTAAGCTTCGAGACCGAGACTGTCCAGCTGCGGGTAGGAGGCTACTCTACCCTTATTGCTCCTAGCACCCTGCCCCGCTAGCCCCGGCTAACTAGAGACCCATTGCACCGCTGGTAGTGCTGAGTAAACAGCTACAACTGCTGCACTGAATGTGCAGTGTTCATTTATTCTACAGTTCATTTATGAGGCCGATATCACGAAAACCATACCCCTTCACAGAATTCAAAGATGTTGAAATCCCTATCCTGAATGTTTTCACTTCATATTTTACTATATTGACTTAGATAAAATGGATGAAAATTGACCCATGTGTACGATCTTTTCATCGCACACGGCGATCTTATTACAGTCCCACATATACAGATTCGTGTAAGTTCTCCACACGAGAAACCTATAGCAAAACTGTACACAATACATTGCAGTCTGAATGCAAATAAACATGGGCGGGTGTCACATTGAAAATGCATTTCCAGGTTGTTTCATGTACATCACCTATCGGTCATTCAACTAGACAAACATGTTTACGGGTAGGGATAACGAGACAAAGGGTGCGAGTGAGGGAGCGAGAGAGAAAGCGAGAGCGAGAGAGAGAAAGTGATAAGACAGGTGTAAATGTTTTACAAGTAGCGCCATCGATGACCGAGAGGAGTTCATTTATTTTTGCATGTCAATTAATGTAGAAAGAAAAGACAGGAAATAGCTCCAGTTCCGGGAGAGTGCTGTATAGGTGTTTTCGTTCAAGTCCTTTTAGTTGTATCAAATATTCCAAATGCCTCGAAAAGGAGTGTCGTAGTCGAGTAGCAATTTAACAGTAGAGTTGGATCTTTTCGGGGCAGACACCATTTTGATTTCACCGAGAGAACATTGAGTTAGCTCCGTGATGGCAGGAAACCAACCTGCCACACTCAGGCGCCAGTTGGCAAGATAATTTTGTGTCTAAGCCCAATTTCGTTTGCGGCCAGGAGCCGTCCGTCCACCTTCCCGTCAGCCTGTGTACTGGCTGATTAGAGTTCAGATTTTGTTTGCTGCCAGAAGGCGTATTCCAACAGCCTTTGCAGCCTTCCAGTAGCCAAGAAGAAGAGGCATTTTGGTTATATTACACCGGTCATTGATGGCGCCGAGACCGAGGACGAGCCTACTCCCAGGCCGACGCATTCGCAGCAGAGCGACTGGGTCCGCCCCTCGCTAGGGAGGACTTTGGACGCCAAAGAATACGGAACGCGGGTCCCTCGCGACACTTTGGAGCTGGAACAGCAACCTCGCATATAAGGACGCTCCACCCACGAATCAGTTCATGTTCTGGAAGCGAACAGTTTGACAATTAATGTGACTCTGGGGACAACGCAGGTGAGCGATGAACCTGGCGGGTGCATGACACCCTGTAGATATGATTGGTTACGACGTGGAAGTGTCGCTGAAGTAGAGAGATGAAGGTCATGTTAAATTGGTAAAAAGATGAAAATAATGTGCACATAATTCGAAGATTGGTATTTATATACTTCATGATAATTGCGGGTTAGCACAGAACCCGGATGTAAACGGAAGCAGTGTAATTGAAGACAAGTGTTTTAACCGCGGTAAACCGTCGTGCGTGCAGGCTGGTCATCTCCGGATCAGCACTACGGTGGTGTGAACCAAATAGTGTTGCGCTTGATAGCAGATAGTGTATTGTCAGGGATAACGAATTGATAGTGAAGCTGGTATAATTATTCTGAACAAGTGTCAAGCCAAAATTACAGGTGGAACCGGACCAAGACAGGGTCCCGTTCACATGGTTGTCGAATATAAGAGTATTGTAATTAAATTTATCTCACTAAGAAATTTGATTTTGCATTTTATGTTGGTCACAACTCCTTGATTTCAGTCCTGTAAATATTCCACAAATGCTTATATTAAATTGTACATTGAAGTGAATGGCACGAGTGTGATTGAGCATTATTTGAGTCCGCCCATGTGACATTTTCTGGGGGCTTGTCCGGGAGTATAACTCGTGCCATTCGAAGTCACATGGGTATATAAACGGAGAAAAAAGTGTAAAGAAAAAGGTTGAGGAAAACTTGTGATTTTTTTGTTTCCTCTACATTTGTATGTATGTACTATCCATAGGTGCACCGTTGTATATTCATTGTGATCTGAATACATTCTGGTATTATAAGTGCTCAGGTAATTCGGAATGGAGCTAGCTAAGTTAACTGAAATTGGAGAAAAGTTCGGATTCAGTGGAGAGGAGCTTAGGCAGTTTGTTACAGACGAGCAAAAGAGACTCAGAGAGGAAAGAGCGGACATGTTAGAGTTAAGGCGACAGGAAAGAGAAACAGCCGAGCTACAATTGGCGATAGCGCGAGAAAAGCAAACCAAAAGCGAATCAAGTTCTAATGGGTGCAAAGCTCGATCTCCAAAATTGCCTCTATTTCACGAAGACAAAGATAACATAGATGCCTATCTACAGCGGTTCGAACGATATGCCAAAAATCAAAACTGGCCAACTACAGACTGGGCACTCAACTTAAGCACGCTGCTTACAGGTAAGGCTCTTGATGTCCACTCTAGATTGTCAAGTGCGGAATCCAATGATTATGACACTTTGAAACATGCACTCTTGAAATCCTTTCAGCTCACTGCAGAAGGATTTCGCTCCAAGTTTTTTTCAGGCAAACCGACAACAGGAGAAACGGCATCCCAGTATGCAAACCGACTAGAGAACTACTTGAACAGGTGGGTAAGCCTCTCTGGTATAGAGCACACTTTCGAGGAGCTGGCAGATCTACTCCTCCGGGAGCAGCTCATCAGTGGGTGTCATCGAGAGCTGGCCATCTTCCTAAAAGAACGGCAGCCCGAGACTTCGAAGGACGTGGTGAAACTAGCTGAGCAGTACTTAGACGCCAGAGGAGGCACCTTCAAACCACCCCCACCGGCACAAAGGAACATCCAGACACACGTGGGACAGATGCCACGGGGCAACACCAGACCTGAAGGTAAAATCCCTCCAAATAATATTTCAGGAAATAGGCCCCCGTCTCAACCCAAATGTTACAACTGCCACCAACACGGTCACCTTGCCCGTGATTGTACAAAACAGGGAACCAGAGGCAGAACGTGTTTCATATGCCACAAACCAGGTCACATTGCTAACTATTGTCCTTTCTCCCCCATGAAATCGGCAGGTCTAGTCCTCGCCCAGGATCCAGAGCAAGGAAACCCCCCTACCTCGGAACACAGCCTGGCTTCATCGGAACCCGATAAGGTAGAACCAAATCCACATACTCCCTGTCAATGTCCAGCTTGCACTAACACAAAGGTCAAAATTGAGGCTTCTTGTATGATGGTTCGAATGCCACTCAATGCCCCCAAACTAGAATCCACCACAGATCATATCCAATTCAAGTGTGGACACTCCTTGCCGTTGATGAGTGCAGCATGCACCAAAGAACATGTGGTCAGACAAATGCCAGTTACTAACGGACTAGTCAATAACAACCAAATTTCTGTTCTCAGAGACAGCGGCTGCAGCGGAGCTGTCATTAAACAAGATCTTGTCCAGCCAAACCAAATGACAGGTGAAGAAAGTACTTGCGTGCTGATTGATGGCACAGTGAAAACTCTCCCCGTCGCTAGAATAGATGTTGACACTCCCTTCTACGTAGGGAAAGTTAACGCATTGTGCATGAAAACTCCACTCTATGACCTGATTTTAGGTAACCTACCCGGAGTAAGAGAACCAGACAACCCAGATCCCGACTGGACGGCTACACCAATGCCTGTCGGCGCCGTACAGACGAGAGCCCAGGCTCAACGAGACGGTAAGCCATTTCGTCCCCTCAAAACCCCACACCCAATGGAAGACATCGTGACTCCAACAGCTCTCAAAGAGGCACAACAGAAGGATGAAACATTACACCGCCTGCGAGAACTCGCCGATACTCGTTCAGAGAAGGTAAGTCGCAATAACGGTCTCTCTTCCTTCTTTTACAAAGACGGAATGCTGTATCGCTCATTCCACTCTCCCCAAATGGACCCTGACACAACAATCACACAAGTGGTAGTACCAAAACAATACCGCAAACAGGTTATGCAAACAGCCCATGAAAACATACTCGGAGGGCATCAAGGTACCAAAAAGACAACTGAAAAGATAATTACCAATTTCTTTTGGCCCGGTATGAACTCTGACATTACCAGGTACTGTAGATCGTGTGACGTCTGCCAACGTACACTATCAAAAGGTCGTGTAACCAAGGTCCCCCTCGGAAAGATGCCGCTCATCGAAGTCCCCTTCGAACGCATTGCTGTAGACATAGTTGGACCAATACACCCAATGACTGACCAGAAAAATAGGTACATACTTACCGTTATTGATGTTGCTACTAGGTACCCCGAGGCAATCCCACTCCCAAGCATCGAGACAGAAAGAGTTGCAGAAGCCCTAGTGAGCATCTTCACCAGAGTCGGAATCCCCAAGGAAATGCTGACCGATCAAGGGACTCAGTTCACATCTGATCTCATGAAAGAGGTAAGCAAATTACTCTCCATCAAACACTTCACTACATCCCCATATCACCCTGCCGCGAATGGACTAGTTGAGCGCTTCAATGGCACTCTAAAACAAATGTTGAAACGTATGTGCGCTGAAAACCCAAAAGACTGGGACAGGTACATTACTCCCCTTCTATTTGCAGTGAGAGAAGCACCACAAGAGAGCATGGGGTTCTCCCCGTTCGAGCTTCTTTACGGCCGGAAGGTACGCGGACCCCTCGACATCCTGAGAGAACTCTGGACAGGAGAAGCCGAAACAGGTGAGACCAAGTCTACTTACCACTATGTACTTGATCTCCGAAACAGGATCGACGAAACATGCCGCAACGCCCACACTCAACTTCAGAAATCAGCAAACAGGTATGCAAAATACTACAATCAGAAGGCAAAACACAGGGAGCTACAAGTCGGAGACAAGGTACTCCTACTCCTACCAACTGACAGGAATAAGCTCCTTCTACAATGGAAGGGCCCCTTTGACGTGATCTCCAAAATCAGCTCCATGGACTACAGGATCGACCTCAACGGGAAACCAAAGGTGTTCCACATCAATCTTCTGAAAAAGTATCATGCTAGAAATGATATTCCCTCTATTTCAGATGCCGAAGCTGCTTGTACCGCCGTAATCGAATGCGAAGAGCAAAATGATGACGAGGAAGAAACGCAGCAACCACTAACTAACACATCTCTCCTACAGCCTTTCCCATTTCAGGCGAAAGAGTCACTTGACGATGTCTCAATTAACTCAGCCCTTTCCTCCCCACAGAAAGAACAGGTCAACGAACTCCTCAACGAGTACAAAGACGTCCTGTCTGATCTTCCCGGTCGAACCACGTTAGGCGAACACCACATCAAACTCAAAGGAAATGAACACCTGAAGAGTAAACCATATCCCATTCCCCACTCTCTTAGAGACACAGTCAGAGAAGAGGTAAAAACCATGCTATCGCTCGGAGTAATTGAGCCATCAGAAAGCCCCATTGCCTCCCCCATAGTACTGGTTAAAAAGCCCGATGGCAGCAACCGGTTTTGTGTAGACTTCAGAAAACTCAATAAAGTGACTGTATTTGATGCTGAACCCATACCAGATCAAGATGAACTCTTCACAAAAGTCGCCCATGCAAAGTTCTTCACCAAAATAGATCTCAGCAAAGGATACTGGCAGGTACCCATGGCAGCCGAATCCAAACCACTAACCGCTTTTCTTACCCCCGATGGTCTCTTTCAGTTCACAATGATGCCCTTCGGCTTAGTGAACGCTCCCGCCTCCTTCAGTCGACTGATGAGGAGACTGCTAGACCGACTCGGAGGAACGGTGAACTACATCGACGACATCCTCATCTATTCGACCACGTGGGAAGAACACCTACGTACACTCACAGAACTCTTCAGACGACTACGAGCCGCAAAGCTCACTGCTAGACCAAGTAAGTGCTTCATCGGACAGACAAGCGTCGAATTCCTAGGACACGTGATCGATCACGGACAGGTAAGACCCCGCCCTGAAAAACTCAAAGCCATCCAAGAGGTAAGTCAGCCTCAGACCAAACGAGAGCTCAGATCCTTTCTAGGTATGGCGAACTACTACCGGAAGTTCATTCCGAACTACGCCGCCGTCGCCGCACCACTCACAGACAGGACCAGAAATGCTGAACCAAACAAGGTAAAATGGGAAACGAGCCAAGAGCAGGCCTTCACAACACTGAAGGAAAAACTCTCTAACCCCCCTAACCTTCATTTGCCAGATTTGTCACAGGACTTCATCCTCAGGACAGACGCCTCCAACGTTGGACTAGGAGCAGTCCTCCTCCAAACACACCAAGACGAACGATTTCCAGTCTCCTACGCGAGCCGAAAACTGCTTCGACGAGAACAAGCATACTCAACCATAGAACGTGAGTGCTTAGCTGTAGTTTGGGCAGTAAAGAAGTTCGAACCATACTTGTACGGCAGACAATTTGTGCTAGAAACAGACCACCACCCACTAGTGTACATGAACAAGGCTAGCCCTGCAAATGGGAGGCTAATGCGTTGGATTCTGGCTTTGCAACCCTACAGATTCCGTGTGGAAGCTATCCGCGGCAGCGAGAATGTTGGCGCAGACCTACTAAGCCGGCTGTAGAGAGAAAGATAGTGTTATAAGTAATTTCTTTTAATTATGAAATGCATTTTTCGAAAGGGGGAGTGAAATGTCACATTGAAAATGCATTTCCAGGTTGTTTCATGTACATCACCTATCGGTCATTCAACTAGACAAACATGTTTACGGGTAGGGATAACGAGACAAAGGGTGCGAGTGAGGGAGCGAGAGAGAAAGCGAGAGCGAGAGAGAGAAAGTGATAAGACAGGTGTAAATGTTTTACAAGTAGCGCCATCGATGACCGAGAGGAGTTCATTTATTTTTGCATGTCAATTAATGTAGAAAGAAAAGACAGGAAATAGCTCCAGTTCCGGGAGAGTGCTGTATAGGTGTTTTCGTTCAAGTCCTTTTAGTTGTATCAAATATTCCAAATGCCTCGAAAAGGAGTGTCGTAGTCGAGTAGCAATTTAACAGTAGAGTTGGATCTTTTCGGGGCAGACACCATTTTGATTTCACCGAGAGAACATTGAGTTAGCTCCGTGATGGCAGGAAACCAACCTGCCACACTCAGGCGCCAGTTGGCAAGATAATTTTGTGTCTAAGCCCAATTTCGTTTGCGGCCAGGAGCCGTCCGTCCACCTTCCCGTCAGCCTGTGTACTGGCTGATTAGAGTTCAGATTTTGTTTGCTGCCAGAAGGCGTATTCCAACAGCCTTTGCAGCCTTCCAGTAGCCAAGAAGAAGAGGCATTTTGGTTATATTACACCGGTCATTGATGGCGCCGAGACCGAGGACGAGCCTACTCCCAGGCCGACGCATTCGCAGCAGAGCGACTGGGTCCGCCCCTCGCTAGGGAGGACTTTGGACGCCAAAGAATACGGAACGCGGGTCCCTCGCGACACTTTGGAGCTGGAACAGCAACCTCGCATATAAGGACGCTCCACCCACGAATCAGTTCATGTTCTGGAAGCGAACAGTTTGACAATTAATGTGACTCTGGGGACAACGCAGGTGAGCGATGAACCTGGCGGGTGCATGACACCCTGTAGATATGATTGGTTACGACGTGGAAGTGTCGCTGAAGTAGAGAGATGAAGGTCATGTTAAATTGGTAAAAAGATGAAAATAATGTGCACATAATTCGAAGATTGGTATTTATATACTTCATGATAATTGCGGGTTAGCACAGAACCCGGATGTAAACGGAAGCAGTGTAATTGAAGACAAGTGTTTTAACCGCGGTAAACCGTCGTGCGTGCAGGCTGGTCATCTCCGGATCAGCACTACGGTGGTGTGAACCAAATAGTGTTGCGCTTGATAGCAGATAGTGTATTGTCAGGGATAACGAATTGATAGTGAAGCTGGTATAATTATTCTGAACAAGTGTCAAGCCAAAATTACAGGTGGAACCGGACCAAGACAGGGTCCCGTTCACATGGTTGTCGAATATAAGAGTATTGTAATTAAATTTATCTCACTAAGAAATTTGATTTTGCATTTTATGTTGGTCACAACTCCTTGATTTCAGTCCTGTAAATATTCCACAAATGCTTATATTAAATTGTACATTGAAGTGAATGGCACGAGTGTGATTGAGCATTATTTGAGTCCGCCCATGTGACAGCGGGGCCACCACAATTCTTTTGACTTTAAGAAGGCTTTCCTGATTGGTTGAAGGTGGGGAAGCTTTTTTGCACACTGGATATCGTTTCCTTACACTGTCAGCCAATCACAAATGAGTTTACAGAGTGGTAGTGTCATAGCCTTTGAAGTAATCTGTCAATCAAAATAGGGCCGATTTAATCGGCCCAAGCATTTACATGGCAGGTTTTGGGCCGATTTAATCGGCCCGTGACACAGATAGGGTTAAGAATCCCTGTATTAAAGGGACTGTACAGTACTGGTTGAGGTGGGGATTCATGTTTTGAACACTCCTAAGTGAGATAATGAAAAGCCTCTTATGAAATATGAAAGAGCATGTAATTTTAAGAAGGATTCAACATTTATTTGATGAAAATTGGTTTTCAAATGGCTGAGATATCCAAAAAACTCCTAATAATAAAAGGCGACATGCCACAACTTAATTAGGATCTCTTTGTTTCACCTTGTTTTTGGATATCTCAGCCATTTCAAAACTGATTTTCATCTAATAAACTTGTGATACCCCTTAGAACTGCATGCTCTTTGACATCTCATAGAGTGGTTTCTGAATATCTCACAAAACGTTAAAAGCTAAATCCTCACCTCGACCACAACTGTACACACCCTTTAAGCATAGCTTTAACACTGATCTCCATGTAAGTGCACACGAAGCCTTAGAATCTTTACTGTAGTCAACCATTATCAATGAGCATAAAGCTTCAAAGAACATATTCGCTGGCACATGGCTGACGGGCGCTATTCGTGATTCATGAATGTACCCCTGTGGGCAGCAAATAAACATCAATTCAATCAGACTCCCTCATGTTTCCCCATGTTACTGGGTTTCTACTGTCTTCTTATTGTTTTCAGTCAAATGTTATGTCATACCATCATTCTCTTCTCTACATATCATCAAATGACATACCGTATAAGTGGACATATTCCCGGTGTTGAAATTTTCACCCATTTTGCACAACCAGAAACTAGCACGAAAATAAAAAGCACGCAAATATTTTTGCATGTCATATGTACGTGTACCAGATGTTTCGATTCCACGGAATTAAAAACATGCGAAACTCTTCTGACCAGGCCAAGTGCAGAAAATTTGTTACGCAAAAATATCCACTTTTACAGTATGAGATGAGTTTGAATTGAAGACTTGATGTTGTGATGTCTTGCACATGTACGAGTCCTTTTAAATTCACACTTTAATCTTTCAATACAGAGAAAAAAAAAAATTACATGGCACGAAGTCTCAAATACGTGCTTAGAAGCAACCTGGCGGTTCCCAGGGTAGTAGTGCACACAGACAAACATGGCAAAGATGCCGTTTAGTATATAAATGGCTGAACACGAAAAGTAGCAGTGATCGTCTCGATGTATAGACTGTCCCCGCCGTCGTATACCTGACATGACCACATCCGAGGTATCGCCTGGCCTTTCAACGCGCTTAGCTCACTCCCTAGGATCAACTTTGACGAGTTGCAAAGCTTACACAAACACCGCAGCTCTCACTGATCACTCGACATTTAAATCCACATGTAGGCTGTCTCCAATGTACAGGACATATTCCCTCTTTCTACTACTGCCTCAGGCTTAGAACAGGCACCCCCTACTAGTCTCACTGCCAGACTAATGTCATATTTAATTCACTGGACAAAAACAAATACAAGATCTGTATAAGATTTGCTTTCACTTTAAGTTATCTTTGGGTAAAGAATCAAGATTTGATTTGATACTGAAACATACAGACTGTGACTATGGCATAAACAAATAAAAAAAAAAAATAATTCCCAATTTTTATATCCTGTCTTGATAAGGATGACAATTTGTAGTCTGTGAAGTAGACTACAGCCTAATTCATCACTTAGAAACCTCGTTTATCACATAATATATTACATTTAGTCCCAAAGGGACAGAAGGTAGACAAGATAAGTGGAATTTGAAAGGTGTTGTTGCTGGGAAATGAAGTGAATCTTCCCCGTGTCAGTTGGTAGGATCCAAAAGGCCTTTCTCCAACTTGGAAAGAAAAAATAACAGAATGAACAATCAAGTCTGTGAGATTCTTAGAGATTCATGTGGGTTTGAAAGACAGACTATCAAGTACCCCATGAGCTGTATACTAGCTGAGTGTCATATTCATCATATTCACATTGGCCAAGGTCAAATATTCTTTATGACACCATTAGCGCAATGATGCAATTAAGCTGTCAATTAGGCTATGATGGTTAAAGGGATAATAATACTTTGAATTCATAAAGGTAATTTTCGTCATGTTTCTCTATGATGAGATGAAATAGAATGACTGAAATGAAATATGAAAAAAAAAAATTTTCAGAAATTGATATGTTGACAAATGTTTAGCACAAGGCTCTAGATCATGATGAGAGGGAATTTATTCCATGGCACATTTGGCTAACAAGTTCAAATGTCTGATATAAATCTTACAGGAAGTTGCATTCAATGTTTTTGTAGCTTTTTGTCAAAAAAAAAATGGAGTTACCATAGTTGTCTTCTTCTTAGTATGGAAATTTCTCTGGGTATCTTTATCGCATACACTGAACAAAATGTTATTCAACATGTGCTAGATAGACTAATAGAGACATTAATGGTTTCCCAAGTGCAAGGTTATTTATCACAGTGTTGGCAATTTCCTTAAATTTACAAAGGTGAGGTGTAATCACAAGTTGTATCCATATTCTTTCTGGTCAGTTTATTCTGTCTTCTTAAGTTGTATCCATGTCAGATAAACTCATAAAATCAGATTTAGCTCGACCAAGTTGCGCAGCATTATCGATCCCCTTACAAGAAAAACTTCTCTCCAACTCTATCAATATGTTTTTGAGGACATAAACATGATTCCAAAAGAGATTCTGATGATCACTGGCTATTTTAAACCAGGCTCAAGGCTTCCAAACCACTTTGATTCCCCCAAACCCAAACATACAATCCAGATGTAGCAATGATTCCAACAGAACGAGATCGGAAATGAGAAACCCCACGGATCATTTTCCCTGGGATAACTCGTTGCCGAGGGCGACAAGGCAGGTAAACATTGTCTCGGGGACATAGACGGAGACGAAATGAGCAGTGAGGCAATCATAGGATATCTCGCTTAGATGTGGAATGAGGAGAGTAATGCAACACAAGAAAATGTTTACATTTCATGGCCACATTCAGCAGCTAGGCTGTGACATACACAGGCACTACCAATCTCCCCCGGAAGATTTATCATCTTCTCAGAAAGAGATACAGAGAAAGAGAAAGAGTGAGAGAAGGGAAGAGAGAAATAAGGGTGAAAAAAAGAAAAAATAGGCAGGCATCATTGCTAGAAGATTGAAGCTTTCATCCCTGATTGGGGGAAGCGATATATCATGGCGGACCAAACTGTTGAAGGTCTTTTCTCTTTTTTTTCTAGCTCCTTGGAGGAAGTGGGGAATCGGCCTGGCCAGCCAGCATCGGGACACACACCACACGTGAGCATCGGAGTGATGGGAGACAGTTTGGCAGCTCATCCCTGGTGCAAGTCACTTACTGGGGCTGATGATCATCATGCATTATAATCATTGCGATGGATGTGTCTCCCTATCTCGTCTCTTTTAGATGGCTAATGTATGCCGTCTCCTTGCATTTAGGAGACAAGGTGACAAGTCACGAAATTGAGAAAACAGGTACAATAGTATGGCTACAATGGTACATGTGTGAAGGAATGAATAGATGTACATGGCGATATAAACATACAACTGAAATATAAACATATCTGTGTGTGTATGTACATGTGCGAGTGTGTGTGTGTGTGTGATCGCATACAAATCTCTCCATCTATGCAGACATGTATGTAGATTGTGTGTATGTACTATGTATGTATGTATGTGTGTATGCATGTATGTAGGGAGTGTGCTGCATCCTCTTATGTTTGTCCATTTTCTTTCTCACACAGGTTACACTCTAAGCAATGTCCTCATCTCTATCTATGGATATGAGTCTTCCTAATAATGTGCACCATCTTCGCTTCATGAAGAATGTATACTTTATTCTGGCTATAAATTCTACAGGTTCCTAGGGTGGAAAATGGCATCATTCCATCACATCAACACATTTGCTCATAAAGAGAAATATTGTGAATATCAGCCAATATTTCCCTCCCTAGTCATGACACCACCGAAGTTCATTTATCCATTACTCTATGGAGTACCATTAGGCACACTTCATTATTGTTTTTAATTGATACAATAAAAAGCAGACATTATTTCCTGTTAAGAGACAGTGGTGGTGCCAACTCTTATTTCCTATAAAATCAAACTTCCTCCACGTAGAGTCTTTTTCATGTGAAGGGGCGATGATTTTAACTGCAAAGGAATATATTATTCATCTACTATTCCATTAAGTGCATACTGAGTTATGTTGCTAGGCAACACAGCATCTACTTCCTAGGTAGAGGAGGGTGTGTTTGAGTACAAACCAGTATCTAGACACTGTAGTAAGTGTGTTGTGTTTGTAAAGGATGAAGATTTTTTTAAGGGCATCATTCAGGACTTTAAATATTAGTTAAATATCTCTTAATATTACTACCATAAAGCCATAAATTATCACATGCAGAAAACTGCCACAAATTTCATGAGGAGCCAAAATTTGCATAAGTAAAGTGCATATAAAATCTTTTGTCAAAATGTTACATTGAATGTCAGTGGCAATTCAAGAAAGCTTCATGCCTTGAATGTTTCTGATTTTACAGTATATTTACATTTTGCTACAACTTTAAAAGTCAAATTATTATTTTTGTATGTTTCTCAAATTCTCACAAAAATTTTACTTTGATTGCTACTTCTCTTTTCATTTCACATACTTGATTTTAGCAAGATTGCCATCTGCTGGACCTAATTCTGCACTGCTCTAGCTTATGAAATAAAAACATCAACAATCAGTGCAACATGAAAACATGATAAGTGCAAACCTCTCTTCCTCAACATGATACAGTGTAAATGTTGATGTTACCAAGGTAACAAAGTAAAGCAGTGAGGTGGATCAGTCTGTAGCATGTGTGTTTGCGATCAAACGTCTCGGGTTCAAGCCCAGCTGAGCAATATTATGTGTTATCACGATTGTCAATTAGTATGAGACGGAATACACAGTCCCTCAGATAGTATGGATAGAGATTCAGCATGTAAGAGACATACAACTCCTGCACAGAGAAGTTCTCACTACACTTCCTCACAAGTAGAGAAGGGTGCAAACAGGGTGTATTGGCCTGTCCCTAACAAACCCCAAATCATGGCAATGACACTGGCCCCTCATGGTTTGCCCCACATGACATGCAATTGTCAGCGAAACATGTCAACTGCTAGCTCGCTGTGCAAAACAAATAGTGATGGTGATGAGCAATAACTTATACACAGAGAACTGACGGGCGATTACCTATCTAGAACACTAGTAGTCATGATTGAGTTTAGGTTTCTTATTGTTCTACATTGCCTGCTATAAGCAGGCAGTTGTGATGTCCATGATTCACTCAGACCGTGCCAACAGTTAAACTGTGTGTAGAGCAGAACACACACCCCTGGATATTAGCAGGTGCATACTGCTATTGCTAACCATGGACAATTAAACATGAATGGTACACTTTACATTGTGGATCACCTGCAAGTCCCTTTTGAAGTAGACCAATCCATCTCAGTGTTTTGTTGCTTTGGGGATTTAAAAAAAAATACATATTATAAATTTGTTGGTGTAATGTAATTTTGCTATTTATTGGAGATCCTGGGCTCAAGTACCGGTAGTTGATTTGTTCCTGAAGGTTTGGGTAGGAATTAACAAACACTCCTCTACTTGCTAAAGACCCTTCTAACACTCTCAAAATGACAGCATGATGGACAATTATCATAAAATGATAACACTGATTGTCAGGTGTGGTTTTTTTGTTTTTGTTTGTTTGTTTGTTTGTTTTTTTCAATGCACTAATGCTACTATTTTAAACCCGTCAAAGACCAGTCCCTAACATACCCAGGTAGGTGTATCAACTATGATTGACTCTGATCCATATGTGAACACGATGAGTTCCCCTTTAAAACAAACATTTCACAATCATTATCATTTGTTATACTTCATGTAGTCATCTGAACAAAAAACAGTATCTATGGATGTATGTGTCTATACATATAGATATTGATGTAGTCATTAATAAAATGTTGTCAATATCATAATTTCCTATACCAAAACTAAACAAATTTCCAGTGGTGGATCCAGGAGGGTGCACCAGGCACAACCCCCCCCCCCCTCTTTATTTTTTTGTTCAAACAAAAGAAATAAAAAGAAAGAAAGGGGGGCTCTTTAATTTTATAAAGGCGCCTCCCCTTTACGGAATTCCTGGATCCGCCCCCATATTTTTCTGCAAAAGGTAATCTGAAGTCATCAGCAACTGAACGTCCACACGGAGTTGGACTGTGGCTTGTTGTTGGTCCATTTGTCTTGACCATCTGAAACGTGGACACTCTGGATGGACTTCACGGCAGTACATGTATATACATAGCATGAGAGAGGGTCAAAGGTTAGACCATGGAGCACGAGCTAGCCAGCCATGAGAATTCCATTCCATCGAAGGCGAAGGACGCACTGGAATAAGGAATGAGACATCTACAAGGAGGACATCGCCTGCAAACAGACGACATAGAAAGCCAGCACTGAAGGTACTCATTTTAAAGTCTAATCCACCTTTCAAGTTTAACAGTGAGAGGGCGCAGGGGGTAGATTAGGTACCCTCGGGTAAAGACTGTGCTTAGAGAGAGAAGAAAACAGATACCAGAGAGATACAAAGGGGCAGAGAGAGAATGAGAGATGGAATAGTACGGGAGAGAATGAATCAAAAGTCATTTTGTGATATTCATGACATATATTGATACTTACATTAAAAAAAAAAAAAAATCCAAAAATGAAAAGAAAAATGCTACCCGAGGATAAATTTACCAAATCAGAATATAGCACACATTCATATCATATGGCAAAGTCACATCTTAAGCTGTCATGGAGATTGGATTCTACAGAAAACAACCAAATGCTGCAATATCCTGGAAAATTTACCCATCAAATTAGTCTAATGTAACAAAGTCATGACAAAGTGAAGGTGCTGGTTATGCAAAATTCTGACAAGGTCTTTTGACATCAGATTATGAAACTTACACTATGTTCAACTGATGATGAACCATATATAAATACCATTAGCCTGATTATAATCTGGATCTTCAAAAAAAAAAAAATTCTGGACATGCTAATCAATGCAAGAAGCACTCCAAGCCGAGAGAAAGGGGAAAATGGTAATGGTACAGAATGCTCAGTAGATGACTGAGGTACAGCCGGCATACATGGTGTGTTGTGTTTGCCTCGCAATGTTCTACAGTTTAACCATTTTGTGCTTCAAGTGGCAATTGGCACAGAAAAAACAAATAGCATTGTACACACTGTCCAATATCACTGGGGCACAGAAAGGGTTAAAGGGATGGTACAGTATTGGTGGAGATGAGAATTGGGCTTTTAACTTTTTGCGAGATACCAAGAAAAACTTATGATACAGTACAGAGCATACAATTTTAAGAGGAATTCAAAGTTTATTTGATGAAAATCAGGTTTGGAATGACTGAAACATCGAAAAAACAAGGTAAAACAAAGCAATTGTAACAAAGTGTGGGTCCAACACTTCATGAGAATCACTCTTTTTGGGATATCTCGGCCATTTCAAAACCAGCACTAAAATCTGCACTTTGCAACACCTCACGACAAAAGCCCATGAGATGTGAAAATGGACACATGGAATATTGATGATAACAATGAATATGAAAGAGACACGTCTGCCGTTTACTCATCTTTATGTCTATACCAGTGACTGCCGGGAGCGATCAAGTCTGGAAATACATCACTGGGAGATCCGGTCCTTGGGAAATTATGGGGAAAAGACCAGACATGATATTCTGGCTCATTGTTCACTTTCATATATTTTTTTATAGTATATATGAAGAGTTTGTTTGCAAAAACCGATAAGTCCATTTTTGAAGATTTTGAAGTACGGTCTCTGTCATAAAGTACAAAACAATACCTTTTAAATGATATATTGGTCACTACATATAAAGGTACGTTTTTGAAGTTATGGTCAAAAGAAGCAAAAATTTTCTTATTATTCTCTTTATTTTTCTTGACCTTTAATCGCAAATATCTCCATTTGGCAAATATGGACTAATCGGTTTTTGCAAACAACATATATACATATTTTCATTTTTTTTTTTTGGGGGGGGGGGGAGGGAGAGGGGTAGGCCTTAGTTAGAAGGGATAGGAAAGCTTCTGCTGTTGTTTCTGCTGTTGTTTTTGTTACTTATAAAATACACTTCTACCTTTACAATGTGAAAGAGAGAAAGCATACAGACATGGACAAAAACAGACAATTGTGATTGGTTGAGTAATTATGCCCTTCTATTAAAAGCAACTATATTAAGCTTACTACATATACTGCGGTTCAGCTGTAAGAACACAGTTGCGAATATCTCATAGATCACATTGTTTTCATCTGTCTCATTTCACCTCTGATAGGACATAAAATGGAGGTCCCGCATGTGAGAGAGTCACAACTCATGCACGTAAACGATCCCGCTTCATTCATTCATTGCAAAGAGCAGGGTTTTTAGCCCGGTGAAGTGGTCCCGCCTCACATCCAACTGGACCCCATGGAAGACCAGCTTAGCATAGCTGAATACGGGCTATCCAGCCATCTTCTCAGATGGAAAATGAATAAACAAACAACCAAACCTCTCATTTTGGCACTAGCTTGTCACCATTTAATCAGAAATGATTGAAAGAATTCACTGATATAAATCTAAGCCAACAGATGAGGTTTTACAGATGATATACTAACAAAGGCATGATTACCAGGATCAGCAGAAGATGTGAATACACAATCTTCAGTTGCTGTCATTTCCGAGCACTCTTTTTCCCATTACAAACGTAACGTCAAGCATGTATCTGCCTCATAGAACCATTACTGAGCTATTCAGAGAGATCTAGGAAAGTCTGAGGAGGAGAAGGAAACTTAGTAGCTCTGGCTTTGCTTATCATCATCAAGAGGGGGGAAAAAAAGAGAGAAAAAGGTGAAGGTGAAAAAAAAAAGGTTGCAGAGGAGTTACACCATCTAGACACAATGTACATCAAAGGCTCACAAGCAACAAAAACAGATTAGAGATGGCTGTATCATCTTTGAATGCTCATCGGCATTGTTACAGGATAACAGAGAGACAGACAGAGAAAACGACAGATAGACAGACAGACAGAAATAAAGGGATATATAAGGAGAGAGACAGACAAACAGAACTGACAGACAGAGAAAAAACAGACACAGAGATATACATCAAGAGACAGAAAGAAGGGAGAGACAGGGACAAAGAGGAAACAGACAGACATAGAGTGACAGACAGACTTACAAATGGACAGACAGAGACACTTAGAGACAGAAAAAGGGGTAGATATATAGAGACAGAAAAATAGAAACAGAGAGAAAGAGAGAGAGATGGCTAGAGATATACTATGACAGATATTTGAATAGCTAAGGTATACAGAAATAAAGAAAGAAAGAAAGAAAGAAAGAAAGAAATAAAGTGAGAAAAGAAATGACTGAGAGAAGGATAGAAAGGGGAAGGGTGAAGTCGGAGGAACGGTGAAAGTCAAGAAGAGAAAATGTTTGCCTTCTTGGGGTGGCAGGGGAAGAGGGTTTACCTGTTGGAATAAATTTGAATGAAATCAGCGACATTTGATACTCTCTCAGTCAAGGATGTCTCCTGGTGAAGTTGAAGGGGGCTGGCGACTGGTAAACTAGTCCTTCATACCTGGCTATACTGTCCTCCAATGCAGACTGTACCTCCAACTCGGACTCTTCAGTCACTGACAGATTTCGGTCAGTGTAACAACAAAGGGTTTCACAGCAACGACAAAAGAGGAAAACACTGCAAAAGTACTTGAAGATAGAATACCATGCTAGACCGTTTATTCACTGCAAAATACTACAACTTTCAGACACTTCCTGCAGATGTAGCCATTATTTCTCTTTTGATACCAAAAATCATACTACTTACAGTGTACTTTGTATTAACCCGTTGCGGACGAGTCCCGAGTATACTCGGGCAGGTGTCTATGGGAAATGCGTGTTGTAGCAAAATCAGTACGTCCTCAACGGGTTAATATCTATACATACTTGAATTGGGTTTGTTTCCCTTTTACAAGTAGTGTTTGCAATATCTGTGGTACTTCTTCTCCTTCTTCATATCCAATATCTACATAGTCATTACATAATTGGCCAGGTCTTGGCACATCGCAGAGCCTTCTCATTTGCAGCCATTGGGCCGTTTAGGCTACACTGTTCCTTGAGGTTAGGGCAATGGAGAATGTGTGGCATGGTTTGAGGTATATGCCACAGTCACATTCACACTTTGTATAACATCCTCTGTGGTAGTTAAAGGCAGACATCAAAATCAATATGCATTCTTCTTTTCCTTAGCTTCTGTATAGCTCACTCAGCTGTAACTCAAGGTTGAAAACAAAGAACACAGCCTGAAAATAAGGCTAAGCTATTTGAGCACAAGCTAGAAGACATGTAAGGCAATGACACATGGCTCCTGGTGTTACCTAAGGCAGCACAGCCTATAAAGGCTAATCATCCTGTCAAAGTGTCCTAAGCTGTTACACCGAGGAATCTGGATTACGCTGAGAAAAATAGCCTGCCTTGCTTTAACTGTGTTTTGTTTACCAGCTGGCAAGCATCCTTGGGCACTTTCTGCACCAATTTTCTTCATTGATTGGCACAGAGATGTCTGCAAACAAATTGTCAAAGTATGAAAACTACCTACTCCTCCTTATAGCTATATTGTGTAACCTTGCACTGCAAAAAGTCCGGTATTAAATATGAAAGACCGAGCTGGTGTTAAATTTCCGGTGCTCATTCATGGTGTTAGATTAACACCTCCGGGTGTCATTTCAAAATATAATTTTTTTTTATATATATATATATTAGTAGTTTCTTAGGGACTGAATTTCTTGTTAATTCTGAACAAGACGATGAAGAATTTTTCGATAAAGTACTTGATTTTTGAAAAAAAGTGTAAACACATTTACACCACAGTAACACCAGTTGGTGTGGTCTCCTATTGAAGCTGGACAGGTGTTATACCATTGAAATTAACACCACCAATATCAAACCAACACCATGTGGTGTCATTAATGAATTAACTCTAGCGCAGTGTCAAAAATATCACCAGCCACAGTGTCAAATTAACACCACGAAGTGCCAGGTGAACACTTTTTAACACCGTCACAATGCATTTTCTACACCAGTGGGTGTGGTCCTTTATTGAAGCTTGATCGGTGTTAGATTTAACACCCATGGTGTTAAATCTAACACCGATGTTTTTACAGTGTGGCCTTCCTGTTGGACTGCAGCACATTGCTACACATGAGCTTTCCTAACCTAAATAACTATTAAAAGTAAAGTTTGGATGGATTACTGAATGCTGGTGAAGATAGCCTGGCAAGTAAAGTCTGGGCACATAAAAAAGGATTAATAAAATCATGTTAATCAGGGGCAGACCCAGGAATTCTGTAAAAGGGGGGGGGGATGGGAGCATGCCTTCACAAAATTAAAGGGGGGTGAATGCACCCCCTCCATTTTTTTTCTTTTTATTTCTTTCGCTTTAAAAAAAATAATAACAAAGGGGGGGGGGCGTATGCCCAGTGTGCCTCCACCTCAATCCGCCACTGTTAATGACATCATTTCAATACACACTCAGCTTGAGGACTGTATGTCACTTCTTTAATGACATTTTTAGCAAAGTAAAGATAGACTTACAAAGGACAACTTGGGAACCAAGTATACCACCCCCTCCCCCATCTCTCTCTTTCTCTCTAAATCTGCTAAATATGCATGAGAAGAATATAATATTTTTAATGAAAGATATTCTGCTTTTCCTGATGATTCTTGATTTTCATTTTAAAGACTATTAAAGTTTTCATTTGCTAGTCACTGTGAATAGTCCTGAAAATGAACCATAGAGATTTATTTATTTATTTATTTATTTTTTTTACAGGTGAAAATAAGATATACGGTTAACATTGTCTTAAAGGTCCAGTTTATCTTTGGGAGCAGTAATTTCAAAAATGTTCAAGATATCACATTTGATTCATATGTGTAGGTCTGTTGTGTCATAAAAACATCCTACCATATGAAATTTTTGCAATAAAGACTAAAATATAAGGAGATATCAGTGTTTTTCTCAATAAACCGTAACTGTATACGCTTTAGTCTGGAAACATTTTTATTATAACTATTGTTTATATTTTGTGTATAACAACACTTGACATTGATTATATGGATTCAAATTTTTACAGTGGTTGTTTCTATCCCTAACTCACATTTTAGAACAATTTAAAGCACTAATGCTGGGTTTTTGTTTCATCTGCAAATGGTAAATTATGCCTTTAATACCACAATAAAACTTTCTAAAATGTATTTACTTCATCTCATTTCCTGGTAAACTGTATTTGACCTGCAAGGATAAATGCCGAAAGCTAATATGAATGTCACCAATGATAAATGAAAATCCTTTTATATTGTTGTTGTCGTTTGGAGATCATAAACTTACAGTATCTGGCTAGAAATTGAGGAATACAGGATGCCGGAGGAATAAAAGAAAAAAAGAAATAATGATATTCAGTCGAGTAGATAGCTGGCAAACTTTGTTTCTTCTTGGTGGGACTGGGCTGTACATCTCTGTAATTGGAAACTCCCCCCACGTACCACCAGGCCGAGTTACAAATGTGGCTCGGAATACACAATCGACGACAGTGACAAGAGATGTTATGATATGGATGTGATGAGCACATGATATAGACTTGGTTATCAAATCCAGTGTACACATACTGTATGTCTCTTGTGGAAATGTCATGACAAGATTAGCATCTTGACATCATTGAAGACATTAATATTTTTCATATGTTTCTAGCATGACCGATTTCTGTGACAGACTATACAAAAAATAAGCAACCAACCACAGCGCTGCCACAGTATTTGACATAAGTCATTAGTGTATCATAGGCCGCTATTTTTGCGAGGGTTTGATTTTCGCAAATTTCGCGAATCACTTTTAGATCACAATTTAACAACACATGAAAATGTCTCCATACGCTAGGGTAACACTGCATTTACGTTAGCATCGGCTTCAATTCGCAAAAACAACGTTTTGCGAAAATGTCTATGACGACCTCATTCGTGAAAATATCTGTACATGAAAATAACAGCGTATACAGAATTTCATCCCTCAATTGCGCATCTGTATCACTCTGTGCTGAGGATATTGTAGGCACATGGATCTACACATTTTTGTGATAATGGGGGGAAAATGTGACTGCCAGCACCTAAAAAAGAGCAGATACATGTACGTATGTGCAGAGAAAAAGCCATTGGTAGATAGTGCCAATATCCATGAGCTAACTAAGTAGCTTTCCACTTCCTTTACTCGTACGACACTACACTACATACACACAGTTCCCATTTTATCCCTTTCCCCTTCTTGAAGTACCATACAAAGATCAGGACATAGAGCTTTCTTTATGAAAATTGACACAGGTATAGCTGTGATGAACATTTCATTTCAGTCATCGTATTTAACAGTCAGTTTCATTTCACAATACACTATGTCAACTGTCTAGAGTCTGGTACAGACTCGTAGAAGGAGCGCGTGATAAATTTTGGATGGTGTGCTATCACATTTATAACATCACAAGAATAGCTCAAGAATGACACACTGTATTAGTTTCACATCTAAGGAAGACAGCATAGATGACCTACATGTGACCTGACCAAAAATAAAAGAAATGCATTGTACAAGGTCAACTTCAGAGAGAAAACCCAACATATAACCCCAAAACCACACATCAGAAATCAAGTAATGATACTGGTGGGCACCAAGGAATAGAACACTCTAGTGTGGTAAGATTAACCCTTACATCTGCTTTCGTTGATTTGTTTGTTGCACAAGTTTTTAGGACATATGAATTAAAGGTACAAATTGCCCTTATCATATTTCCCCCTCTGGTAGGATATAGTTCTTTACAATGGTTTCCAGCTGTGATTTCTTTCTCCACTTATTTATTTTTTGACACATAATGGTACATATTAAATCTGTGTGTGCCACATTATTCCGAGACCGCAACAAATGAGCACTTCTGGAACCCATTGTTTTTCAGGGCCATGTAAATTTTTATTAGAAGTTTTTATACTACAAAATGCAGTGTGCAACATTGTAGAGAAAATTCCATGCTTTGCTGTGAAGTAAATTAATAATTAATAGTAATTTAAATAGGGTTATGTTTGTAGGCTGAATTCATGTTTGGTTTGCGTGCAGATATTTCATGGGAGAAATTGTCGCAGGAGCAAATGTCATCAAACCCTCAAAGGTATGACTATGGCAGATACAACTGTATGTTTGCAATGGCAGGCACAGAAAAACAAATGTTCCAAAAAACCCTAAGGAACAACAGTATTCAATCACCACACAATGCTAGGTATTGTGTGAGGAATGGAATTGTGAGTGAAACTTCCATTGTACTGTGGCATTTGGCAATTTATCTATTGGTTTGGGGCAGGGTTGTGCATTTGAGCAAAAAAATGCAAACTTGAAGTCATCGACTGAGTCAGGAATGCGAAAGTGGCACATTAAAGTGCAAAAAAAAAGTTTAAGAAAGTATTTTTTTTTAAGTTAAAAAATAAGAGCTAAAAGCTATTACTTGTTCATCATTTTGTCTACGTTTTTCTGGAATTTACTTGTCTAAGCAGCAGTGAACAATTTGTAAATGCCTGAATAGCAAGGGGCTAGACTTGACAAGCATTTAAGCTATTTTCTGGTTCCTATTATTTTTGCTTCCAAGTGACTGCATATTTGTAAACATGTACAATGATTATTATTGCATTGGATAATAAATAAATTCAAATTCAAATTCAAATTCAAAATAAAACAAGGAGTGTGGCCGTGGGCTCCCCAGTGGAACAAGTCAGTCTGCATCAACTGTTATCTGGTTCATTACTTTAGTCTTTTACAGAATTCACGCTACGTATTGAGCTGAGGGAGCAAAGTCTGCCTAAAGATAACAATCACATTTCCTGTGACAGGCGGCCTGGATGCTGTTATCTTTTTTCATCTCCGATCCATCCAAACGAGGCTCGTGATGAATCACATTACGTGTTGTATGCTTCAAAAACTAGGGGAGGAACATGAAAAAGAGCTAGAAATTTGCCTTCTCTGGCTGAAAAGAGTCAAATGAGATCAAGCAAGCCGAGTGTACGTGCATTTCACTGGCGCAAACAAATTAGCCTGTGTGCTCATCAACCCTGTCATGTCAAATCTCGAGGACTTTTGTGTTCTCAGCATACTGCACAGATCTTACAATTAATCTCCACATTGCCATGGCAACCCAGAAATGTAGGTCATCTCAAAGCAGATGACCAAACATAGATGACTGTTTGTTCGCAAGAATTTTACGCAGTTTCATAACCACAGTTAATTTTGAAACTATTGAGAATAAGAATTTCTTGTTACAGTACACATTCACCTGACATTTTGAGCAACTTAAAACTTGGCTGTGCCAATATCATTTTTTTTTTTTTATTGAAAGCTACAACAACACCAACATACATCTTAACTTTCACATAAATGATGACCTACAAGTTTATGATGAAAAAAAGTAAAAGCAAGCTATAGTCTCAAGCTGTAGTAATGGTAAAATAAAATTCAACTTCTAGAGGTAACAGGTACAGAGTTCTGTACATCTCAGAATATGGCATGATTGCAAATCTGTTTTCATATTTACTAGTAATCGCCAGTGGCACCAGTATTAGGAATGATTCTTGCAAAACAATACCATGCCTTCTGGGCCAATACCAAGAAAGTGTGCAGGGAGCCATCAAATTGTGGCCGCTGTGCACAATAACATCGAAAATTTAATTCCCATCATGTCTCCATGGCAACTGATAATCTATTTCATGAAGTAAAGTACAAAAATAGAAAAAAAAAGAATCGCTCAAATCAGTCTCCGGGCATTTTAATTTCATTGCAAATTCAAAAACATGTAGAAAATCAGAGCCATTCTCTTCTCACAAGAATGAGGGTAAAACAACAGCAACAACAACCCAAACTTGAACAAATTGTGGGAATTGCCGCTGCTGGCTATACATTTGACTCTGGATGTTTTCCAGAATGCACTGATTGAATGCTACATCATCATCCTCCACTATGGGGGAGAGTGTAAAGGGGTAATGGTAGGATTGGTGATGGGAGAGCGGGCAGGTGGGGGGGGGGGGAGAGGAGGATGGGGGAGAGGAGGATGGGGGAGAGGGTAGGAGAGGGGGGCTGTGACAGGAATCAAAGAGATAGCCAAGATGACTCAAGATGCCATCCATGTCACGGACCGCTGAATGAGAGATGAAAGTCTTTGGCGGAGTGGTGTGCACGGCTGAATTAAATGTGTAGGCACGTTGGAAAGATGGACGGGTGTTGGAGGAACCGCTGATGGATGGGTAGAAGATGGCGTGATGTATCTCTGTGTTTGCAGAGAGGAGACAGACGTACAGACACACCGATCCACCAAAACAAACACACACAGAAACACACAGACAAGTACAAGACACCATCATACACTTAAGATCCTCAATGCAGTGAGATTTTCCTCTATAAAGGCATCCCTCAACCTACAGCATAATACTAGTGGAACTTGCACACTCAGTCGTGGGATCACAGAATCCTGAGTAGACTTAGATTAGCTTGCACGTATCATCAAACATTAACTCTTTAAACTCATCAGCAACATGTTTAATGTATAGTGTCAATGTTATATATCTAAATGGTGGTTCTGAAAGGATTTAAAGGGAAACTGCAGATAATTCTTCCCCTGTCTGTCTTTCTGTCTGTTCTTCCATACCTCTAAATAGGACATGTGATCACCTTTCTAACAATGCACACATGGAGGAAAAATGCCACATACGGAAACAAATGCAATCATTACAAATCAGTACTTTTATTATCATCATCATGAACATCTTCAATTCAAATTTCAGGATTTCAAAGCCTACCTGATCTATCACTTAAATATTAGATACAGAATAACCAATGATGTCTAAATAGTAAGCATAATAAAAAATAAGATGTGACCATATACATATAAACATAAATATGTCACCTGGCATATCACATTCTAGTACTACAATAAGAAACCATTCAAAGGGGGCAAGAACCTTGTTTAGGACTCGAGTGTAAAAAAATTATATTAGAACAGTCTGTAAATAGCTTTGCTGTGAAAGGCCATGTACATTGTACAATGTAGGAACTACACTGTACATGGCATCGCAACCAGTCTTGCACAATATGTAAGGAATGTTAGTGATTTAAACGGGAGATCCCGACCCAGATAGACAAATGAATGAAATTACATACAATGAGAGTGTCGTGTGTGTACTCATCAGGCTTCGGGAATCAGATTTCTGATTACATTTGGAATTGGGATGGCATCGTAGTCTACACATTCTAGGGTCTCACTAAACTCTTTTTCCCTAGAGACCCATTTCTCAACTCTAAAGATATTTTTACATATGGGTTTGAATGGATGCTGGTATAAATACATGACAACACATACACACCACATACACTGATGCACACAAACCTACACACATTGATTTGTGAGGAACTGTATTATTTTCTTCTCTTGTATTTTATACCCAACAAGTTCTGTATCCCACGAGCATTACAGAGTGGAGGTGATCAATGTACTCTTTTGTTTTCTGTACCCCACAAATAAATTTATATAAGAACACACACACACAAAAAAAAACATATACATACACACTAGCATGCACTACAAACATCTGATGTATATTACTATGTTTAAAATGTATGAATATATCACACTTGTATATAGCTTGTCTGGTTTGCCCTAATGAAATTTTATTTCTCTACTCGGCCATATATTCTGTAAGTAGTGGTAAAGGGTGGAATTACCCCTGACACTGCCAGAGGGACGATTCTCATGAGGATTATCACTCACATTTTGACACAGCAGTATTGAAAGGGTTTCAACTGTAAAACCCTTGTCACACACATGCTGCTGCAAGTGGTGACATTTGAGACAAACAGTCTTTTTTTCTTTATATATATTCCTCTTAGTCATTTCATTCAAAATCAATCTGTTGCAGCAGATTACAAATACAGGGGTGACATTCACATCAAAATTGATACTTGCTGAGCAAATATCAAGCCTGCTCAAAAAATGGAAAAAAAAAAAGAATCAGGATTCTATGAAATATTTTACAGATAGGCACATTGCCATTCACATCATGAAATGCAGAAACAAATATGGGTATCCAATTTAGTAACGTTCCCTACCACTTCACTCTACGCCATCCCATCATGCATCATTGAAATTTCGTTGCACAGGTGTCTAAAAATAGCTCCGCCTTCTTTCTATACAGGCAGTAAAAGGTTCGGCCCGCGGCTCTGCACAAAAGCTGTACTTTCCCACAAACCTTTCACCATTCCTGATCTATGAATATTGTGGCATTCTCTCCCAAGCTTCCCCCCTCCCCCCAACCTCTTTCTCCTGAAATTTCTGTACATTTTCCCTCTAAACTCACTCTCAATTCACATGAATTACCCAAGAAGATATTACATCGGCAAAATGGAAAGTGAAAGTGCATACACACCATCCCCTACAGGGTTCATGTCCCGCTCACCATCCACTTGCAATGAATCTCAAAATGACATGCAAATATTGTTACAAACTACAGTAGGATATAGTCAGGACTGCATCAGAGGCCAGTATGAAATATGTGTAATTGACATTGTTGGGGCATTCAACTATTCCCAGTTCCATTGGGAGGATGACAGTCAGGCTTTCTGTCTCTTGTTCATGATTCTTTGACATGAATCATAACGCCACTCACACACACCCACAATCAAAGGTTTTTGAAAATCGAGTTTTGCTACGCAATGTGAAAATGGTAACTCCTCTTTGTGAATGCAGAGCTCTACTGATAGGTCACATCAAAATATTGTGGTCTGGACACATGTCTACCACCCTTGCATGGAGTACATAAGATCTTCCAGAACCACAAGTGGGCAATCAAAGCTTTATCAAACATCTGGTCTGTTCTGATATCAATGCAAGGTATGTTCAGTTGACATTTCTACACTTCTCAGTTAAATACAATGTACGGCATTGCTTTGAGAATAACTAACAATGAAAGACCTTTCAAAAACAATGCAATATTCCGCACAAATTGAACTTAAAAAGAACGACAAAAAAGAACCTACGCCATTAGGTGTGGAATATCATTATTTGATCAAATTGACCATTATGAATTTTATTTCTTTTATTCTTTGTGTTACCTATAAGTAGAATAATATTCTTTGCCTCACAGCCTACTTTATTCTTTGCTCAGTGTTTTAGAGAAATTCTCCTTTTTGGCTCCAGTACAAAATAGCAAGGAACCTGAGCCACATCTATGCAAAATGTTGGATAGAGGTATGGTAGGAAAACATAACAGAATAGAAGGGAAGGAGAAAGAGGAAAGAGAACAAAAAGAATTCACCTGTTGAGGACGAGCTGAATTTAATATAACACACATTTTCCATAGACACCTGCCCGAGTATACTCAGGACTAGTCTTCAACAGGTTAAGAAAAGACAAGAATGATTAGACTACTGAGATGTCAGAAAGAAGATATATGATAATATGGCAAAGTGGTGATGAAGCAGCTTCTTGAAAAATGCTGATATTGATGAAAAAATGGGGAAAGAGATGCCTCCGGCACTTTCACCTGGTGGAAACGTACAAAAATGAAATTGAAAATGGAGCAGAGGAGTGATTGATGGAGGATGTGGCACTGACACACATAACCCCCGGTCCAGCCCCGCATCCCTGCGCGCGCGAGAGGTTTGCACCGCCGACGAAACCTGGCGGCTCACCTCAGGGGCTAATCAGGAAAGTGTCGGGGAACACTACCAGGTACCAGCAGGGTAATAGATTCCATCAGGCTGATCATAGCACAAAGAGCCTCATTAATTATAGTCACCAGGCACCCGATACCACCATCCATTACACCTGACTCCCTTGTCTCTGCACTGTTGCATATCTTCCTTTCTTCATGTGGAGCAACTTCGCTCTTTTTCCCCGCGATGTCAGGTGGGATACATATTTGTATCACTTGGCATATACTCACTCTATCTACTTGACCGCTATTTTTTTTTTTACATTTTGGGCCTTGTTTGAAGGAATTGAGACCATATGATTATGGAATGTGTGAAAAATTGTATGATATTTGAATAGTACTTATATAACAAATAAGTGGATTTAAAGTCAATTTGTTGTTGCTATTAAAACCATCAATCAGTTTGTGACAATAGCACACACACACACACACACACACACACAAAATTATATCATTTAATCTCATGACACACCTCATGACAAGGCTCAGGATCACATGCCCTGGTTAATGCTCCCATATTAAACTATCAAGAATTGCAGATAGTAACTGTGGTTTGGCCACATGTAAACAACAGCAAATAAAATCAATTTTTGCATTATGATCATAAAACTGAACACTCCTGTGTGTGAATGGGCCATCTATCATATATTCCAATGTAATTGATACCTCACCCCCCCCCCCACCCCCACCCAAATCATCATATACAGTCTATGTTTAGTATAATGTCCCTATCACATGCTCCCAGCTTGTGTTGATTACCCCTAAGATTGTCAGGATGTGAATGGCTACCAATCAGGCGAACTCATCTGCATCCTAACGAGGCCTTGTAATGAGAATACTGGGTCAATCACTCACTGCATGGAGCCAAGAAACGACACCAAGGTGTGGTGATCACATACACACAGATTATATCACTGTCTACTGTCACTGGAGAGCATGTTCTGTCTCCACGAATTTGAGCCTAGTCTTAGGTTATGAATACAGACGACTAGCAGCTTAAAGCCAAACATAGTTCTTAGTAGGGCTCAAAATGAATCTCGCAGCATTTGGAATTTGATCACAATGTGTTAGAAGGCTCTACCATGAAACTTGTCTGGGTGATGTGATTCAGTGGATGATGAGGTGTTTTGAACTATTTTGAGATCAACAGCATAAAATAATTTCGATCGTATGCACACAACTTTTATTCCAGAAGAGCCCTCCCCTTTCAGCATTCTGGGTAGGTAGAATGTTACACAGCAATTGATCATGCCCTAGCAATCATATTTTCCAACAAGCTCTGTTTGATCCACTCTAGTGCAGAAGATCAATGAGTCCTGCTGTTGTCTGATTTGGCGATTATCGAGACTCAATTTAAAGAAAAAATTACATAGCAACCACGATCGGTTATGCTCTGAGACTGGATACACTTGGCAAACCTCTTCGGCTAATATTTCATATTTTTGTCATCAACCAACTGAAATTGATTTATCGCATCATTATTTCACACATTTCTTATGCATATGTATACATTTTAGAGCAAACTTGACAGTTCTGCAGACATATGAGAACTATGTTTTCACTTTAACCTCACACTATGCCTTTTTGTCAATTATTGCGACTGCTGTTTGATTTCTTCACTGATAGCTATATTTTCTGCCTCTCATCTTTTGCATCAATGTCCTGAATTTAACTATCAGTATATAAGGATCACAAAATCCCCTAATCCCTATAAAGAACATTGTATCACCACAGCAAGTGTATGCCACTGTTGCATTTCCATCCTTTTATGTGCCTTTGGGTGTAGCAGTAACTTGCCTCAAGTGGGTTCACTAGTTGACATTAAGGTTGAGTTTTAGAGGACTAACACTTTTTTACATTCATGTATCCCTTTTGCAACCCTGAAAATAAGATTCCTTTCATAAGATGGTATGTTGTAGAGGTAGGTAATTCAGACCTTTCCTCAGAATAATAAAATTGGAAACTTCTTTATGATGGTGGGGGAAATAATAATAAAGTTTCCAGTGAATTCATATGGACAAAAAAAACAACAACAACTGTTATTCTCCACACAAAAGGAAAGTGTAATCTCCAGTGGCATGGGTTAAGTTTTTTTTCTTTCTTTTCACAGAACTCTGTGGTGCATTATTGTAAGATTTCACTCACGATGTTGGGAGACATTATTCTTCAACTATGCAAAATTTTGTGACATTTGCAAAAGGGATATGCCATAGACACAGCTTGGAAAGTTACTGCTATGTTCCTGGGCACATAAAAGGTTCATAAAGATGAACAGTCTTCATGACATATATATTTTTGTTGTTTTATTGGCAGCACTTTCTTGGGTTGAGCGCATCAATGAGTTACGAGGACAACCAATCATATGATTGAAAAGGTGAGGCAACTGAGCATACAGCAATTTATAAAATATATCGACCTTGTAATAACTCATGTGATACACTTACAAGGTTGCAAACCTGTATTATTATTTTTTCTTTGCATGTAAAGCATCAAATGCATACAGACTTTTTCTTAAAATCCTTGACTTTTGACTGACTCTAAGGATGACTAACAACCCTGCCGTTTTCCATTTTCACCCGCTGCTCATTACTAAAAAAAATTCCTAATATAACATTTTGAGACTTGGCATCCTCTGCTAAAACCCAAGGTTTAGTTTGATAATCAATATAGGCATTAACAGAATATTGGCAATATTTCAGCAATCCCCTAATGATCCAATGTCATTATCTATCCATGCCATGCATCAGAAAACACATTACAACAAGCTCATCATCAGTCATATCCATCATCAAATTGAAGAGCTATCTATGGACACATTTATTTCTTCTATTATTCTTGCCTTGATATAAACATAGCAACGAATGGACCCTCGGCAGGAGAGTGATATGAGGCATGATATTTTTTTTTTTATATTATCCCCTTTTGAGGAATGATATTGTTTGGTATTGCCCCCTTTTGAGCGTGTGTGTCTGTCTCTCTCTCTTTATCTCACTATAGCAAGTAGGATGGCTAACAAACGAGTCCAGAAAATCAAAGATAAATTTACGTGGTTGCATACAGTGTAACAAAATATTATGACTTCCAAGAAAATTATTTAGCATGTTATAAAGAATATTTATATAATGCAAATGTGTACAAAAGCTTGCATATCAAAACTGAAATGTTATATGTTGTGCCAGTGTGTTTGAAACACTGAAAGTTAGAAAATAAGACAAGAGACCCGCGGGTCTAGCGCTCACCTGAGTATCGCAAGTTCACCTTTCACGCAGTCACTAATCTAAATTATTCACAGCTCTACTAAAATTTGACCAGGCTTCTCAAGTAGAAGATGAAAATGTACAATAAGGGCCGAAATTTTTAAAGATTCCTTAATTTGGGGAGATTTGGGGCCCCCTGGGGCCCTCTGGGTGGGGCATGGTGCCCATTTTGATAAATTGAGATCCTGACCCCCTAGGGATGCTACCTGCCAAGTTTGGTGAAAATTGGTTATGGGGTTCTCAAGAAGAAGATGAAAATGTACAATAAGGGCCGAAATTTTTAAAGATTCCTTAATTTGGGGAGATTTGGGGCCCCCTGGGGCCCTCTGGGTGGGGCATGGTGCCCATTTTGATAAATTGAGATCCTGACCCCCTAGGGATGCTACCTGCCAAGTTTGGTGAAAATTGGTTATGGGGTTCTCAAGAAGAAGATGAAAATGTATAATTTAGGCCCCATTAGGACCCCTCCCCACCCCCCTCCCCTGGGTCCCAAGGGGGGGGCACCCCTGATTCCCCCATGAACAAACTTGAAACTACAGTCATCAATGTACTAACTCATAGTATTAACTTAGCTCTATCACTTCTGGTTCTAGAGAAGACGATTTTTACAGATTCCTTAATTTTGGGGGGTTTGGGCCCCCCTGGGGGCCCCCTGAGTGGGGCATGGAGCCCATTTTAACAAATTGAGTTCCTAACCCCCTAGGGATGCTACCTGCCAAGTTTGATGAAAATCGGTCTTGGGGTTTTCAAGAAGAAGATAAAAATGTAAAAGTTTACGCACGACGGACGACGCACGACGGACGCCGGACGAAGGGCGATCGCAATAGCTCACTTGAGCCTTTGGCTCAGGTGAGCTAATAAAACGAAAGACTAAGTAAGATGAAGAAAGTTAGCCAGAATATATTTACTACATCCAAACATGAGTTTATTATATCTTTATGTGATACTGAATCTCTAGATTGAACAAACACTAACACACACATTTCTCAAGGCAAACATACTAATAAACTTGCCTGGATATGACTGCTCAAATGACCACCAATGGAAAACCAAAGCTTATCATGTCCACATTTCCCCCAAAAGGAAGTTTGACAAGTGACTTTTTAGCTCCATATCTAGGCTGGTCAGCACACAAACTCTCACAAAAGTTATTGGATTTTGGATCGAGATGCAAAAATATATCTTACATCCCACTGTTTACATGTGGCAAAAAGAACTCGCTCAGCTGCAAACGAAGCACTTTAAATCTCCAAACTGCACATGCCTAAAAATGACCAGAGCAAGATCCTGAATACCCTGCAATGTGATGTGGATACTGTAAAAACAGGGAGGTGGGAACCCACCTCCCTGGTAAAAACCCGAAACTTTTACATGCATGAAATTTTCATGACACATCTACACTTGGACATGAGATGTGGAAAAACAGGAAATGTACTGTGAAAACGCACATTCGGTGGCCAAGCGGAAGCTTAGATACTCAGCCAGCCAAGAGATGAGCAGACATCCATACATACACACACACATACACACACATGTAACACATGGAAATTGCATGTACAATTCATCTTAGATGAAAATATATGTATATGTATGATGATAAGACTCGCTGATTCAGATAACTCACTGAAGTCCATCATCAAATAGTGCAAAATAAAACCTCTTTAATGATACCTAACTTGTCGCACAAGGGTTATTCTTGTAGTTATGATCAAATATATCACATATTTTCTTAGTATCTTCTTTGGGTTTTTTTTTTTTTTGCAGGTTTAGTTGCAAATATCTCAAATTGACAAAAATGCAGTTAACCCCTTTTGCGATCAAACACTCTGTATTATGTCACACATTTTAATTTTACTCGTCCTGTGCTGATGATATGCATGAGGAAGGAAGGAAGGTATTACAGGAACAAAAAGACAATATATAGATGGACAGATAGATACATTGATGGATAGATAGATTGAAGGATAGATAGGTAGAGACAGATGGATGGATGGAAAGAAGGATATATAATATATATTACACATATACTTGCGTGTGTATATAAACATCAAAGATAGTAGAGATAACAAGATACGAAGGCGCGCAATAAAAATGGACACAAAATGGCTACCCTACATGACGATACAAAAGAGAGCTACGTACAAACTCAGTACACCTAGGAACATCATTCATTTCCAAAGGTAGTGGTATTTTTATTATTTTAAAAACATTTAAAAATTATAGTCGTAGCTTTTTATCGATTAAGGGGATTATTTTGAAGAACGAGATTTTAAAGTAATAAGGATTATTTCGTAGAGGTAAAAATTTGGCAACAACATGATCTCACAATCAAAGACGCTTGATAAACAAACAACATCTTCAAAGACAGCGCGTCTCTGGCAAAGACACACATCACCTGAGACGCGCTGTCTCTGAAGCTGCTGCTGCTGTTTATCAAGCGTCAAGGCAGCGCGTCTCATGTGATGTGCGTATCCAAATACGCTTGAGGACCGCGCCCTGTCCATTTGTTTTGTACAGGATTAGCGCGCACTTTCGTGTCTTATTAGTTAAGCGCCTTTGATAAACATTTAGATCTGTGACATATATATCTGTGTGTATAACCTATATATATATCTATCAATAATTAGATAGAAAGGTACAGAAAAAGCTAAAGAGAGAGAGAGAGAGAGATAAATACAGACAGACAGACATGTAAAATAACAGAGTGACAGGATATGACTCATTGTAAGAGACACAAAACAACAGGATGACTCTCTAGGCTTGCCAATGAAAACAGTAGTTGAAACATCCTGAATGTTATATTTGCATCATATTTTCATCTGGCACTGGATCTTGTCTACATGTTTATCTCTCATTGGAACTTTCAATGAGCAGTACTCTTTGATGCATTATGAGTCAAAATACAGGAAGGTGGCAACACCATATAACTCATGACCAAGTCTGAGTTATGCTTAGATTAAAAAAGAAGAAATAAAACATATGAAATGCTATTTTGTATTGAAAATAATCAGGAAAATCATGATCGAGTCAGAGCCATGTTCAGATTAAAAACAAATGAAGCTAAACATCTAAAATTCAATTTTGTTTTGAAAATAATCACGGAAATGCATATACGATGCGCCATGCGGTACCCCGGGGGTACTGTCATACCCTGCGGTACCATGTTGTATGGCGCCATCTTGTGTTTGTAAGATGTATACTTACACACTGCCATCATGGTGGCCAAAACTTAGCAGTCGGCGATAATGATCCCAATACCAATTCAGTCCTTTTGTGAAGTTTGTTTTTACCTCAATTACAATAACAACAGTTGTAATATCAATGATAATGATACTTTTTATAATTTCAAAACATTTTATCACAATTTTGAATAGTATTTCAGAATAAGATCATTTTTATCCACAAACTTGTCCCATGATTACTATTGTTATGTCTTCTGTAGACTGGTAATGCATGGTGTGGTGCAGCTGTCTGTGTGTGACACTGAGATCACTAGTGTAGTATGTGTCATGAGTGCTGATGTTACAATGTATGATGCTGTTGCACTGCCAAGCTCATTGTTGCAACAAACTTACTTCCATAAAGCTCTACGAATTACTGTTATCCTCTTTTTTTTTAATCCAGAGTACAGTGCTTACAACAAAAAATTATTCAACAAAATGGCAGAGTTCTATTTCGTGAAGTGAAGACAAAAATTCAACCTCTCTGCTTTCTGCTCGGCCTCCTTCAGGAACTTGAAGCCCCTTTTCCAAAAATTGGATAAGTAGAAGAACCTTAGTTCAAAACAGGAGAAGAGGCAAAGTTTGACGAAGTTGGCAAAAGGGTCACAGCACCTCAGATTTGATGGATGGCAGGAGTTGAGAAGGGAGAGGAGAAAATTGGCATGACCTTTTAGAGCTTAATCCCCCTGTTTAGGGCTTAATGGAATGCTGGTGTAGTGCACCGAAACAAAAAAATATTAATTAGGAGGGAGAGGAAAATCAAGCTAGGGGCGGAAACTGTGCTGTCAACGCTGACCTACTTAGAGGTGTATTTACCGGTATTTATTTTGCTTCTCTCACTCCATTTAACCCTCCCTTCTCTTCTCTCTCTCTCTCTGCCTTCATTTTCTTTTCCTTCTCCCCTTTTCCTTCCTTTTTCCTCTCTCTCCCTCTCTCTCTCTCTTAATACTGTTTTCTTGGCTGATTAATCTTTTGTTTTCGACTACATACATAGGGGGGTTCACACCACAGTTCGGGAGTGAGATTTACAAACAGCGATGTTCCACTGGAGTGGGTTAGTGAAATGTTCCGTTGTCATGCGAACCCCTGCCCCAAAAAGCACTGATGTTTTGATTTTGTGTTTTTGATTTTTTTTAAAAATTATTATTGTTTTTGCCTCATTTGAACGGTGATCTGAAAAGTGAAATTTGGATCGCGATTCGGATCACAATCCAAACCTCATTTCTTATGAAGTTCGAACACACCTACTGCATGGTCTTTTCATGCCCTACATTTAAATGGGTTGGGGAAAAAATGGTCTCACTGGAATGGAAAAAAAAAAAAAGATGCGAGCAAATCCTGTGACACAGAATAAGACCTGATCCATTTCATTCTGATAAATCCCTTCATGAATCAAATGAAATATATCGGTCCATTTTGTTGCTGTATTTTTAAAGTACTCCTAGTTCTTTCCTGATCTTCTGAAAATTTATTTCAGGCCCTCCTTCTGGTGGTTATAAAAAATGTGAAATGCCACTGGGATGGTAGAACACAAGAAAATATCAACAACACTGGCACTTATTGCCTTGAATGAAACATTGATGCATGATGCTAGTCATTTGAGAGCGGTATAGCACATGCTATTCCAAATCAGAAACATTAAAGGGATGGTACAGTAATGGTGGAGATGAGAATTGGGCTTTTAACTTTTTGCGAGATACCAAGGAAACACTTACGAAATAGTACAGAGCATACCACTTTAAGAGGAATTCAAAGTTTATTTGATGAAAATTTGGTTTGGCATGACTGAAACATCCAAAAACAAAGTAAAACAAAGCAATCGTATTAAAATGTGGGTCCCACACTTTATTACAATCGCTCTGTTTTGGATATCTCGGCCATTTCGAAACCAATTTTCATCACATAAACATTGAATTCCTCGTACAATTACATTTTCTTTCTTATTTCATAAGAGGTTTCTCATTATCTCACCCAAAATCTTAGAAACCTGAAATTAGGTCTCAACCAAACCTATACGATCCCTTTAAAGAAATGGCATAGTTTTGGTTGAGATGGAGCTTCGGGTTCCTAACTTTTTTTGTGAGATAATTAGAAACCTTTTATGAAATGTGAAAGAGAACAAAATTTTAAAGGAATTCAAAGTTTATTTGATGGAAATTGGTTTTGAAATGGCTGAGATATCCAAAACAAAGTGAACGTGACAAAAGGTGGGACCTACCTTTTATTACATTCACTTTGTTTTACTCTGTTTTTGGATATCTCAGCCATTTCAAAACCGATTTTCATCAAATAAATTTTGAATAACTGTCACACTCTTAGAATCGTTTGCTCTATGACATTTTAAGTGGTTTCATAATTATTTCGCAAAAAGTTAAAAGCTGAATCCCCATCTCAACCAAAACTAATCATCTCTTTAAGGAAAAGAGTTGTAGAAGAAATTTCTTGTTCAAAACAGGCCTTTACTGCATTTAAGTTTGATTTTCTTTTCATTTAGCATTCCATTTGTTCATATTGGTGTTCATTTTTCAAAGGGCAATACAGCTGTACAAACACATATCAAAACTCAGATATAGATAGATTACCAATGACCCACCAATTTTTGAACTATCTTCTTTTTGTTCTTTTATGTAATGACCCAGATATGTATTTTTTTTTCTAATTAAACTTGCTTTGAATTGCACAGAGCCACACTGTCTCAACCATGTAAGCATCACAGGGTAAGTTGACGGTATTACACTGGTTGCCCATGTTCCAGAAATTTGGACTTGACCTTTGATTTTCAACCAAAATAATTTTTCTCCCAATTGATAATTCATTCATTTCTATCACTGGACATTACTAGCAAAACTTGTAGCTAGAAAATTATATTTTTGCTATAGTATTGTTACGTCTAACCTTGAGGAATTTTTAACAAAATATAACCAGTACATCTTCAGTTTGAAAAATGTCTTGCCAAACTTTCAAGAAGATCTATCAAACTTTTTTTTTCCAAATTCAATCATGTTGACATGATTTTAGGCATGCAGATAGATTGAGATCAATTCAAAACATATTCTGATCAAAACATACATACAGAAATAAATGACATAAAAGTGAAAGTTTTACTCCCAGTCTCTAGATTTGTGGTACACAATTTTCTGGCTCTCATTAAAAGGAATTCTGCACACAGTGCATACAGTACATTGTCTCAGTGTGCAGATAAAGCAGAGAATTTGGGATGATAAAGTTAGCCTTGACCGTGGCTAACCTTGAATGACCTCAGATGACCTCATACCTGCATGACTGGCTGGGTCTGCCTCCATGCCAGACAACCCTGGGAGTGGCCCATTAACCCTTCTCTCCCACCCTCTCTTCCTGTGTTTCTTTTCTTCCTTTTTTTTTCTCTCTCTCTTTTCTCTCTCCGTCCATTCTCAACTCACCCTCTCTCTCCTATCTCTTTTCTCTCTCTTCTGTCTCTCTCATGCTGTTCCCCCTTTTCTACCTTCTCTATCTCCCCCTCCCTCCCTCCCTCCCCCCCCCTCCCTCCCTCCCTCCCCCCCCCTCCCCCCTCCCCCCCCCCCCCATCTCTCACTTTCACTTACTCTCTCCTAACACCTCTCAGCAGGTGGTTGCCAGACGAGGTCTGATCCACTTGGCTTTGGTGGCTGGGACAGGGGGGTGGGCGGAGGAAGGGGATTAGCCTCTTGGCAGACCAACTCATCTCAATCGTTTTCTCAATGAAGAGATATATTTTATCTGCCACATAATACTATGGATACTGATGTGCACCTGTTGCTTAAAAATATTGCCGAGTAATCTTCCCTGATTTAATAAAAATCTATAACCAGCAAAAATATATAGTCCTAGAATACAATGTCCACAAATTTTTTTTTTAATCTATTTCATTCAGTTGATTTATCATAATGTGTAGAAAGAGGAAAGGAAGACGATCATTGATAAGTATGTGCACCTGTCCTTTACAAATATAGTACAGCAAACTATTCTGATTTATATTAAAGAAAAGAAAATGCATAACCAGCACACATAAATAGTCACTGAATACTATTTATGCAAACATTATCTTATCTGTTTAATTCAGTTGATTTAGCACGATATGAAGTGTAAAGAAAAACAAAACTATGGTCAAAGAATGCAAAGCTCTCAGAATTCCTGAGCCGTGTGAATGTATGCACCAGCCGAGACATAAACATAGAATTTGTGGTGCGCCACACAGATACAAGTTGCTTGCAATATGTACAACATGCAACTGCCACAGCACATGATATGCATCTGTGCACTATGCGTTCACCACAGCCTACGAGGATAAAACTGTGGTTACGAATAAGTTGTGTCTCACTTCTAGCGTATGGTAGTCAACACAATGTGTAGAAAAGGAAAAAACTAATGATAAGAACAACAACAATAGCAAATGAGTCAGTATACTAAGAGAACACAAAAGAATATGATTGTGGAACCACGGCAACACAAGGTTTCATCTCACCAAACCTGTTTCTCAGCTGTATCAATGGAATCCCTCAACAATCCAGGACAACCCAGCCAGCAGTTTTGATATCATTACGGTCAATTTCTCACTTGCACCAGGGTTCCAGGCTATGATCATATTGTTGTTTAGAAATCCGGCAAAAAACGATGATATGCCTCTACAGCACATAAATTTAATACCCTTATGTATTCGACAAAAGTAGTAATACGACAATGAATGGAAACTGGAGTATCTCTTTCCCATATTCACGGTTAAATTATACTTGCATCCTATCACAAGAAGCACAAAAGATCATGTTCACATAACCCTTTGTAAATCTGTGCTGCTTTTTTGAGCTCCTACTGTAGTATTCTACAATGACATACCACTAATTTTCCTAAGCAGTAGGCCTACTCCTTGAGGGTGTACACATGTGCAATTTGAACAGCAAGTTGAGCAGTGCATCATGAACAAGCACTCACTGTGCAAGGAGATAATCCCTGGGCTGACAAGACCTTGTATCTCAATTGGAATACCTATGTGTACTAAAAATCCTCCAAACTCAATTTTGAGTACCAAAAATGATGATTTAAGTTTTGAAGCACAAAAATTGTTAATATCATCCGAAACGATGTTTATAAATTAGGCCTACTCAATGTCAACATTGATGTTATCCAAGCAAAAATGTTGCAAAAATTAAAAAGTTTTTTCACTGTCCTTAAAATTAATGAGTTTGAGATACAAGACTGTGTCAACCCACAGACAATGAGGCAGATAGCAAGCATGCAGGACTTAAAGATAATAAAAAGTTTTGGTACCTCAAAAGTGTCCTTGAATTTCCTTGTCTTAGTTTGTGTTTCAGGTTAAAGTACCTTTCATATAACTAACACTGTGAGACTTACTCGCCCCAAAGTGCTCTCATGTCTTAGTAATCATGCAATTAACTGCGATCAGCAGCCCCATATGCATAGCGACCAGCAGTCCCATACGCATAGCGTAATCGGGCTCCGCATTGTAGCATTCAGGATCATGACAGATTTAGTATCGCAGGGTAAATGTCAACTTAAAATCCCATAAATTCTTCAATTTGAAGACTTACCAATTACAGACAACTTGAAGTATTGGAAACAGGCTTCGGGCAACGTTTGGTTCTGCCTATAGTCCCTTTCTGTTCGAATTGATGACTGAATGTGACTCGGTCGACAGGACCTTAGGAGAGCTACATACAGTACACTGAATACTACAGCCAGTGCATGCGAACACATCACACGCACACAAATTTCAAATCCATGAATGGATAAGATGTTTGTGTGCGCATGCGCTGGCCATGGTATCCAGTGTATGTAGCTCTCCCAAGGTCCTCTCGACCGAGTCACATTCAGTCATCAATTCGAACAGAAAGGGACTATTGGCAGAACCAAACGTTGTTCGAAGCCTGTTTTCAATACTTCAACTTAATTGGTAAGTCTTCAAATCGAAGAAATTTTTGGATTTTAAGTTGACATTTACCCGCGATACTAATTCTGTCATGATCCTGAATGCTACAATGCGAAGCCCCATTACGCTACGCGTATGGGGCTGCTGGTCGTAGTTAGCTATGCGTACAATGGGCTGCACGCTGCTGGTCGCAGTCAGTGGTTTCGTACAATATTTATCGACGCTGGACAGCGTCGGCTCTGGTACGAAACCATTATTGCATGATTACTAAGACATGAGAGCACTTTGGGGCGAGTAATTCTCACAGACAACGTACTTTAACCTGAAACACAAACCAAGACAAGGAAATTCAGGGAAGCTTTTGAGGTACCAAAACTTTTTATTATCTTTAAAGTGACCTTGTGACTGGACTTATCTACTAAAGTTGAGACAAACATTCATATGTTCTCAAAAGAGGCTTACGATATTCTTGTGCTGTTGTCATTTGGATGAGAGCAGTGTATTCAAGAGCGCATGACAATTTTAATCCAGTTGTGTCTATATATTTTTGTGACCAAGCACTCATGTCATGCATGTTATCTGCATCCGTGCGTTTCTGAAAAGGGGCATTAGTCCACTTGCACATTCGTAAGTGGGGGTAATGTAGTTGTGCGTCTGCCAACGATCTAAATTTAGCTCCTTTGCCATCTGAGGACATTCCAAGAATATTGCTCGCTGCGGGGGAAGCACCCAGCATTCCTTATGTCTGTCATGAGTGATTGTGTTAAACAATCAACCCGTCTCCATCATCCCACTGGTTTGGACGTAAAGGGAGATGTCCATACTCCCCCCATCCTACATCTTGTTTGAATCATGTATTCATTAGTAAACGAAAACAAAAACAAAGAACATGTTAACGTATATACCAGGTCCAAGGTACTATTCTGGACACATAGCAGGTGATCTACTGACTTACAAATACTATACATTGAACAAGTTGTAATATAGTAATATGTACAACAACACAAGGACACACAAAATCATGCGATAAACCTGGCAGAATTCCAAATCACAATGCAAGTTATATTAATGTACCTGACACAATGTCCAAAAGGAAAGAAAGAAATAAATTAGTTATACATTGTATCTCATTTTGAAGAGTGCTTTTTGTGGGGAAATGGCTATATAGGATATTTATCATAACAGAAATGATCTCTCCGTCAAGGCCGGAATGGCATTTCATGTAGTGCCACATGAACTTGTTATCAACAATGTTGGAATAAGAGGTATGTCATCTAGTGTATATGAAGGTCACTTCAGATGTTTTATTCATCTTCTTCTTTTTTTTTTGATGGGATTTTGATGCAGTAAGAGGGATTTTTTTTTTTATCTGGCTGAAGTGTCTGATGTTGACAAGCAAAAAGCTGGCCTTCGGATGATGCATTAGCTTGCTGAATCTTTGATGTCTTTTCATAAGGGCTGGAAAATGCATAACAGGTCTAGACAAGACAAAAACAAAAATCAAACATGTAGGTCTAGAAAATATATAAAAATATATTTCTGCACAATTTGCAAATAGGAGATCAGTTTCACTTTTGTCAGGAACATGGAAAACATATGTGACTATTTCTTGACAAATATCAAGCTTCATATATAAATATTTCATCCCAATTAACTTGATTTTGTAGTTTTCATGACTACAATGCATGTATTGAAAAGACCTATGTTTAGATAAGTCATACACACACACATACACACTCACACACACAGCATAATATTCATATTTGTGAGTAGATGTAAGCAACATATATAAATACATATATGCATGGTTACACTGGCAAGTTAGTCATAGATCCCACCGGATTATAACTTCCTCTCCATCTTACAAGCAAACCAAATAAGATTGCTCAGAGCTTCCTCTGCACTGCTAACCCTTTCTATGCCAGTAAGTCAGGTACACAAATTTCACACACATACCTATTGACAAGAAATTAATGTGGCATGTAGAGTGTTAATGAAGTGGGCCACATTCTGTAAAACCAGAAATGTACACATGCATGTTAATTTCATGAATCTCGTGAGAGCCAAGATTTTCAATTTCATGAAATTCTTCCGTCGAGATGTTTTTATTGCAACTGATGTCGATGTAGGGCTTTTGTCAATCAGTTACGAGCCAAGATTCGCAAAATTAAAATGCATGCGGAAGTTCTCGTCTACATTAAATGAATTGAACGTCAGTGGCAATTCACGAAAATTTCATGTCGCCAAAAAGGCTGTCGGCTCCAATCCACAAAACTTTCATGCTGTGAAAATATCTTGCTTTACCATTGTCAACTTTTCTCTGGTCAACCATAACACTGAGATACAGAACCTCGAAAATGGGAAGTAAAAAAACCCAATAATATCGCATTGTATGAGTTCAGATCATTTCACATACTCACATTACTTAATATTGATTTTGACTTTAAAAAGAAAATCATCATCAGATATAAGTGACAATTTGATGTCAACTGCCTTTTCTAAGCCATCCTGGAACTTTCCACATTGTATTGCAACAGCTTTTGTAAGAGAGAAGATTGCGCTGCGCACTCAATTTACCGCAACCAGCTTTCGAAACACCCTCAGCATATCGATGTGAATTACCAGATAACAAGCGTGAAGATTCAAAAGTACAGGTTTGTTGCAACTTTTCGCGTTCCCTTCCTCTTTACCAGATCAAATCTGAGGTGAGAGGGAAGGGAAGGAAAAAAAATTCATGGTAGGAGCGCACCATTTCTCGCTCCTGCATCACAATTTAGCGATGCCATTTTTCGGTGTAAGGAAACGCTATCTTCGGGCAGGTGCGGGCAAACCGCTGCATTATGTTGTAGTATACCCGATACTAGATCCACATCGTTGAATGTCGGAATCAATATATGCCGCAAATTTTTCTCTCGGCATGAACGTGAGGCGGTGGAAGCGGGAGAAGAAGAGTTTTTTTTCATCTTTCTTTTTGGAGTATTTGCAGCTCCTCCGGAGAATGCACTCTTTCTCCATTACACGACACACAACGCCTTTTCTGGAATACCTTTAACAGCTATCTACTCTTGAATTGACTTTGATTGCATGCTGTGAATTATCATATATCATGCCGAAGTAAGGGAGGGGGACCTTGAGTGAGTGAGAGATATCAAGTGTGTTTTCCCATGCCCACCACTTCCATGTACTTGTTCAAACATGTTGGAATAGTTTACAGCATGTGGAATGAACAAATCAATGAAATAATGTGTTTTTAGTTTGCAAAATTTGTAGGATTTACTAAAAGACAGGTAACTACATAAATGTCTAACTATTCCAGTCAGATATTTGACTTGGATTTATTTCCTCATGAAAAATAACTTGAGGGCTTCCAAAGAAGTCATTTGTAATACCATTTCTAAAATGCATTTCTGAGCATATTTTCAGTAACAGAATGCTTGTGACGGAAAGCATTGTCCATTCTACTAGATTACAAGCCCCTGATAAGCTCTTACAATTATCACCATCTAATCTACCTGATGGTCTACCATTGTTCAAAAAACCATGGCCCAAAGAATCTTAAAGCAATATCTGTGCAAATGTATGTGTGCAAAACATATTTACATGTAGGCCTACATAAACAGTCATTTACACTAAGTGATAACTTTCTAACATTGTGAACTTGGACGTGATAAAACTATTCTATTGTCACATATGTTACTGGGACAAAATTTTGGTCCAGCATCACATTTATCTTAATATCATTTTACTTTATCATTTAATTTTCCAACTCAAAGCTGTACTCTCCCTTTAAGAGTCAATTGTTTTCTTGACCATGCTTAGTTTTGATGCAGATGATCACAAGTGACACAGCAACCATAGACAGGGAAGGAAGCTGAGACTGCCACGCCCCCTTCCCATCTGCCACGCCCCCTTTTCATCAGACATTAATGAATCCCCAATGTCATCATTCACATAACAGTCCCTTGCAGCCACTGAATGTTCTCCTCGACTACAGCTGCTTGGCCAGTCCCTGATGAAGCCTTCGAGGCAAGGATGATGAGAGATGCCCCATGGCCTCCTCTTAATTCCACAGTTTTCCACTCGTCCAATTGAATACTTCTTATTCCTTTATCATAGACATTGATTTGATGATTGAACTACTATTACTGTAAGTGCTGCTACAAAAAAGGACATCATAATCGCTCATGGCAGACTTTTATGCATTTTTTTTTTATTAGGAGAGCTTTTTTTTTTTGAGGAGGGGGTTAGGTCGGTTCACATAAAGAAATCAACAGTTTAATAGAGACTTTCACATTCTTATGAATCAAAAACCTGGATCTGAGCTTTTGTCACGTTAAGTTTTCTGATTTATATGGTTTTGGAGGTTGCACTTTGACTAGATGAATAACAATCTATATCAATTTAACAACAGAAACTTTAGGATTATTTTTCATTGCTCTGATGCAAAGAACAATGCAATGTCATTCTGTGTCCACTCAATACATAGGGCTGATCTGACTCATCTGCTATCACCTCATAGATGTTACAAAATGACAAATACCACCAATGTTGAATATGCAGCAAGAAGTGGTATTGATTCAATTCATGACATAATATAAAAGCAATGTGTAAAATAAATAGTCACATGTATTCCAGTAGATCACAAAAATCTCTGAGAATCTCATTATTTTATCTTTAGTTTACAGGCTGAAGAATTATCTCTGTCTGGAAAAAAAAAAAGCTGGCACTAATAGAATACTGTTCTGTTTTTCTCTTGGCAAAGTTGTTCAAGAGACTTTACAGAGTATGTGCAGCACATTGTGCTGAATGCCACAAATGGCTGTAGTGGGGTGACACACCACTCAGCTTCAACCAACCTCTTGATGATAATTGTTCTTTGTGAAATTGGATACACATCCATGTAACTTTGGACAATTCCACTCAGACCTGGAACTGCCACACTAATGGATTTAGAGAAGCAAGCTTCTTGGTCTCTACTTCTACAGAGAATGATAGAGTGTCAATTACACTAGAGTCCTTAACCCTTGAAGATGAGTCCCGGGGATACTCGGGCAGGTGTCTATGGGAAATACAGCATTGTAGCAAGATCAGTCTGTCCTCAACGGGTTAAAGGTGCTCATCAACAATATTTCTAGACTGAAAACACTTAGCTCTACATGGCACCAGGGTTTCTGATAGTTATGTGGCTGAAATAAAGGTATGACAAAACTGTGGTTGAAAGTAATTGCATCATGCTTCACAAAAGCAAAAATCTGCTTGTGAATAGACTTACGGTACAGAGCTTTAATTGTGCCCATTGACAAAAGTGTTAGAATATAACATCCTGGAAATATTGAACAAGCAAGGTGATTGTTCATGGATATCTTGATAGTAGCAGCATGAAATTTCAGTCGTCATGAATATTCTTTTTTTTTTTTCATTCAGCAACTTTTTGCTATAATTTTTTTTTCCAGTAATTTGAACACCATCATAGAGGTCAGTCAGGATGTGGGTCAACCTTTTCCCAATAAATAGAGCCGTCTTATATAGTGTCTTTAAAATGCAAGAAAGGGATATTATCACACCATCGAGAAAGGAGAGCAGGGGAATGCAGCAAACTGTGAGGTACGGAGGAAAAGGGGTGTCTGAGAGGGAAGTTTATAGTTATTGAATTGCAACAAAGAGAACTGTGGGGGCTCCCTTCGTCGTGTTGCCCCCCTTGCCATACTCAGAATGAATCACCAGGGGTTATATGCCTTGTAGTAGAGTCGTATCAATAAGGGGGAAAAGCGCTGTATGACGGTTGAACAAGGAGGCTGAATCATACCTCATTGTGAGCATTCAGGTCTACTGCTGCAAGGTTGCAATACCCTTTGGCCAGCAAAAATGGCAAGAAATGACATTGTGTTCTTGAATATACTGGAGGGCATTGACACTGTGCAGTACAAAGTCGACAACAATGATTTACAGACATGAATGCGATTCTTAACTGATGCACATCTTTGTTGAAGTTTCACTGTTTGCAAAACACAAAATGGATCTAGAGGAGCTACTTCCATTGAATCCAACCATTGTACTGTTGATTTGATTTAGCATTGATGACGTCTACCCATTTTTAAAGTGATAGTTATAGTTTTAAAGTTATAGTTACTGTAATCAACTACTAATCCCAAAAGAGCCTATAGATGTGTACAAATTTTCCCTTTTTCCCAAGCTGTTAGAACCTGGAACCATCTGCCAGGACCTGTGGTCGCAATTACCAACCCATTAACATTCAGAGAGACTGGTGTTCCAGTCATCCGAGTGATGCAGCCTCCTGTTGGATCACACATGCTCTAAAGCAAAGAGGCATGTTTTTTTACTAGCACTATGCACTGTCACTTGTATTGTACATTAGTGACATTTAAAACCATCCTGCTCATCATGTCACCTCTCACTGATGCACGACACTTCTACCATCCTGGGATAGTTCCGAGGAGCTGCTGAAAGGGATTAATACTTCAAGGTTCAAGGTTCCTTTCAATTCAGGATGAGTCCCAAAGTACTCAGGCAGGTGTCTATTGGGAAATGCATGTTGTAGCAAAATCAGTCCATCCTCAATGGGTTAATCAAACTCTACTTGAAGCTTCTCTTCAAAAATAGTTAAATTATGAGACTTCACTGTCACTCAAAGAGAGGAAATAGGCTAACCTGACAAAGAGAAGATTGCTCATCACAAAATGGAGAACCTATCTCTTGAGAGAAATGTCCGGTCAAAGAATAAATTGTGAGAACAAACTTTAAAAAAAAGAACCTAAAGTGACCCCAGCACAAATACTTACAAATATACAAGCATGGTGCATTCTCTCCTCTTTAATACCACTCTTATGAAACATTATGGAAGAATCCTCCAATGGGATGGTCAAAACTGCCCACGGATGCTCCAGATTGGGTCACCAACTAGACACCAGGCCTATTACTCACCATATTATGAGAGGATCTTGGGGTATTTGAGAAGAGAGGTAAGGCAGTGGGTTATTCTTTGACCCAGATTTTAGTCACTTCTTCAAGAATTGGGGGTAAAGTCAGAGAGAGGTCCAGGAAGGTCTGCCTTCCTGAAGGGGGAAGTGAAACCTCTGACACCATCCCCTCACTGGAATAAGATCATCCTTTTAAAGATGGAGCATGATTATGATTTATTTTTTTGTTAAAACTATTTGGAAAGATGCAATACTCCACTTTTTTGTTGCTATGTAGAGAGGCAGAATCATGGGCACAAGTACAGCTTATATTTTCACAAAAATAGTTAACAAAGAGATAACTTCTGAAATCCAAATTCATGAACATTTTCAAACAAGGAAGATACCCATCCACAGTCTCAGATATCATACACAGGGCAGTGTGTTTTTAGCATGCATGGACTTCAGAATTTTTTTTTTTCAAGTCACTCTCATTTCTGTCAACAAAATCTGAAATACGGAGGGAATCTTTTGCCAGGTGCTACATGTACATACCCACTTGTTCTTTTATCTGCCTTTTGTCTGGCAAATGAAATAAATGAGCACTTGCCTATTTGAAGTGTGGGGACCTTGCCAAATCGCCCATGCAGACAAGTGAAAAGAAATACTAGCAATTTTATTTGTAATGTCCTTAAAACTGCGTTTCCACATTTGAATGTCGACTCTCGAAAAACATATGCAAAACATCTGTAGGCCTATGCCACTTCCAAAAGAAATAAAATATAAAGAAAAAATCCTGGCCAGGAATCCTTTCAGGTCTACAATCTCAAAAGTGCATTGCTACAACACGCAGTGGTTTTGCTTTTGGCTGTGATGGGGTTAAACACAATCTACTGGTTCGGAAACTTCGTTATTTTGAATCAGTCCACACTATACATGAGCACGTCTCTGCTCCTACCCTTGCGGACTTCAAATATACCTCTTCTCATTATCGAGAGAATGGGGGGCGAGCGGGCGACACAATTGAATTGTGGGTAACAGACGTGGCCCATAATGCATTGTGACACGTCTTGAGGGGCGTGATGCTATGCATGGCAAACTGCAATTAATGCCCTAGACCTTCCCTGCCTGCAGCGCTCTGTGTCTATACTGAGCAACTGGGAGAGGGGTACGGGATAGTAGCCTCAGAATATTTTCAGCTACGAGATGTACAGGGAAGGTACAGTAGAACTAAGAAAAGTCCAGAGCACAATAGTAACTCAACTTGATCAGTTGGGGGCTGGGAAGGTGATAACACTGTGCAAAGTCTTTAAAAAAAAAGATATATCTTTTCAGTTGTGTATTGACAGTGAATTTTGTGGTTGAACATTTCCTGCAACAACAACTTCGTGCATGAATAATCTACAGTAATATTCTGAAGTGCAATGGCATGACAACATTTCTTTTTCCAGGCATATATTACTTCCTTAGTTTCTAAAAGGATTTCAAGCTGATGGTTTTATCATTGGAGGAAAAGAAAGACCCCCCCTAAAAACAACAACAACAACAACAACAACAACAACAACAACAACAACTAGAGATTGTAATTTGTCATCACTGACAAATTAAGGTGATCCGATTTTTTTTAATCAATGATTCAAGTCCTGATCGCAATAGGCATGACCATGCAGGTTTCATCTGTGTTCAGACGAACGAAGATACAGCAATAAGTACATATGACATTTGACCCCACTTTGCACAACCTAGATGGCATCTGAGCAAAAAGTGGTTATTTTGTGAAATGATTCTTGTAACATTATCTTTGCGTGTGCAAAATATGGGAAAGATAAGACATGTATTCACCAAGATATACAGGATAAAACATTTGTGACCTTTGACCCTAATTTACATACCCAAGATGTTGTCCGATCAAGTAGTTGTTATTTTATGAAATAATGTACGTGACATGAACTAAACATGTGCACAATATGGGGATGATAGGGGCTGTTTTTCTTGAGTTATTGCAAAGAAAGTTGCAGAAACATAGAAATATCTTAGTACATCGAAAATAAGCTTAATTTCAACCAAGTATTTTAACATGATTCTGACATTAAATGAAAACACAAAGGGCACGTAACGATAGCGCAAAGTCTGAGTTACAATGTATTAAATTCTGATAAAAATTCACCGAAGGGTATGTGAGCTAGTGCTCGATAAAGACAATCGTGTCAATATTAACATCTAGAAAAATTCTCTCCCATAGAGATAACACGTCATAACGAAGATACAGAAAAAAGTACATATGACCTTTCACCCCACTTTGCACACCCAAGTTGGCATCTGAACAAAAAGTGATTATTTTATGAAATGATTCTTGTAACATGGTCTTTACGTGTGCAAAATATGGGAAAGATAGAACATGTATTCACCAAGATACAGGATGAAATATTTATGACCTTTGACCCTAATTTACATACACAAGATGGCGTCTGATCAAGTAGTTGTTATTTTATGAAATAATGTACGTGACATGAACTAAACATGTGCAAATTATGGTGGTGATAGGGTATGTTTTTCTTGAGCTATTGCAAAGAAAGTTGCAGAAAGAAAGAAATATTCCAATACATCGAAGATAAGCTTTAATTTCAACCAAGTTTTTGGACATGATCCCGACACCGTATGAAAAAATAAATGGTACACTTACGATAGCCCAAAGTCTCAGCTACAACATATTAAAATCTGAGAGAAATTCACCAAAGCATAAGGGAGCTAGTGCTCGAAAAGGACAGTCATGTCAATTTTCATTTCCAGAAAAACTGCACTCCCATAGAGATAACACGTAAACTGGTCAAATTTGACAAGGTTACTTTCAATCCATTTTTACGAGGTGATGCCGTCATCCAATTAAAATGATGTTATTACATTTATGAAAGACCATTAAATAAGCTACAACATACTGAAATTTGGGTGAAAATCTGTAAAGGATAAGAAAGATACGCTCGAGTAAACTTGAAATTTGATGACGTCATTTTGAAAATTTACATTTTTCATTTTATTAAGAAATTTGATACCTTTTAATCATTTTTTCAGCATCGCCAACCTATGCAATGACATGTACAACTCATCAGCTTTCAAAATATGTAAAGAAAATGGGGGGTCACCGTCCATCCTGACGAGTAAAATCGGATTTAAAATTGGCGGTTTTTTGGCATAGTCGCACTGTATATCGCCATTGACGCGCGCGCGGAATTTCAACTTTGACGGGCCCGTATGGCGTCATATTGAGTCGGATTGACTTGAAACTTGGTAGAAATATTCATTGACATTTCAGACATCCGATCAAAGTAAAGAAACGGGAAATTTCTATTGCATATGAGCTTTAGTGAAGATGTGAAATTGGTGAACTTATCTTTAAAGTGTTCACACGCACTGAAGTGGATCTACAGTACAAACATTTTATGAAAATCACATAAATCACTATGTTTTAGATGTTAATATATCCAGTTTGAAAGTTAATAGTACTTTTAAATGAGAATTAGATTGATTCAGAGGAGCAATCACTGTGAAAATAGGGAAAATAAACATAACATGGTCGCACAGATGTGATTAAAGCCTGCATTTATTGATAAAACCGGTTCCTTGTATCCACATTTGGGACTGAGTAAATGCCTCTGAATCATTACATCTTCAACAGTTCAAATTTCACGATGAACAATATTAGCTTGTAATTCCTTCCCATCAAAGGATACCGCTGCATTTTACCACAGCGCAGCCAATTCCCCAGAGTTCACTAAACCTGCATTTCGTGAGAACCCTGGCCCAAACAGGGACACATGCGATTTCGAGTAATTCTAATCATTGGAGGCCATTATTGCTGCATCAAGTTCGAGGGCTGCCATTTGTTACAGCAATTGGCCGCCTGTTTCATCTCCGTCGTTAAACAAGAATAAATTGGCGAATGGCTTCCAAATCAAAGCCTGGCGTCAAACTATAAACAAATCATAATTTACAACACTGATTTTTGAGGCAAGCATTTATAACCCTCTGCTGAAACAGGTCCATGTTGGAGCATACACCATATCTTTATTCTTTTCACTATAATGTCTTGCCTCACTTTGTGGCAATGTACTCAATTTCCTTTTGCATTGCTTCATTTCGTTTTCGGTAAGCCATGGAACTTGTATATATGTGTTAAAGGTAACTCTGTAATCATACAGCTTTCAACAAAAATACACAGAATTAGGTTTAGTAAAAAATGTAAGCGGAAATCATATACACCATGCTATCACACGTCAGAGTAGTTTGGGTTTCTCAATGCACAAGATATGAGAAATCTCTTCTAACCACAAATGACAGACAAACTCAATCTCCTTTGCATATTTCTAGGAATGAAGACAATGGAACAGCAGGTTGGATGAGAAACTGTTTCCAGTAGTACACATAATGGCCCGAATTCACGAATGTGGTACAAATGAAACAATGGTTTAAACCATGGACAAAAACCATGGAGCGCCAAGTGTCGCATGGAATATTTCGTTATGAAATCAGTGTTTTCGTTGATGAAATGATTATTTTGTAACGAAATGAAAACATTTTGGAACTAAATGAACATTTCGTCCACGAAATGATAATTTCGTTAACAAAACCGTCATTTTGTCGACGAAATAACCAATTTCATAACAAAATATTCCTTGCGACACTTGGCTTGGTTTTTGTCCATGGTTTAAACCATGGTTTCATTTGTACCACCTTCGTGAATTCGGGCCAATGTGATGCATGACTGCAAGAACATAGAGACAAAAAAAAAAAATCACATAACTTTTTCGCCCATGACAGATCTATTCATATTCGTAGAAGTGAGGTGTACTGTTCTTTTGTTTTTTTGATTCAGAAGAAAACATGTCACCAGTCAAGGTCAGCATTGCTTGCAACAGTGGTTCCATGAAGGGGGGGGGGGGGGGGGGGAAGGGATGGTAATATTAGGGAAGAGGAGGGGGAGGAGGAGGGGGAGATGGAAAAAGTAGCAGAAGTTTTCCTACCGAGTCACAATAGGAGAGTAAACCTGTGTACTCAAATACCGAGATGCAGCTATTATTAGTGATAAGAGGGTTGTGCTAGATTACATCAATACCGCCACCTGTCTGACAGCCGCGACATTCAGACAGTTGGGATCAGGTCACGCTAAATTCCAGGCAAACATGGCTGCTTCCCTTTTCCCCGACCAGGGTTCTGTTTCATGAAAGTCTTATGAGAGACTTTTTGCTCATAAGACACATTTATGAGAGACTTCATGAAAAGGATTTAACTTCTTTTTGAAGGGTTCTCACAGCCACATACTGAGTGATTTTCGACATTCTGAGATTTATGTAAAGACTTTAATGTGATGACTTCATGAAACTAACCCCAGGTACAAGTCATCATGTTTGATGACAGCAAGTCTTCCGACAAAAGCAAAAGAAAACATGACAAAAAGAAACAACAAAATACATCAAAATCCACCACTCAAACCAAATGAGAGTTGTCACATATCTCCTTAATCTATTATCGTCAAGATCTTGTCGTTCTTCATCACTTTTGTACATGGGCACCCTGCTCTGTAAATAATGGATTAATTAATCCCCCCCCCCCCCCCACATGAACTGATCTTACAATGTAAAATTATACATAATCATGTATACTTAATCATTATTTGAAAAAGTATTATCTGGTACTCTTCCATACATGTTTGGGCAAAATTTTAAATGTTTGTAAAGCCATGAAATCATTCAGAAGCATGCAACCAATAAGACAAAGAAGGCCTCACACTCGTCAGAGTAGACGAGTGTAACAATTTGACATCTTGGGACGTGGTTATACACTGGTGACCGCACTTTCCTGAGGGATTTCCTACAGGATTACGGGCTTAATCTGGCCAATTTCTGTCAGGTTTGGGTAATGCCTGAAATTACAAAAATGAGAAAAGAAACTGAAAACTTTCACTTAATCATGCCACACCCTAAACTCACCCCTTTTCACCCCTCTACAGACCCAAAGAAAGAAAGAGAAAAGAAGAAACATACAGAGAAGGAAGGATAAAAATAAGAAACTCTTAACAAACTTATGTACTCTGTGAGACCAAAATTATGTCGATTGATACAATAGTATACAAATATACCAGGCCTGAGAGGTTCTGATTGAAACTATGTGCTTGAGGTGACTTCAATAAGTAGGGGCTGTGCCCCTCAGAAAATAGTGCTAACAAAGTCACGGAAGGCATGTAGTTTAACCAGAACCTCAAACAATGGCCCGCTATATTTGTTCTATATGCCTCCAAATTAATTTGAAGAGTAACAGTAAAGTAGAGTCAGTGGATGAACGATCTTCTAAAGTTATCAGCTTTTTTTTTTTCATGAACAAATTATGAGTAAAACTGTGTGCATTGACTGCGCGATGCCCATTTATCTTGTGAAGTGCAAATGCCGTGTGTTTGGTGGAAAACCTTACTGCGATGTGATGTCTTATACACTAAAATATGTGCTTGTCACAAGATTGGTGTGGATGCACTTAGCAAATGCAGCATGCCATTGCAGCATGATATACTGTAAAACAGGATATATTCGCGGCATGAAAATTTCGCGAATTGGAGCCGACGGCCTTTCTCGCAGCATGAAATTTTCGCGACTTGCCACTGGCATCCAATGCATATTGTGTAGGCAAGAACTTTCGTGTGCATTTTATTTTTGCGAAGGTTGCTGCTCGCGAAATTTGCGAAATTAAAATGAACGCAAACATTCCTCGTTTTACAGTAGTTTTTTTTTTTTTTTTACTATTTCACTAGGGAAATATATGTATTTGGACCATAAGATTTCCATGGTGGAAATACATTTTGTCACTTTCAATGTCTCTGACCAATCAGAGGGCAATAAATATTTTGTGAAGGATATAATTTTTTATATGTTCATTCATGACTACAAACTGTTGAGTAAATATATATTGATTTTAGAGGCAAAGGTAGTTAATATTGTACAGGGGCAATTGTCTGAACAACTTTTTGCTCCTTACAAGGCACCATGTTGCAGCCCTTTATGACACCACAGAGTGCTATAAAAAGAGTATAAACTATAACATGCACACAATGTGTTATTACGTAGATTGTGTTGGCGGAAGACTGGCTATCAATATTAGGCCAACTGTTCTCATATATAACTCCTCTGTCTAGCACAACTGTCACATTTGTGAAAACATGTTTTTCACAAATGCGCCTGACTCAAACCATGTGAAGATGCCGACATTTCGCACTGCAAATCCAAAACATCTTGGAAGTCATTTCAGCTTCCCTGTTCCCAAAAGAGTAGTCAAGTCTTTTACGAAATGAGATGCAAGTGAACACACAATGAGATTTTGATACAAAATATTGACAATGTCAATGCACTGTCTACAAATGCAATCACAGTGTGCCTTCTCACAGTGTGATATCCAGGTTGAAAGTGTGGCAATCCAATGGTGTATTAAAGTGAACACTCTATCCTAATTTCTTGTACACACTGTCTCTGGGCATTATAACAGCATGGACACTTTAAACTGTGAAACTGTGAACACACAGTTTCAATATGCCAGTGCACACTCTCAACAAGGGCAATCACAGTGTTTATCATGTATCTTAATCAAAAGTAGGACATTTCTGCAATTTAACAAAGAGCACAAACTGTCTTCATTGTTCTACACACTGTCTATGCAAATACTAAATCAATGTAGACTTTTTACACTGTGGTTACAGCCTGACATGCTGTGTTTTAGCACAGTTTAACATCACAATATTGTTTCACTGTTGTGCTACATGTGTCATTGTATTCCTAGTAAAAGCAGTCACTATCAGCCCTGACACCACAATAGCTGTAGCTAAAATATTACCTTATTGTTTTAATGCCAACACGCTGAAATCACATGACACATTTTAACACACTGCAGACAGCTTGCCTTTCATGGCATGACCATGTAATAAAAGAGAAAGTTTGTGGAAGATGCTACCCATTTAAAAAAATCAAAATAAAGGAAGATAATATTCAAATGGTTGCTTTGACTTACTGCTAATGATGAGGGCTGTTTCCATGCTATTAGACCAACTCCACCTGTGAAAAGCACCTGCATCAAATAAGAAAAGGCAAAAAATCATCACACAAAATTATTCATAACCCATAGAGAATAAATTCATAAACCCTTGAGGCAGATATAACATTTACTTGTGGAGTAAGAGATGTCACTACGCACTCATCATTTTGTTTCAATCCAGCTTTCAATCGACTCGACCTCAATAATTCCCTCTCCATATCACTCCTTCCTGGTGAATTGACCTCATTCTACTCAAGGTATACTCGTCTGCATCCTCATTTCAATTACCTGTTCATTAGCTTGTCAACCTGTAATCAATCATTGTAAATGTGTCAAAGATAGAATGGCAACCAATCCCTTCATTATTCGATCATAAATACAGCTATCTATACTGAACCAGACATTGGTGACATATAGAGCAATTCACAGAATTATTCAACCTACCAGTTGATATATCAATTCTCTATTTAATACAGTTATCAGCATACCATCAAATCGACATGTAATTATCTTTATTCAGCTGTCCTTTCAACACATTATCTACCAGTCTCACTACAAATCAATCATTCCTTTATCTTTAAACACCCCTACCAGTCATGAAACTAACAAAATTATTCATTTGAGCCAATAAATACAACATTATCTCAGTTGTCCATTGCATCTACATTTATATAGAAAAGAACATTCAAGAGCCTTCACCCACCCATAATTTAGTCTAATACAAGCCATTAGTTATCACACCGCTAGGAATTTAATCATGAACTTGCAAGGCAATTCACACACTGGTAGAAAATTCATTTGCTACACCAATAGTCCAGCTTCAAATCAGTCCATTCATCCACCCATCCATAAATCCATCAATTCATTCATGCATTTTTTTAATTCATGCATTTATTCATTCATTCACTCATTCATTCATTTATCCATCTATCCACCCAGTCATTCATCCATTCATTCATTCATTCATTCATTCATTCATTCATTCATTCATTCATTCATTCATCCATCCATCCACCTTTCTATCCATGCATTCATGTATGTGCAGTTATATAATTCCATACAATGATAGTAAATCCATTCCTAGAATGCATGAAATATTCCTCATGACACTTATCACCATCACGTACACCACAAAAGTCCTGTCACTATTCATCCACCTGTCGTACGTTCATTTATTCACAAATTTGTACATCACACTCTCCATCACGGCATCAACTGATGCCCTCTTTGACTGGGATTCTTCTGTCTTCCAAAGTGACCTTGCATAGTTTTGAACGCTATCTTTAAATTCTCTCCAGCCCACCTGAGGTTATCAATACATCCCACGGCAAAATTTGCCCCCCTCATCAAGTACAGGTAAATCTTTGTCCAAAGCAGGTCAGCTATATTGCAAATAGCCACTTATTTTTATTTGAGTGTCTCTATCATTGTAGCCAACTCTACAAAAGATGTTACAAACAATATTGAAACTGAAACAGGCATTTATAAAACCTGCCATGAGCTTATCTTGCAATTTTGACATCTACAATTTATATTAAAAAATGAAAAGTCAATGTTCCTTATGGTTGAATATGTGTCTGGAAAAACAGAGGCTATTTTTACTTGGTTGCTGTTTGTAAATGTTCAAGTATACATCATAGGTACAAAGCTCATGACCATAACTTACATTTGTACGACTGTGTGTTTAGATAGTGTGTGAGCATCAAAAAGTTATAAACAGCTGTGCAGCCACCCTGTCACTCAAATATGCACAAGTTGAGGTTTCAGGAAATTACATACTGTACTGAGAATGCCTTCATTTGTGTATCTAACATCATATTACTTTAGGGTGTCAAAAGGTGGCATTCATGCTCAAATATCAACAAGAAACGGCCTCCAATCATGCACAAATGTCTCTTTTACAAATTGCTGATGAGGTCATCAATCATTTTCTTTTTGGTAAGTAAATGTAACATTAGCCTTTTGAAAAAAAAAATACTCTGGAAACTACTTATTGATGACTACCTCAAAACTCAATAAAGCTTTAATTCCATATAATATTCCTATGAGGTGGAATTCATTGAGGAAGTGATGAATGATTTCAACGCTCATCATCTTTTTAGCACATGGAGGAGAAGCAATTTTTCCTTTCTAGCACCATGGCATTCTCTATGCACACAAGCCTGTCTCTCTCATAGATTGATACATCATCAGTCGCACTTTTCGTTTTTTTTTTTTTCCTCCTCTCCCCTCCTCAGTCAGTTGGCAAACCCCATCTCCAATCCCCTCCCCCCCCCCCCACCTCCTTCCCATCATGCCTCCTGCAGTGAAGACAGGCGAGGCAATTTATCAGTGCTTTGATTATTGCCAATTCCTCACCGGGGCAATTTCCTCATTCTTGCGGGCGAGTGCAGTGGCGCACAGCTATCAGGCATCTATGCAAATGAGATGATAACATTCCCTCACAAGCGCACTGACCAACTGTATCAGCAACGAAAATCTCAGCCCAGAATTGCATTTCCTGTTCTTTTTTTGCATCATCATACCTTTTTTCTTTTTAAAAGGGACTGTATAGTATTGGTTGAGGTGAAGATCTAGCTTTGAATGTTTTGCAAGATATTTAGAAACCACTCTATGAAATGTTACAGAGCAATACAATTCTAAGGGAAATTGAAATTTCTTTGATGAAAACCAATTCTGAAATGACTGAGATATCTAAGAATAAGGTAAAACAAAGAGATCATAATAAAAGTCGTGGCCTGTTGCATCTTATTAGGATTGCTTTTTGGGATATCTCAGCCATTTCAAGACCAATTTTCATCAAATTAATCTGTGAATTCCTCTATGAATTCCATGTTCTTTCATATTCCATAAGAGGTTTCTCATTACCTCACAAACACACACATACAAATATTGGAAACCTGCATCCCTATTTGAACCCAAACTACATATGTATACCATCCCTTTAAAGGGTATCCAAATTTTCAGCACCTGACTTAAACATACGTGTATATTAAAAGGCAAAGGGCATGCAGTGTAAAAGAATTTTACTTAAATAGGCATACACTGTAACTTCAATAATTGATGACAAGTCTACTTCTTTTATACATTAGGGTAACTGCTATAACCCAAGTATGACCCTCTATGATGCAGTAGGCAATGACATCAAACCTCATGACATGAGGCACTACATGATGTAGTTTTACATCATGAATGATTTACTCTACATGCTGCGGACAAGAGAGGGATTTTGTTGCTCTTTTTGACAATAAAAGAGTATTGGAATGCTTTCTGTAGCTAAGGGAAGTTGCATTACTCTGTATTTTTAAATCTGACAAAATCCTATTAAAGTACACATATAAGGTCAATGTGTTTTTCTCTAGTGAATGATAAACTGGGATAGTGCTATCTCCCCATCCTGACTGAAAGCCTTCATAATATGAGGGATCTGAAGCACACAGACTATGAGGAAATGTTGAATTCAGATGCAAGTCCATCTAGATATGAAGTGTGCAAGACATTATTAAGGACAGCATACACATCAGTTAACTCAGCATTGAATCTCTAGTAAGTACAGGTGCTTTGAACCAAAAATTTGAATGATCACAAACGATGGTATATTCTGCAACTTTAATACATCACAATTACCTTGTACAGTGTAGCTCAAATGTGAATCATCTGATAATTTGAACCCATTTCTTCTGAGGATGGCACCTGGTACCATGGCAATATCCATGCATAATATTTCTCTAATTCTTTGCTTCTAAAATTGTGAAATGAAAACATTTCTCAACTTTCTTTTTTTTATTCCTCTGGCTTTTTGAGACATATTCAATATGCTTCAAGATAGAAAATCTACATCATCACTCAAATCTTGCATACATATTTCATGTGAAGTTTGAATTACCACCCTATATGTACCACATGCATGTCATGGTGTTCACATTACGAAATACTGTGAGAAATGTTGCGGTATTTCATTGTAAGTGTGAATGGACCTTTTTTTTCAATCTTTCAGACCCCACATCTTTCATTCATCCTCTCATTTAACTCCCTGTCGCTACCCACTCACTATCCAGTCACCCTGTATTATTAGAAGACTTTCACATATTTGACACGGTTACTTGCCCTGTAGTAAGCATCACCTTACCTGTGGTCTTCTTCTGTATCTATTTTGATTCAATCTCTCCTCACGTTAACCTCCCCTCTATTTTTTCTCCATCTGATAACTCCCTCTCTTGCCTCTCCCTTCCCCTCTCCCCACCCTCATCTTCCTCTCTCCCTCCCTCTCTCTTCCTGATTCCTCCACCTACCCCTCCTTCTTCCTATCTTACTCTCTCATCCCTTGGCCCCACCCCTTATTTCTGCTCCATCTCAACCTCTTTTCTCTTCTTCTCCCCTATACATCCTCCCTCTCCTCCTGTCCTTCCCTTTCTCTCCCCCTCTCCCTCTCCCCCTCCCCCCCCCCCCTTCTCCCACAACCATGCACACACATCTACCACAATCCCCCCCCCCAAAAAAACAGGGCGGTGAGTTTGCTCAGTCGGCAGCGCGTCTGCCCTATGATCCTAAGGGCCCCGGGTTCGAACCCGAGTTTGGGCTGAGCAATGTTGTGTGTAAACATACTGTCCCCTCTAGCAAGAGGCAAAACACTCTGTCCCTTGGATAGGACATAAAATGGAGGTCCCGTATATGAGAGAGTCACAACCCATGCATGTAAAAGATCCCGCTTCATTCATTCATCGCAAAGAGCAGGGTGTTTAACCCGGTGAAGTGGTCCCACCTCACATCCAACTGGACCCCATGGAAGACCAGCTTAGTGTAGCTGAATATGGGCTTTCCAGCCATCTTCACATTCTACAGATGGAAAATAACAATACACAAAAACATTCCCCCTCCCTTTCTTGACTCACCCTGGTTTCTTCTCTGCCCCGCCCCCTTCCTCCTGTATCCCATCTGAAACTATTATCCTTCTTTTCTTCTCCCCAATACCCCCTATCTCTTTTCTTCTCCCTTTCAGAACTACATACACACATACTTTCCATCACACACACACACACACACACACACACACACACACTCAACCCCCCCCCCCCTCCCTTAATCTTTCCCTCCCTGTTATCTCCCACACACACATCTATACATAACCTCAATCTCCCCCTCGTTCCTCTGCCCCCTCATCCCCCAACCCCTTTCCTCCAGTTTCCAATCTTAAACCTCGCATCCTCCAATAACCTATCCTCTTGCCACCCACTGCATCAACATGATATATCCACTCCGGCACCTCAGTCTCAATGTCATTCACTGACTGACATTCCCTGGTATTGATTACCTGCACTCTTTCATCATAAGCCCACAATAAACTTGTGAATACATTATAGTTCCGTTCACACAACGCTTGTTACCTTTCGTTAGAAGTTTTAATCTTCAAAGTTTTAAACTGCGATGACCAGCTTGTCCTTTTAAAATCTGACACTCATCCACACATTACACAACACTTAATCTTAAAGATTTGATTTTTTAGCAAGACTCCTACTAGATGATTAACCCATAGACCTGAAAGAAATCCATGTACACGTTGCTTGCGATAAACCTAGTAATGTGCAATGATTTAATGTTGTACAACACATACTGGGGGCTTGGAAGCTAAAGGGGGAATAGAGTTCACTGATAGATTACACTAAAGGGCTTTTTACCCTTGCAAATTTTTGCTTAGTCCCGTACCAACGGTGGGGCTAAGGGGGGGGGGGGGGCCTTTGGCGAGTGTAAAAAGCTGAAAAAAATTGATACGGGACTAACGATAGTCCTGGGTCAGAGAAAGTACGGGGTTAAGAAACACAAGTGTAAAAAGGGCTTAACTTTCCAGCTCATGGACAGAGCATAAACCCTGAGATGTCTTCTCATTCTTATCAATAAGTTTCTAAGACTGGGATGTCTTCTCATTCTTATCATCAATAAGTTTCTAAGACATCTAACTTCTGAATGTGTCTACTCTAGATGGTACTAAACTACAAGCTGATCGTTGAAGTTTAAAACTTCAAGCTAAACTTTAAGTTTAGGAACAGCTTGTGAATGAAACTAATATATAAGGACAATATCTGATAAAATATACACACAAGGCATTGGAGGGAATGGCACATCTCTTAGTGTTTTGTTTTGCTTCTCTTTTTTTTTTTATAGATGGTACATTACATGTACCTATACAATACTCTTGTCAAGAACATAATATTCAAGTATCCTGCGAGGTTGTAGAGAGATAGAGAACAGACACACAAGCAATTATCATCCATCAGGAATTTGAACAAGGTATCAATATGACAGGATCTGTCGAATATATACATACTTGTATCTCAAAAGAGGAAATGAAATAAACCAAAGAAAATCGTAATTTGGGAGTAACCTCAAGGCCATTTGCCAAGAAGTGCTGCTCATTTATTTGACACAAGCCAATGGCTATGCAATTTGCACATGATCAGTTCTCAATGCTCAATTTCTCTCTCTGTATAACATATATGAAAAACATACAAGCAAAATGTGTGCAGACATGAATAGATTTTTTTTTTTTTCAGTAAGTCAGCCACAGAGGAAATACTGAACTAATTATTGCAATGACATGATGGAAAAGCTTTCTCTATACAAAAATGTTTACAGTAGATTTTCAAATCTAGTATTCAGGGTTCTGCAGGATGTTACAGAGGAGATAGCGAAAGGCAAGAAAAAAATCTTTTATAGTTAAAGGTTTGCTGTTCTGTTGTTGTTGTTGTTGTTGTTGCTTTCTGGTTGATTTAGGAAATTACTGTAAGTCTTTCCCACACACAAAATTACATCCACCTGATTAATTGGATGTGATCAGCTGAAATTATATTAATAAACAGGATTACAACCATAGAGGCAGGGAGTGTAGCCACTTTTGACCCTTGCCTGAACTTGGGCAGGTGATATCCCAGCAATTACAGCTGGCTTTGGAATGGCTATAAACTTCATAGAATGTGTCACTCTGCTCTGCAAAATTTCTGCCTTAAAACAGCTAAAATGTGATCTAAGATATGATTTATCTCTTTCTCCTCAGAATTAATACAAAAGTATTCCTGTCAGAGAGCAGCAGCACAGTATAAGAGCTATGTATGAAATGCAAGGCCACACTATACTACAGGACAAACCATCTCTGTATCATACCATCATTGGACATACTGTAATGACTGTCAAAAGCTGTAGCCCCCCCCCCCCCCTCCTTTTTTTTTCTGTCAAGCTCTTCAACTTCCCAATTAAACTATCATGTAGCTTTAAAGTCTAACCACATGCATGGTTGTCTGGGACCACAAAATATTTACCATTTTTGGGCAAGTAAAATCTCATGAAAAAAAACTTGGCTTACATGGCAAATCATGGAAGTCCACATGTATTCATAACAAGGAAAACTGTTCTCAAATTTCAAGGGAGACCAAAAAGAAAAATGCAGAAAATGCAGAAAAGGTGCTAGATCATGAAGGCAAGGCAAATGAGTGCTGACAATATGAAAACTGTTGCAATGGGGGGTTACTGTACATCTTGACCATTTGATATGGAGCGATTCTCATTCCTCCTTCCCTACCCCTACAGCAAGCATCCTCCCTACCCCCCCCCCCCCCCCACACACACACACAAAAAGAGAAGAACATATCTACTAACACTTGGAGACTGGTGACATATGAAAGCCTTTGAGGAGTATAAAAGCTTGGCAGTAGTCTTTTTTTTTCCATTCTCTGTGGCATCCCAGATATTTAGTCCAGCCTCGTGATTACGCAACTGCCTGGCAAGCAGCGGTACCAGGTGACAGATCCCAGTGTCACTGGTTTCACTGGATCTCCTCCAACTCTGCAAGGAGCATCCAGGATTCATGTCACGGGAGGGTCAGTTACAGTGACAGCATTGTTTCAATGAAAGATGCAGGCAGACAGAAACATTTAACAGATTGATGAATTTCAAGCAAAATCATGGCACCATGACACAGCTTCTCTTCTGATGTACAGCATGCCATCAAACATGCCATCCTCTGTAAAGTTACCTAAAGTTGCAATGGTATTGAAACGTGACTGGCATCATTTGCATAATATGCCTTATTTGTTTTATGAAATGATATCACAAGCACATTCAGTGGAAGGAAATACGTTCTTCTTTCTCCTTGTAAGATATACAGATTAGATTTTGTCTTTACACATTCTCAAAGATGAACTAAGTTCAAACGTTCAATAACGTCTGAGGAATCAACATTTGCTTTGTATTCATCACAAATTTGTTTTTCAATACACCACTAAAGACCAGTTTAATAGAGTTGCTGGTCTTTAATATTGCACTTTTTTATAGTGAAAGGGCTGGCTGTAACTTTAGTGGATGATGAATGACTGATGTCAATGGACCTTGATGACGAGGATTGGTTGTGGAGAGTGTGGGAGATAAATTTGAGGTTAATATCTCGCCCCGTGCAAGCCTCGGTCTTTGCCCGGCCACGGACGACAAGGCTTGGCGAGACACAACGCCCCCTCAACGACAAGGATGGATTCATCAAATACCGCTCAATCATCAATTAGCTTGGAGGGAAAAAATAGCGGCAATGTGAAGTACAAAACAAAAAATGTGATACAGATATATCCATCCAATGTTTGACATTGGTGTTTGTGTAAGTGAAGAAAATTAATGATAAGGTCCAGCCTAAATGACATCAATGCCATACTTGGAATTCGATACAGCATGTATCACTGAGTTATCATTATCCTAATTGCTTAACATTGCCAGCCATGGTAAGGCTGAAATGGGTGACATGGATGGATGAATGGATAGAGGATGTGTAATGATGTTGTTCTCTGCTCTGGCGTGTGTCATGTTTCATATGGGTAAAATAACTAATTGTCATTTCCTCCACACCCAAATTACAGCAGAAACTCAGTAGTAAGAAATCTGATGTAACGAAATACATGAGATGGCAAGGGGGTGATTTGGTTCAGTTGGTAGTGCATCTGTCTCCAGATCCAAAGGACCCAAGTTTGATTCCTGAGTCTCACCGAGCAATGTTGTGTGTAAGCATTCCGTCCCCTCTAATAAGAGGCACAACACTCCGTCCATCTGATAGGACATAAAATGGAGGTCCAGTGTGTGAGTTAGCCACGACTCAGATAAGTGTATGAAAATGACCCCTCTTCATTCATTTATCGCAAAGAGCAGGGTGCTAACACAGTGAAGTAGTCCACCTACCTATACCCACTCAAGAAAATGGGAGAAAGATGTTGACCCCTGTGGTTCACCCCAGGTGACTATGGCAATAGTCAGCAAATAGTATCAACAATGCACATTGTGCTGTACACTTGAATGACGAATGAATGATACGGCAAACTATTTTTTTTTGGGGGGGGGGGGGGGAGGGGGTCCCTTAAAGACAAATTCCTTTCTTTCATCATGCTAGCTGTTAAAAACCCATAGCTCAATTAAGAAATCAAGGATTGGTGATATAATAGATACACGTATGCTGAACACTACAATCTCCTTACTCCTGTGAAACAACAGCTGCAGCTTGTGAGCTAAAACTGAGGTATGAGTCAGTGAAAAAGAGCACTCAAGCACACATTTCATTTTTAGTGGGCGCACACTCGCACCTGATACGTTCCATCTTGCTCGCGTTATGTATAAATATTTGGTTGCAACTAATTTCTGATGGGCCTCAGAAATATAGTCTCATCATGCTACCAGGTCTTTAGTGTTCTAAACAATATACCTGATGAAATGTAGAAAATGTTCCACTTCTAAGAACCTCTTCAGAGCAAGATTCCAAAGTTCTACCCTATAGTATTACTGAGTATTTGCCTGAACACTTTATTACAAATGAGTATAAAATTGATATGGCTCAATCCATGTTCAATGTAATAAGGTGTCCTGTGTGAGATTCAGCAAGTTTTCTCCTTGCCTTCTTGTGTTGCCAAAGGCACATAGTGGGTTTTAGCAGGGAGGTATCTCTTCACACCTCCCTTGTTTTAGCAAGTTTCATTCTCGCAGTCAACATTACACTCACAATGTTTTTACCAGTCACCTTCTTGCCCTCTACAAGGTGTCTTGTTCAGGGCAAGAAGGCAAGAAGATGACTGAAGAAAACTTGGTCATATACAGAATTCTATATGTCGTGTACCTATATATTTTATATTTGAATGTGTCTATAATTCAAAATTTGTTGCATAACAACCGTACATAAAAAGCAGTGAATGCTAGATAAGACATAATTTATGTTTTCATATGCTTCAGTTTCTTACACACTTTCCAATAGACAATATGTACACTTCTTCATACAAGTCCGCCAAAAGAAAAGGTAAAAAAAAAAAAGTTTAGCTCAGTATTAACCCATACCCTATGAGATTCTACAATGCTGATTGGCCATGCACAGGTTTTATAAAGTTTCTATAGGCCATGGGTTAAGCTTACATGCCCTCAAGATGCCCCCTTCACTCATATACAAATGGTACTATGGAGGAATACGAGAGGGCTTTTACACGGTATCTACTAAACCTGTGGTATAGCTGCCGCATTTCCCCAAAGTCACATCCGTATGAAGTCATTGTCTGTTGTTTCAAGCGATCATCTCCAGTACCACAACCAGATTACTCATTCTTCCCAGTAATATATTGGCTCTTAAGCTGTGTGTCTGCAGAGTAATAGACCCTTCAATATCAGGCTTTGGAGTATTCCATTACTATGTCTGCCATGATTCATGATTTCGATATCATGCCACGAATGCAGCTACAAAGACTAGAAAAGAACCCTTTAACTTGTGTGGTACCTTCCATGTGTAAATTGCACACAATTCTTCTCTGTACGTTTTGGTTGTTTTTGTTTTATTTCTGTTATGAATGGCAAACAGTTTCATGTATATTTATTCAGTCGTCTTTGCTGCTTGTACGGCGCAGTGAGATGTCTCTGGGCTCAGCGAGAAATCCGACCGGAGGGATAAATCCCCGCGTGAACAACCTGATGCGTCTTGCGGGCTGCCGACGCTGATGCCGGCATGTATGCACACTGAGTCACAGACTGGCATTAATGTATTCTAATTTGCTTGGGAGTTTCCAGGCTATTTAGCTTGGAGACCAGGTAGAGACTTAGCTTTCCCCTCTCCCTTCCCCTCCCCCCCCCCCACCCCCACCCCATTTCACAGCATACACACACTTACAACCAATATGAGACTTACAAACGTAAGATTGGTGCATGGGAACTTCAACGGTTACACAATTTAACTGTTGTTTTGTTTTATGATGTGCAAATAAATCAGTTGCCTTATTCATTCATGTTCTGTAACTGTTGCCCTGGCAAGTTTTCTTATGATTGATGGCATATTTGAATTTGAATTTGAATTTGTGAATTTGTGAATTTTATTGACTCTTTCGACCCCCTCTCGGGGTATGAGAGTACAAACAAAGAATATAAATAACAATATAACAAACCAGTGAATACAATACTTGTAGATTACACATAACGACACAAAAGATAAACAAGATAATATAGTGTATATGAGAATATAAACATGAGTAAAGTAAAAAGATACACAGACAATCTACATGTAAATAGCAAAATACTACAAATCTAACAAAGAAGGTTGCTTCACTAACCTACCGCTACGTGTCCGTGTAGGACCAACTCTTTTTGTACTATCCATGGTGCTTGGGCGATTATCTTTTTCAGTGTTTTTAGAAAACTGGGACATGATAAGACAAGTAAATCTTGCTAAGTTTTTCAATTAAGAGGTACTTTTGGTATCAAAAAGCTCTGTCATGTGCAAAGCACTTGGAAACCTAATTTTGGTTAACTTTTGGGGCAAATGAAATATAATCTACATTGCTCACTGATTTTGATAAGCCTGTGTTATGTTATATAACACTGTTAAAATGTATCCTTTGTTTCATCATATCTGAATATCATACACATTTTCTCTGTGTAATTTTGCTCATGAAAAAGTTGCAGAAACCAATAAATGAAATTAAAGCAACTTAAATATCCAGGGCTGCCAACATTTACACAAAGAAATTAGGAGAGTTCCATAAAGTAGTCAAAGGGACATTTGTGTGTTAATGTGTCTAACTAGGTGATAATGATACCCAAATCAGGGAGAATTTCATATTTTTTTTTGTCAGGATATGAAGAAATAATTAAGTTTTTGGGAAGCTCCTGGGACAATTGGACAGACTCCTTACATACGAGGCACAAAAATTTCACAAACTGGAGGCACCAGCCTTCTATGAAGACTGAAACTTTTGCGAGCACCAATTATTAACTCTTTATGTGCCACGTTCGCACATCCGGCTCAGTCGACAGCGTGCCAACTTCGCATATTCTGCTCAACAAACAAAGCCGCCAAATCCGATCGATAAATCCCTTATCACTGCTAATCCCGCGGCACAATGAAAGCGTTTTTCGTGATTTTGTTTCTCTCATACACGTCTTGCATTCTATGTAGTGATTGACTATCAAGCGGTTTTCCCAACTAGATTTGCTCGTACATTCTAAGTTTCTCTCATGGTTTTATGTGCAGAAGTCATGCCTTTACGGTAATGTAGCAACTGGTCATTCGAAAGAGAAATTTGAATAGATTCGTCATACAATTTATATCGAAACGAAGTTTGACATTCCTCTTTAACTTTGCCTACTATTATGCCCATCCTAACAGAAATTTGTAGAGGTCATACAAATTAGAAAAACAGTTCTTTCTCAAAGCATGACTACCTTCGTGTCTCTGAATAATGTGGCACACAGGGGGTTTCCACCATGGCACATAAAGAGTTAAAAGATTATGAGTTACATTTGCGAATCTTGGCTCCTTATGATATTTTGCGAAAGTTTCATGCGCGCAAAAGTTGTTGGTTTTACAGTATCCCTTTTGGTATAGATTCCAAATCTTGAATCTGTATGAAAGGATTATACATGTAAACTAAGATTGTCAGATTTGGGGGATATGCATTCATTTTTATCTCCAAGAGTATCGAATAAACCCTTCACGTACCTCCACAAAAATTTCGATTTATACATACCTTGTTAGCTACACTAACCTTTCATTTTAAGCTCCCTAACTGATATCATTTCAGACACATTCTACATGCTATCAAGCTCAATCAGGGAGGTGTTACAGAGATGGAGTGGCAACTCTTCGTAATTCATGCAAACACATGTTTGGGTTCAAGGCGTTACAATGGGATGTCTAGCATTCCATTACGCTTTGAAGTCATGCTGGGCAATGCTCTGGTTTGCAAGACGAAGTTCGGAGACGAAGAATGCATTTCACCTTTCGTTGAATTACAAGCTTTATTTCACTGCAAAATGGAATTGATTTAGAATAGTTTAGGAAAGAATTCAATATTATAAACATGTATTTCTAGTTTCTTCGTAATTCACAAATTGAAAGGAAATGAAAATTAGGCCCTCTTAAAAACCTAATTTTCTCTATAATGTGCACATTTCCGCATGTTAATTTTCTATCTGTTAATAAGGGGATATTTTGATCTTTCAAATAAAGTACTCCGTTAAAGCGTGTTCCAGCGTGTTTTTAAACTATTTGCTGTTAAAAATTGTGAGTTTTATACTGCATTTTGATTCGCTGCTCCAATTCAAGGTACACAAATTCATTGCTGCCATCACATTGAAAGAGAGAGCGAATTGCAGTAGGAGCAAATATTTCTAGATGTGAGAGCGCTAGTCCCGATTATTGATGCTCTCTTTTGTCAAAGCACATGGGTAACACCTGTAGTTGAACGCATAACTTCTCGGCAGTGCCGCGCATGACTTCAAAGGAGAGCTGTAGTTGCCTCTCCTTCTCTAGCACCTCCCTGGCTCAATTATGTCCTCAACCTACTCCTCAACACACATTGTGTAAATGACAGCTAGAGAGAATATAAAATGACATGCGCCGTATAAAAACATACGGCCAACACGAGGCCTGTTTTAATATGATCCATTAAACACGGCCCACCATAAACTCCTTCATGGAAATATGTGGGCCCTTGACACAGCGCCATCATGGAAGCGAAGATACTCAAGCGTTATCATTCCAACTTGATTACTTCTCCGTAGGGGAAGATAGGGCACTGGAGGTGTACTGCATCCTGTGTGATCATAACCTTCTGGAGAATGGGGGCAGGGTGTTCCCTTTCTGAGTAAACTCCTCAGTGAGATGGTTGGCTTCACATTAAGGCGAGCACCATGGAATATTGATGGCAGTGAATGGGGGGGGGGGGTATAATGAACGAGAGCTGAAGAAACAGATTTTCATATCACCGTATACAGACTTCAAAGTATAATCACTAACCACACACTCTGCACATCAATCCATAGTTGATGCAATTCACACACGATGATACAGTGACTGAGAATCTATGAATTTGCAAGTTGAACAACTATTACAGGTGTTCAATGGCAAGAGATCTTGATAGCAAACACTGAGTAAGATGCAAAATACCTAGTAGGAAAAACAAAAGGAAAGTTTAAGCAGAATGATCTATTGAAGAAAGAGTGAAAAAGGCTATAGATTTGAGCACAATATGAGCCAGGTCAGATCAACAGATCTTTATTGAGTTTGATGGTTAGCAGTTGGGGACTATGAAAGTAACAGCCAAGCCCTCTTCTGATGTACAATTGTATGTAGCCCTCTGAAATGGACACTCCCCAAATTTTTAGAGAGTGTCGATATCGAAAAGGTGTTAGTTATCATGTAGACCAGATAATTTATTTTTGGTTTCATATGTCAACTGGGAGGGGGGTTGTCTATTGATGAGGTCAATATCAACAAGGACAACAACAGATAAATCAAAATTCATTGCTACAGGGAATAGAGTCGGCATGGAATGCAAATGTGTGCTTTGAGGGACATTCATGACCACGCCCTTCCAGAAGCCATACGGTAAAATACTCTGAACAATGCAGACTATACACTCACCCTATAGACAAGGTACATTATGAGACAGATATGGTTGTGTAGTCATAAGATACAGTCAAACCTGTCTAAAGTGGCCACTTTTGTCATTTCCCTTGGGTGGCCGCTGTAGAAAAGTTTGACTGTACTGCAAGTTTTCAAAGTTTATCAATGAAATTCATTCTCCAGTTATAGAAAGTCAAGTCATAGTCTTCAAGGGGAGAGTTTAAAAACATTCAGTATGTGGTTAAGGGGATGCCAAAATCTTCATTTCCTGCACAAGGCTTTGATAGCACATTTTGGCTTCTATCTGATTTTCCAAGTCATTTTAAACACAAAACAAGTAAAATGTATAAAGACAGCTTTTCAGATGACATCTCACTTTGACTTTAATTCAAATTCACACATATACACATCTGAACTCATAACTCATAAAATGAGGAAAGTATTACAGGTTGACTGCAAGAACCAGCATCCCTCAGGTGCATTATAACACCGGTATGTATCTCTCCCTGACCTCCAAGAAATGTCTGTCGTCATGGCAACAGGAAGCTTCGGTCTATCCATCTTTCAGATTGGGGGGGGGGGGAGGAGGAGGAGGAGGAGGAGGAGATGTGGAAGGGGGTAGGGAGGAGGGAGGGGAAGCAATAGGGAGCAGCGGATAATTACCTCTATCCGATTCATCTTGATTAGCTGTGCAGAGCTGGGTGCGCCCTTTCTCACCTTACACGCTAAAACTCTATTTACCATTGATCGGAGGCAATCAAACCTCTCCCGTACGTCGTAAATATCCGGGCAGACCGACTCGAATGGGCTGGACAACAAGGCAGTGGCAGGGTATGTGCTTCACAAAATACGGCTGTGCACCTGGTTGCAAAGTGCACGAAATGCAATACTGTTTTTTAGACAGTTTTAGAATGAAAAGATGTTGGGATGGAGATAGGACAGTGAACAGAGGACAGAGAGAGAGAGACGAGATCTGATGAGGCATAATATTAACAGCCTTGTCAGTAGTGATAGAATGGATGAGAACAGAAGAGGTAGAGGTAGAGAATGGAATACAAAAGTGGTAGCTGAATTTGAGATGTAAAAAAAGAGAATGTATGTACGTGGTATATGTGAGAAAGAGAGAGATAGGTAGGAAGAAAGAATTTGAATGGTGAAGAAAGAAATATGTCAAATAAAAAGACTGTCAGAAACTGTTGCTTTAACCCTTTCTGTGGCGGGACTTTGGACCGTGTATACAATGCTATGGGGTATTTTTGTGCCAATCAGCACTCAAAGGACATACCGTTGTGTGCCTGGGAAGAAGACGCGAATGCACATGATTCAAGGAAGGTGTGTCCAGGATAAATAATGCGAACACATACAAGGCACACGTTATACTTCGGGCCTCATCAGCATATGCATCTTTCTAGAGGGACACAGCCATACAGGTTTATGAAAAGAAAAAAGAAAAACCACCCTAAAGCAGCAAGATGATGTACTGATTTGTGACTTGGAAAAACATAAGCTTGATCCTGAAATAGTGTCGTACTTTCCAGATGCAAATACATTGACCAATCAAACTAACATGTGTCTCTAGAAGTCTTTATTCCAAGAAATATTTGCATTAGTTTGCAACAAAACAAGCTACTGTATTCTGTAAAACAAAACAGCCCTCCAATGAATTCATCATAAATTTATCCTCTTATAACATCCCACATAAATATACCTTCATGCATGCATTCAATGTATTGAAATGTGTCTTGAGCAGATCATGGAGATTGAACTGAGAAACTGTGAGTGCAAGAGCTAAGGAATGGCCATGGAAGATAGTTGAGAAAAACAGCAATAAGGGCATTATGGCACTAGACCTCAAGCATAGGAGAGGTTGTGCTCTTTCGCTCCCCAACTGACACAGAAAACAGAGGAGAAGTGTAGAATCTATCCAATGCTCCGAGTAGTTTTTCCTTCACACTCTCAATATCACATACTTACACAGATACCCTAAAGTTACTGTACTGCTGACAGCTATCTGAGCAAAAATAATCTAAATGGTATATATTCAAAATTACTTAAGGTCTTCGTCCTGCAAAATATACAAGACAGGCACCACAAATGGAGATGGACCAATGTAATGGTGTAAGGCATTACATAAGTGCAAGGATTGCATGAAAGATTTCAGACACCACAGTAATAATCAGGATCGTGCCAGCCAAGTCAGTCCCCCAGGAGAGCTCAACAAGCGAGCCCACAGCAAATGAAATCACGTCCTCTCGTACAAGTTTAATCAAATCTACACATCAAACGCATTACCAGAGAATTTCTGCCAACTCCCAACGAAACAAATGCATAACGCACTTCCAGTTTATAGGAGCAGCAAGAAATGAAATACACAAAATGTCAGAGAACTGATGAAATAAAGCGGGTCTCGAGTCGTCTATCAATGCTAGGGCTGATGAGACTGAATGCTATTTACTACCACATGTGTGCCCAACTTCCCAAGAGCGTTCGCAAGCCTTTGTTTCCATAATCAAATTCCATCCTCGGCGAGTTGGCTAGCAGCCTACTCTGCCGTCTGATAACCATTCAAAACAAGTTTTGTAGGAGCAGCAAAGAGGGGAGAAAAAACATGGAAGCCTGACATCAAAAGACGGATTGCCCCTAGCCATAGTTAGTATTGGCTGTTGCAAAAATATTCATCTATTTTCCTTCCACAGAAAAATAGCATGAGAATGTGACCTACATGTGCAGATTCTGGGTTTGGTCCAACATTTTTCAGAGAAGAGCCAACCAAAATAACAGGGGTGCTACACTTGTAAATAAGATAAAATAACATAAGAGAAAGGGTAGGAAGAACTTCCTCATCCAAACATCAGGGTTTTATTTCTGGACTAAAAGTGACTTGTAGGCATTCCTTTTGAAAGATATAACATTCAGTTAGCAGCATTCATCTTGCAACAAAGAATGAAACAATATAAACATGTATTTCAATATATCTGTATTTCTATCGGTCTACACATAAAGACAGACATCAACTCAAAGACACTGTACACTTTGGGCAAGAAAAGTCAAGATCTGCTGGATGACAATCAAAATGTTTAAAACTTGAATATCAGAAAGGATATCATTTCGTATGGATGCTATCAACATACAAGCTATGTCATCTATTATTTGTTTCTTTCAAGACAAAATAATATAAACAGACATCTTGTGGACATGATGTCATGTGGACATGATGTCATAAAGACATGGAATACCAGCCATAACAGTTAACTGGGGGAGACATGTACACACTACCAAATTAAGACATTTTCAGCAAATCAATGCTGTAACAGGGGATGCCTGGTGGGTCCTTAATGAGGAATTACGTCTCCATGGTGTCTACCAGAATCAGATGGGCAAGATTGGACAGCTGCAGAGATCTGGTTCAGGGGTAGCAGCCAGGCACAATCAACATTTATTGCACCACAGTCTGGCCGTAATTGGTGAAATAAATGCGATACCTATTAAACAATAATGTACCCAATCAACATGCTAAGGCAGATGATGGTATTTGATAATGATGGTGATGGCATTTGATGATGATGATGATGGTGATGATAATGATAATGATTAGGCCTACATGAGAGTGATGATGGCAACAGTGGTCATAATGATTTTGATTATAATGATGGCAGTTACAATGGTGATGATGAAGATAATGACAGTCGTTGTGCTGGTGCTGTGTGTGTAAACATGATTTTGAATGTTGATCGTGGCAATCTTGTCTATAAAAGTAATGGCAAGTATCATCTAAACTTTGAATTTTAGAGATGGTACCTATTTGTAATTTTGGCTAGGAGAAGGATAATAAAAGTGACTTGATGTAAAGTGAAATAAAGCGCAATGTTACATCAGGTCCAGGGCATAAATGTTTGAATAATAATAAGATGGGCATAATGAATCACAAGGACCCTGAGATATGGTTGTCTAACCATCCTCACTACCGTCATGTGATTGCACTGTAGCATTCTTTACTGGCTCTGAACCAACAGAGACTAACGGAATGATTCTAAAGTTACATGAAAGTGTCAACTTTTTATGTCTTGAGGCATGTGTGAAAGTAGAACACACATATTCAATACAGAAACGAGATACTGAAAGAAAGACATTATTAAAGGTCCTGTTTACCAGTTAGGCGAATTTTTGTTTGTACACAACCAAAGAAAACTATTTACCTATTTATCCTGTTTACCATTGGGAGCAGTGATTTTAAAAATCGAGATATCAGATTTGATGCATATATGTGGGTAAGTTTTATCACAAAACATCATACCATATAAAGATTTCAAAATTGATAACTTAGACTAATTTGTAAGGAGATATCACTATTTTTCCCACTAACCATAACTGTAGACGGTTTAGTCTAGAAACATTTTCATTATAACTATTGTTCACATTTTGCATATTTAACAATACTTAACATTGATTATACTGATTCAAGTGTTTATTTTGGTTATTTCTATCTCTAACTCATGTTTTAGAACTATTTTGAAGGATTAAAGCTGGGTTTTTGTTTCATCTGCAAATGGTAAATAATGCCTTTAATGCAGAGGGCCAGGGAATATGTACTGTAACAGATTGTTATAATTTGTCATCCTCTGTACTTTTCTGAAGATCACAACTACTGATCTACAATTTCATCAAACATGTCAGAAAAGAACAAACGAAACCAAGAGAACTCAAACTTATATGTCATCTACTGCTTTCTGGGCAGCAATACTATACCACCAGGCCATCACTGGTTGCTGGCAGTAACGTAATGAACTTGGAACAAATACCAAGGCTCTGAAATTCTGACATTGTTATGTTTAATGGTCCAAGGCAGACATGGCCTATCAAATGAAAGAAACTGTTTCTTCTTTGACAATTTTAGTCTGTGGTAATATTTCATGTACAGAGCAAATGAAGCTTACTCAGGCATGAGCACTACACTTGGATGTAGATTAAAAAAGAAGTAACAAAATCAAAAAGATGTTTATCATTAGGTGCCAAGAACTTTTCCTGTATGATGATTTAATACCACTAAAACTGTCTGAACTTCCGCCCCACAAGACTTATTGTTAGGTGTCAATCTCTTGTTACTGTTGTCCCATTGTATTTTATACAACACCTATTTAGAATGTAGCTATCCGATTGGTCGATTGCCCATCACGTGACATTTAGTGAAAAGTTCCATTGCACGCTCTGGCTGTCTCAGCAGTGCAATTTTGTTTGAAAAAAATGTTCCATTGCACGCGCTCTGATGTCACAATAAACAAACATGTGCCGCGCGCACTCAACAATTACAAGCGCGCTTACAAGCGCGTACTTTTGTCACTCATTTTTGTAAGCAACTTCGTTTCGCATACGTACGTCAACACATGTACATACACGGTGACTGCGACTGTGAGGCTACTCATTCGTTTTTCACGGAAAATGGTTGCCATTTCTGTGCTAAATTCAAGAATCTGTGAGTACCAAATCTGTTGACGTTCGAGATGTTGTATAAAGCAAATAGTGTATGGTCTTTACTCGTGCAATGGAACCAGATTTCGCACTTGGTGAAAGATGAGGCGCACTATTCAACTCGGCTTCGCCTCGTTAAATAGAGCGCCTCTATCTTTCACCTCGTGCAAAATCTTGTACCATTGTGCACTCGTGACCATTCACTATTTGTATGTACATGTATACCACATAGTGTTCTCTCACTGGAAACCTTTTACTTTAAAGGTCCAGTTTACCTTTGCGAGCAGCGATTCAAAAAAAAAAATGTTCAAGATATCACATTTTGATACATGTGTAGGTCTGTGGTATTACAAAACATCCTACCATATAAAATTTTCACAATGAAACCCAAAACATAGGGAGATATCAGTACTTTTCTCAACAAACCATAACTGTAGACGGTTTAGTCTGGAAACATTTTATCACAACTGTTGTTCATGTTTTGTGTAATAACATACTTAACATCTATTATACGAATTCACATTTTTACAGTGGTTGTTTCTATCCCTAACTCACATTTCAGAAACATTTTAAAGCACTAATGCTGGGTTTTTGTTTTATCTTCAAATGTAAAATTATGCCTTTAAACTCAGTCATGACTGCTGTCAGCCTGTCTGCACACAGTATCACTAGCTGATTGATAAAGAGGGTCTGAATGGGTTAAACTCAATGGGGTGTGAATCCTTCAGATACCTCAGTAAAATGCTCTATGCCAAAAGCTGTAAAAGATACAGATTGCATTTGCAGATGAAACAAAAACCCAGCTGTTGTACTTCAAAATAGTTCTAAAATGTGATTCAGGGATAGAAACAACCAATGTGAAAATTTGAATCAGTATAAATTGTTAAATATACTAAATATAAACAATAATAATTATAATAAAAAATGTTTCTAGACTAAACCATCTAAGGTAATATGGCTTATTGAGAAATATAGCAATATCTCCTTAAATTTAAGGCTTTATTGCAATTTTTTTTTAATGGTAGGCTGTTTTTGTGATATAGCTGACCTACACATATATGCATTAAATGTGATAACTCAAAATTTTTTTAAATCATTGCTCCCAAAGGTAAAAAGTACCTTTAATATTGCAGATGGTCACGACAACTGGGCAAGCTCTTCAAATGGCTCACAACAACCAAGGCACTTGAGGGCTTTGCCTTATCATAAATGATAGCTGGTCCAACATACGACAGCAAATTCACTCACGTTACAGGACTAACAAATGCCAAGAAAACTACAAATAACAACAGTTACATCACTACAATATACCTACTTTGATATGAAAGATAATATCACAAATGATTGTAGGACTCCTATATTGAAACATGAAAAAACAAGGAAAAGTAGAAATTACGCGGTGCGTAACATATGTCCCCGCCGGAAGTAGCATTTTGTAACAAAATGTGCAATATAGGTAAAAAATCAAGGTCAAAGGTCAAAGAAGTCAAAGGTCAAAATTCTGTGTAGAAGTTTTGAAGCCCTCACCTAGTGCCATCACATAAAGCAAATGGAATCGAAATTGGGTTAGAAATGGCGAAGGAGTAGCATTTTGTAGCCAATGTACAATATAGGTCAAAAATCAAGGTCAAAGGTCAAAGAAGACAAAGGTCAAAATTCTGTGTAGAAGTTTTGAAGCCCTCACCTAGTGCTATCACATAAAGCAAACGGAATCGAAATCGGGTTAGAAATGGCGAAGGAGTAGCATTCTGTAGCAAAATGCACAATATAGGTCAAAAATCAAGGTCAAAGGTCATAGAAGTCAAAGGTCAAAATTCTGTGTAGAAGTTTTGAAGCCCTCAACTAGTGCCATCATATAAAGCAAACGGAATTGAAATCGGGTTAAAAATGGCGAAGGAGTAGCATTTCGTAGCAAAATGTACAATATAGGTCAAAAATCAAGGTCAAAGGTCAAAGAAGTCAAAGGTCAAAATTCTGTGTAGAAGTTTTGAAGCCCTCACCTAGTGCCATCACATAAAGCAAACGGAATCGAAATCGGGTTAGAAATGGCGAAGGAGTAGCATTTTGTAGCAAAATGTACAATATAGGTCAAAAAATCAAGGTCAAAGGTCAAAGAAGTCAAAGGTCAAAATTCTGTGTAGAAGTTTTGAAGCCCTCACCTAGTGCCATCACATAAAGCAAACGGAATCGAAATCGGGTTAGAAATGGCGAAGGAGTAGCATTTTGTAGCAAAATGTACAATATAGGTCAAAGGTCAAGGTCAAAGGTCACGACTGAAATTCTGTGTAGAAGTTTCAAAGCTCCCATGTAGTGCTATCATATAAAGCAAACAGAATCAAAATTGGCTCATAAATGACAGAGAAGTAGCAAATTGAAGATTTTGATCACACACGGACGCACACACGGACACACGGACGGACGGACGGACGGACGGACGGACACACGGACGGACGGACGGACACACGGACACACACACGTACGGAGCCCGTTTCATAGTCCCCTGCTCGAACTCGTTCGGCGGGGACAAAAAAATCACATACTTTTATTTTTGCACTAATTTTATAATTTTGTGAAATGTGTAAAAATTTCCATTTATGCAGTACATATCAAATACTGGTACATGTGTATGTATTTCACTCTATTTTGTTTCATAGGTATTGTTTAGTAAAGGTGAAAGTCATGCACATAGGTGAAAAAGTCACACAAGTAGGCCAAGGCGAGCTTGATACAGCTAGAGCGGCTCAAAACAGGCGCACCAGTACGTGGGTGTGAGGGTGTGTGCAGTGGGAGAAGGGGTTGTCACATGGTTGGTTGAATAACCCATTTGATTAGAAGACACCTTTTAATAGGTATTCCCCCCCCCCCCACTCCCTCCTTCACCTTTGAGTGTGTGAACGAACCCGAACTGCCAGACAGCAAAGGCAACACCACTCTCATCTGGTTGGTATGGAACATTACCTACACTCTGATATACCCCTAGAAAATAATGCTGCAACATTCATAGCGTGCTTGGTTATCAGGGCTGTGTGATAAGCCTCGAAGGTCATATAAGAGGCAAGCCCATACAACCTCCAACATAACATGTTTGCTGAGGTGAAATGTTCCACCTAGTTGTTGTTGTTGTTGTAATTTTAGCCTTCTGGCAGATCTGTACGAAAATTATATCATGTCATATCATGCCAATTGGCATCCCTGTGTAATTGGCGAGCTTAATGTTAAGGGCACCGCAGAAAGCATCTACGTGAAATTCAAGGATCGAGACGATGATTGAATCCGACATTCGTGTACGTGCGAGTGTGTGTGTGTGTGTGTGTGTGTGTGTGTGTGTGTGTGTGGATCACCAGCGATGTCAAGAGTTCAATGACTACCAAGGGTGTTGTTATTTTAGTTCATGCGCCATGCTTTGTTCAGCATTATTCCAGAGCAGATAAAATTACCAGTAATCATATTTTTATTCTTGATAGATTGCCTTCATGAACACAAACATGGTGTCCTTGTGTTGAACTTGAGGTGTTATATTGGAAATTATCTTTTTTTTTCTATAATGTACTCTGTCTTTGTTGAATGTGTAGGCCTACATTAATGTTCAACAACAGCTCTTTTTTCACAACACATCCAAATGCCAAATTGCCCAAAAAGAAAAAAAGCTACGGAGGAGCAATGTGTATCACTCATCTAATGAACAATGATTCTTGTTGTGATTATGTTTCTGCAAAAAATAACAACCAAATTTCTATAACATTAACTTGTTTGAAGATATAAAGAATCATTGCTGTAAACTGAGACAAGACTGACTTTTTTTTTCTAGATTCCTATTTTGTTTCAGCATTTTGAGGTTCAAACTCAATTTGTTTTGTGCAAAAATGAAAGAGAAATTTCACACTGTTTTAACCACCATCAACTAGTTTGGCAGGGTGGAAGAAGTTCGGGACTACAATGAACAGGAAGTTGACAGTGTAGTTATGCAATGGGTCTGACCTACGTACCCTAACTTCCCAGCATCATAATACAACGTACATGTGTTGAAGTTTGAATCTTTATTTATTTTCAGCTGGATTGGGTACCCACATCACGCTACACTCATCCGGCAGTTTATGATACGGTGAACTTACGTACGCAAGCGCACCACATATATACCCCGAGTGCGTTGCAGTAGGCAGTGCCAATTGTGGGAGAGTTTACACAGCATCATCTTACATGAGGAAACAGAATTATACACCAACTACACACGCATGAAAGTCCTCAGGGTGCTGCTTCTTGTGACATGATGTTGCTGCCCTATTTTGCAGGCACAATTCCACCAGTCGTTCTCTCAATCCATCTCTCTTTTTGCCTTCTCATCTGTTCATTCAGTCCTTGAATCCATCTATCAATTGATGTACACCCCTTCATAATGACAGCATTTTCAAATTTGTCTTTAAATATTACACTCAACAAGAGGATTTTGAATAAAGAGCTAGCATTGACAGCTTTTATAGTATGTTGTATGTACACAGCTGTACGAATACATACAATTGTACAAACATTAATTTTGTATGTACTACAAAATAAGCATATATCTAGCATACCTATCTGTTCAGTCATCTATCTACCTACCTACCTATCTATCCATCCATCTATCTATCTACCTACCTATCCATCCATCTATCTATCTATCTATTTATCTATCCATCTACAATCTATCTATCTATCCATCTATCTATCTATCTATCTATCTATCTATCTATCTATTTACCTATCTTTTTATCTATCTATCTATCTATCTATTCTATCAACCCATCTATCTATCTCTTTAAAATTCCAGTGATGGTCATGACATTTATGTAAAGAGAGATCACATTCTTACCTGCTCTTAAATGAAACTACACAATGCCTTTGCAGCACTGGAAAAAAAAATGACTATAATCAAGAAATATTTCCATGTCTTGAAGCTACATACCCAGGGGAATTCTTTAAACATCATATTACTCTGTCAATGTCACATGAAATTTGATGTTCAGATCAATTTAGATCAAGGGTTTTTTTAGCAGAATTTTGGTAGATATGCACGCACAAAAAAACAACGGAATGCTATTGTGAGAATAAAAATAATGCCTTTGTTGGCAGTATCACAAATTCTTTTCAAACAACAAAAAGGAAACAAATTATATGCAGAGATAAAGATGGACCAAATGAAACAAAGACAGAGAAAGAGCATGAACGAAGAGCGACAGACAAAAAAGTGGTGATGGCTCAATTACATTAGGACAGTCACTGGTGTGAAGTAATCTCATTACCCCTCATCTATTCATTGCGATATTATATCACTATTGATTCGGGCTAATTGATTGGATCAATACTGCCAGGGCACGGTCTAGTGAGCAGTCGACTCCATTCAATAGTCTAGCTTGACAGCTGTGACATCTGGCACTGGATCTGCACAATGTGATATACACACCCACTGAGATTCCAATGAGAATGATAGTGATAGTCACTACAAATATGAAAGCGATTATGATAATCATCATAATGATAACAATGACAATGATTATGAAGATTAAAATGAAAATAATAATTACAATATGAAGATAAAGAAGAAGAAAAAAAAAAGAAGAAAAGGAGAAGAAGACAACAAAGAAGAAGGGTACATGTCTATTTCAGGTATGCATGCATTTGCTCAGGATAGCTGTTCTGAATGTCATTCATTATATGTGTCTAAACCATGGCATCCTCTTTTAACATCCCAGTTCAGTTGCATAATTATATGTAAATGTGAAAACCAAACATGAATATTGAATATTAATGAGAGAAGGGGTAGCTGTGTAGAGGAGGCGGAAATGCAAGGAAGAAGTAAAAGGGTAATGAAAGGAAGAAGAAAAAAAGGAAAAATGAAGAAGTTAAACACAATGAGAAAAAAAAAATAGAATAGAATTTGTAATCTCCTGCAGCAGAGCAGCTCTGATTGACCTGTTCACATTTATTATTCAAATTCATGGAAATTTTCTTCCAGGACCTGATACTATACTGCTCAATCAAGCTCCTGAGTATTTCAATGTTTAGAATCCAGTTTGAGAGCACTACTTGTTGCTATATCAGGCAAGACTTCAGAAAGTTTTCTGATTGTTGGGAGCAACCTTTGCATTGACGGTGAGCAAGAAATTTGAAAATGACCACACATTGGTCCGTTTGAGGACAGCCGGTACTCATTTTAGCCAAAATAATCTTTGCAGCAAACAAGCAGTATTCCAGACCTAGATTTGAGTAGAAGACTGTTGCAGAGAGAAGACTACTCTTATCAATATCAGCTGGTTTGCTCATGTACACTTGAAGTGAAACTGTTCCATTCTTCACTCGCAAAATACAACCATGTACCAACACCAACCCAAATACGCATATGATCCAAATGTGAACAAAGATTATTGTCACCCATTTGTGCTGCACACGTCCACATGACATTTCTAATTTCTACACTGTTCCCTCTCAACTTTCGAGGACTTCCTTATCCATGCATACTTGCAAGCCTCGGATAGTTCCTGCCCAAATGAGAATGTTGAACTTAGGTGCAGCCTATCGTAACGAAGGACATATTGGTGACGTGGCGTGCATTCAAAATCAAAGACTGACTGTGAAGCAATCATGAATTTGAGGGAGGCTCCTTCTTGATCACTCAAATCATGAATTAGGAAAGTACCAAGGCACACGTATCTACCGGAGCTTCCGCCTGGTCAACGAAGACTATGGAATGAAGCCGCTGACGGTTGATTGGCTGATATTTACACTCTCCCCGCAAATATTTGAGTTAGGCTACATTCGCGTGGAGGAGACTGGGCTGTCCGATCCGGCCAGAGATGTGACTGGCTTGTGAATGTAGCCAAAGGGAGCTAAAACAAATGGTTGAAATGCAGCACCATCCCCATGTATGGAGGAAGCCTGGGGTTCTTTTTCATCGGTTCTAATGTTTGATGGGAAAACAAAGAAGTTAAGGATGTAATGAGAAATTCTGAGGTAGAGAGCTTTATAAAAAGAAATCCGTGTTCCTACAATGAAAAGAAAAAGTAACAGGAAGATGATTATTATGGTTTGCTATACTATAGCTACATTCAAGCTTATTCGTATAGAGGTTATTGTCATCCATGTTGTAAGTCTAATAGTTTTGAACAACAAGCATCACTCGATGATGGAATTCAGAATGTAGTGCACCTCCAGCAGCGATCTGATTTACTCATAGCGAGTCTCCACGATAAATTGAGATATGAAAATAAACCAGTTGAGGATGAGTCCCGAGTATACTCAGGCAAGTGTCTATGGGAAATGCAATGTTACATAGCAAAATCAGTCTGTCCTCAACAGTTACCTAGAAAGTCTAGTTCCTACTACCAGGGCAGTGGTCACGGTAGCCTTTTGTCAAGGCCCTCTCTCTGTAATGGGCGAGCGAAGCGAGCCCAGCCGAGCGCGCCAGCGCGAGGGCCTTTTGAGATCTGCTTCACACATTATTATTCATGACACGTGAACCCTTCTGAATACTCATTTTAATGGCTTCCGGTCAACCAATGGAATGGCGCGCTCCCCGCATCCTCAACCTTGGTGGTCATGCCTGTTCGCATGCATCACTGACCACCCCAGGAGGTCTGCCACGGAACTCTATACACACTCTGTGTGTAGAGTTCTGTGAGGTCTGCGGCAGCGGCGTGCATTCGCTCTATTCAAATCGGGTTCGAGCAGACAGACACGCTGATTGGTCGGTCGACTTTTGCTCCCGAAATCGGGGAGCAAAACTCGGTAATTCAAAGGGCTAACAAAAGGATGCGAAGCAGATCTCAAAAGGCCCTCGCGCAACCCCACTCAGCTGGGCTATCTTCACCATACAGCGAGAGGGCCTTGACAAAAGGCTATGGTCACGGCAGATCAAGAACACAGAACCATACATTAAAGGTAATTCGGATAATAGTGCACAAGGAGTTCTTCCACCAAAAGTTATCCAATGCTCAGGTGCATGGGTACAGCTAAACCTGCGAGCTTGCTGATGAAAACTGCAATCACATTGGCCTGCGAACAATGCTCCACAAGAGGAGATGGGGGTGACTTCTACAAAATGTTACCGGTAATTGGCTCATGATGTACTTGTAAGAGCTCAGACGTATCAAAATATTCACCTATCCTGACAAGTTTGATGACTGAAAACTCAATCTAGTTGTACCCACTTTCAAGAAGAATGTGGGGGGAGGGGGACACTGTGTCATAGTGGATAAGACTCTTGACTTTCAATCAGAGGTCCCAAATTCAAATCCCATCAAATGCCTATGTCCCACCCACGCCACTATGTCCCTCTCGACCCAGGTGTATAAATGGGTACCTGGCAACACTAGGGTAATAATAGTTACGTTCAGACGGGAGCCCTTAACCTCGAAGTTAGGAAACTTCGAGGTTAGAGCTTGTAGTTAGGGACCATGAAGACGCACTCGTAGTTAGCAAACCTCGAGGTTTGCTCGATGTTTCAAGCCACGAGAAATCTTATGGTTAGCGCTCTAACCACGAGCCGCGGGGGGTCCCCACTCGTAGTTACGCACCGTGTGGACACAAAAAACAACGAACTCGAAGTTAAGAGTGACCTCGCCGTAAACTCCAGCCCCTACAATTTCCCTCTGCTTCCGGGTCAACCTCCCAAACGTACACCACAAATACACTACACGTGAAAAACCTATGACGCACGACACAACAACATCATCTTTTCTTCCCATGCGCTTGATCTCTGAAACTGAACACGTCGAACTCGCTACTGTATTCTATATTCTTCTCCGACGGTAAAAAAAAAAAAAATTTTTTGATGAATATCTTCATAAAGGCATTAAGTCATTAGTGCAGTGCTATCTCTGCATACCATGACAGAGAACAAGAGTACCTGTAAGCGAGTCCGACAGGGTTGGACTAAAGAATGAATAGACGTCTTGTTAGCAGTGTGGGCTGAAACTTCCGGTTTTGTGGTTTTAACATCGAGTGGGACCCATTCATAGTTACGGGGGGGGGGGGGGGGCAGAAGCTTTACCTCGAGGTTTCGTAACCTCGAGGTTAAGATTCGTCGTGTGGACACACGTCGTAGTTAGGGGGCAAGAGCTAAACCTCGAGGTTTCCTAACCTCGAGGTTAGGGCCTGCCGTCTGAACGTAACTAATGATGGTAGGACCCTCTTGTACAGTAGTGACAACACTGAAGACTGGATAAAGAAGATTGTATTATTATAATTATTGTTGTCGTTATTACTATTATCATCATCATTATTATTATTATTATTATTATCATTATCATCATCATCATCATTGTGTTGCCCCAATTAGAGTAATTTCCATTACTTTTTCCACTTTGAAAAGTTTAATTGTTGATACTTTACATCGTATATTGTGTTAGCGTATACACAGTATTTTTCACAAAGTGGTATAAAAAATACCTTTCATTGTGTTTACATACAACAAATGCAAAGGAAACAAAAACATACCCACGCAAATTAATTATCAGAATATTTTATAAAATTTGCTGTATAATAATGTCTTTAAGTGCACATTATGCATTTCTTTGTCATCATGGTTCAACCAGACTTTCTTTTTTCAATTTCTACATGTTTTTAATCACCATCATTAGAATATTCTGATGTGTTTCCTCCATAAAATGTTGTTTATTGATTTATAACTGGGTCATTGCTGCATGGGTTCTCCCAGACGCTTCTCAGGGAACTCGGATACCCCGATGTGATGCGCACTGACGACTGTTTTACACATCACTGACCCCTAGATATCTAGGGTAGGCCTTGGAAGGCCATCACTATGTCATTACAGAAAGAACTGACGATGTGTCGAATTTATGGGGGCAAACAGGCTCGCCCAACCAAGAATCGATACATCCTGCTTTCCTGAGCCATGCAGCAAGTCTCGCCTCAACCATCCTTCTCCCAGATCCATGCTTCTTCTTACACCATTAAAGGGAAAGATGTCCATGCAGAAAATACCCAGCTAACACAAGCACATTTATAGTGGAAACTTGAGAAAAATATCACATAATGTATGAAAGTAATAAGTTAATTTACAATATACAATTACCTGCAAGGTTTTTTTTTTTTCTCTTTTTTTTTTTGCCATTTGGTGTTAACATGTTATCTCTTTATATCTCAAAATGGCTCAATGGGTTTAAATGACTATCACATCATTTTACAAATATTCTTCATTTATCAATAAAATATTAAAGTAAAACCTGTTTTTGTCACTCAAATAAAAATCACAGTATATGTCACATGAAAAAAAAAATATTTACATCAGCTCTTGCTTCTATGCATCCACAAACAATTAATATAATCTTCATATACAAATCAGGTCTTGTTACAAACCATCCCACTTACCAATCCAGATTAACATGAATTTCTCAACATAGAGCCAGCCAGCTGTAGTGAGAGTTGAAAAAAACAAAAAACCTAAAACACTTTAATATAGAACTCTTGGCAAATTGAGGCACTGCCAATAATTTACACTCAAGAATCTTCATCACGGAATGTTTTCAACAACAATAGCCTGAAGGAGAAGAGCTTCAACCCCCCTCCCCACCTCGGTATTCTAGAATGAATGCAATCACCAAGGCGACAGCGACTGTCAATAGCCCTCCAATTTCCGTGGCAACGGGCAGGTGGTCTGCTGACCGTAGTTTAAGGCTTGTTTCCTCCGTGAATTTCCTCATCTCGTTAACTCCTCGGAATCAGATCTAGCCCGTTTTCACACGTGCCGAGAGTGCATAATTTGAACCACGATTCTAATGACGCATCACTAGAATCACGATTCAGTTGATGCAATTTGGCTGTGTGTATACAAACTGGAATCGTGAAGGGTGATTTGAATCATATATATTCAAATTGTAATTCAAATGATGGTCAGGAGGAGTTTCCCAGTCATGGTTCTCCAGAAGTACAGAACGAAACAGTCATGAGTAAGAACTGACCTCCAAATCGTGTTTTCGGGGCGGAGCCTACAGTGACCTTTCAGCCACTTCCGTAGAAATGCTCGCACTGCAGTCAAAGCGTGCACTACCCAGTACTTAAACCCACTGAGGACGCTCTGAAATTCAAAACAGCAGAGTCTGCAAAACCTTCCTCAATCGTGTGTGAGGATGATAATTCTAATTTTAATTGTAATCATAACTGCAATTCAGCATTGCAATTACGCTTCATGACCCGTGTGAAAAACAGCCCTGGGGTGATACCGCTGTCTCTTCATGTGCTTCAATCCTGCTCCCCTACCCCATGAAAAAAATAAAACACAGGAAGAAAAAGAAGCAGCAAAACGAGCAGTTCTTGCAGCCAAAATGGGTACTCCTGATGCAATGGCAGTACCTGAAAGAGGTAGCGCTGAAACCTTGCCTTTGGCACTAATTAGATTCCAAAGAGATGATTGCTGTCGTACCACTGTGAGATGAGAAAATGGCCGATCTACATGTAGCTCACAGAGTTTGATATCAGAAATATGACTTTTTTGTCCAGTACCCTCAAGACAGCCTAGAAATTCAACAAGCAGCATGTCATCATTCAATTTTGGGTTCATTTTCATGATTCTTGTGATGACATTCAGTCACTATCAGTGCAAACCAGCTTGCATAACACAAAAACCATGCATAATATATGTATTATAAACTCTCATACTTTTATGCCCATATCACCCTATTCCTTGCTATTGTTCAGGAAAATTACACGTACAAGCAACCTTCTGCGGCATACTCTCACTACAAGTACATTACATGCATACCATGATTGGGATTTGATGTCATTAGGGGCATGTTCCGATTCACACATTAATGAGATTTGCTACAGAAAATTGGATTAGAGTCTTGATTGAACACAAATCCCCAAATACTTGGATCAGAGCTCTGTCAATGCAATCAGTGCTTGGGAAATGTGTAGCAAAAATAAAGTTCCCCCAGAGACACTGGAAAAGTATAATTCTTTCTTCATACTGGATAATCATGATTGCTGTGTCCAGATTTGAATCAATTTTGTTGCATTACAGTTATTCAACATGTCTGGCTGACTTGGGTTCCCCTGGCCATCATCACAAAATATTTTGAAGTTTTTGATGTAGTTTGTACATACTGTACAATCACACAGTTTACATACAGTAACGTGTTTCAGGCTGATTTCATTGTACCAATGGCCGACTTTGACAGATCTTTCAGATGCCAATTCTCTGAAACACTTGTTTTCTTGTTGTTTTCTAGCACTTGTTGCAATAAAAATCAAATCATGCCTGATTAAACATCCCATAACAAAAAAACACATCCACACATAAACACAATCACACATTGATTTGCTTGTACCCGTCTTTCATGAGAACAAACAACTACTGATCATAATGATTCTTGTAAAATTGATATACTGGACATTAAACGGCAAAATTTTAACAAGTGACATATTTTAAAGCAGGACAAATATAGCAGGCCCATCCACTTTGAAATACCCATAGGCTCCAATTTATGTCACACACACACACACACACACACACAATGAATCTAGGTTTTCTTTCTATCATTCTATACTGTTTTGTAGGTGATTCATCCTCTTCACACTTGTTCATAATAGCTCTCCACTTCATCTAGCTGCCACCCAAACACAAATATAGCCAGCCATAACTTTCTTGACCTGTGGACGTTAAGTACACATTGCCACTCTCGCACGGTCCATATTACTCGGCCATAAACACTGTCGCCTCTTGACATTTCGCGGACACCAGCCGCCCGTCCAGTCCCTTCAATTCTGGGAAAATTTGATACCATCCGGTTCACCATGACAGCTCTGAAGGTCTGAAAAGCTAATAAAAACTTATTCAGAGACAAATATGGAAAATATATTAACGGCTAACTGCCAAAACTTGTAACTCTAATTAGACATCACAGTCCGCTGTGGACTCGGGTGTGAGGGAAAGGATAAATTTGCCAGATTTGGTCAACCAATGCATGCTGGATCTTTTTTCTTTCTTTCTTTTTTTTTTTTTGGGGGGGGGGGATGCGGTGTTTTATCTCTACCAAGGCTTAGATGATATGGAATGAGGGAAGGGGTGAGCAGGAGAGAGATACAAAGGAAATAAGGCCTTTGCACTTGCAATTTACCCCTTGGGGCTGCTTTTGACGATAAAGTGATCTTGTTAAAGGGTGTCTACAGTTCTGGTTGAGGTGAGAATTTAGCTTTTAACGTTTTGCGAGATATTCAGAAACCACTCTATGAGATGTCAAAGAGCATGCAATTCTAAGGGGTATCAAAAGTTTATTGATGAAAATCGGTTTTGAAATGGTTGAGATATCCCAAAACAAGGTGAAACAAAGAGATCCTAATAAAAGGCGTGGCCTGTCACCTTTAAATATTATCACTTTTTTGCATATCTCTGCCATTTGAAAGCCAATTTTCATCAAATAAACATTGAATCCTTCTTACAATCACATGCTCTTTCAAATTTCATAAGGGGTTTCTCATTATCTCACTTAGGAATGTTCAAAACATGAATCCCCACCTCAACCATTACTGCACAGTCCCTTTAATATCAAGCATAGGAGATATCTAAGTGATGTTGACTCTTGGTGAAGTCCCATGAAAACAGCCATCAAAAGTGCGAGGATGAACAAAGAGAATAGGGGGAAAGACGGAAAACAGCTCCCCCTGACATAGAAAAGCGGAAGTCAAGACTACAATGGTTAGTTATTCAGTGCAATTGAAGAGGATGAGTAAGCACATCCTATGCAAAATATTTTCATAATCTTCCAGTCTCTGGTCATTCATTTGTGACATTCCTCTGAGTAGAACTGACTGCATTTAATTGTCATATTCACCGGAATCTCCTCAAAGGAAATCCTACCTCACCACTGTTTTCTAGAAAAACAGCAAAAAGTACTTCTCAGTGGTCAAATGACTGACGGAAGGCAGTGATCTATGACATATCTCGATGACTTAAAGGCATGATTTACCATTTGCAGCTTTAGTGCTTCAAAATAGTTCTAAAATGTGAGTTAGGGATAGAAACAACCAATGTGAAAATTTGAATCAGTATGATTAATGTTAAGTAAATTGTTAAATACACAAAATGGGAACCATAGTTATAATAAAAATGTTTCTAAACTAGACTGGTATAGACTGTTATGGTTTATTGAGAAAAATAGTGACATCTCGCTTAATTGCAAAATTATTACATGGTAGTATGTTTTGTGATACAACTGACCTACACATGTGCATCAAATGTGATATATCAACATTTTTTTTTAAATCACTGCTCCCAATGGTACACAGTATCTTTAATCATTGATATAAAAAGCTTTCATACTTTGTTAATTGTATTCATCAGTGAAACAGGTGGTTTCTAGTTGGTACCCTGAAGGACTGAAAAAACATCATGGTTGATTCATTGTGAGAAAGCAGAGGAAACTCCCATAATGAAATACAACCAGGAGCATGAATGTTGGAATAGATTCTACAGCAGATTGACACTGGTAACATCATCAAGTTTATTTTGGTTTACAAGCAGCCAAACTATGCCTAATACAAATATAATAACTTTTCTTCACAGGCCAGCAGAATTTGATTGGATTTATGAATCAATCGGCAGACCTGGTGAGATCTGACGAGCTGAGCAATAGATCATTGCCAATTTGATCTAAATTGGGAGAAAATCCATAATGTTGATATCACATGTAAAAAAGAAAGAAAGAAAAAAAAAGTTTGAAGCATGGGGATGACTACAGTAAACACTTTAACAACCAAATACCAGCGTTTGAAATATAGGCTTTCTCATCATTTTACACAGGCAGTGAGCACAGCACAAATATGTCATTCAAATTTCATGGCTTGATATGATGCAATAATTGAGTGTTTTTCTTTGTGTTTTTTTTTTCATCATCACTAATCACTGAAGTCCCTATCAAAATCGGACACTGTATTCTTAAAGGTCCTGTTTACCTTTGGGAGCTGTGATTTAAAAAATGTTCAAGATATCTCTTTTGATGCATTAGATGTGTAGGTCATTTGTATCACAAATCATCCTACCAGATACATTTATTTTTTTTTGTAATAAAGCCTAAAATATATGGAAATATCACCATTTTTCTCATTAAACCTTAACTGCAGACAGTTTAGTCTGGAAACAGTTTATCATAACTATTGTTCATATTTTACATAATTAACAATATACTTAACGTCGATTACACTGGTTCAAATTTTTACATTGGTCATTTCTATCCCTAACTCACATTTTAGGACTATTTTGAAGCACTAATGCTGGGTTTTAGTTTCATCTGCAAATGGCAAATTATGCCTTTAATACAGTGCTATTCAAAACATGCGGTATTTCTTTTTACATCCAGCAACAGTTGTAAAAATTCCCTTTAACCGCAAGGCAAAGTGCTAAATTCACCAGCAGTGGCTTGTTGTGCAACCCACTATCACTGAATAAAGCTCTATTACTTACAGGTAAAAAACAAGGATCAATCACAAACTCTCACACCTACAGACAGCAACGGTCTGATGGAATTGCAGCAGACGTTTCATCATATCAGGAGCCAGACAACTACAAAAACAGGAAATTGACAGCGAGGATGGCCGAAGCTGTACTTATCTATCGCCATAGAAACACTGAGTATTTATAGAAAAGAAAAAAGCATGGAATGAGGGAAAAAACACTGGATGCACTACAGAAATTAATAACAAACATGACACTTTTATAAATGATATTCTTTTTCATCACAATAAGCATGAACAATTTATCATGACAATATTTTTGAATGAAAATGGAAATATTGTTTACTTGCGATGACTATATTTGCTGAAAGCCATAAGAATTCATCATGTGTGTTTCATGCAAAGAACTAATTGAGAACATAAAACTCTAGCAGTGCCTGTGCAATGACACAACACTGTGATCAGCATCATTTTATAACTTTAATTACAGTCTGTATCGACTATATTTTGAAAGGCATCATACTTTCAACTAGAAACATTTTTCACATAAAGTCAAAACCTGCATCCACTTTTTTTTTTTTTTTACAGCAAGGCGATGATGTCATAATAGTCAAGCACTGCGCAAATTCACCGCAGAAAAAAAAAAAAAAAAACAAACAACATTCCTGTTACAGCAAGGACAGACAGTGTACATGACAATGCCTTCTGTAGCTAAAAACAGCCTGGGGTGGCGTGAAAGTGATGACGTACATGATTTCAACTGACCAGTCAAATAATCCCAGCATCTGTCTCACAGACAGAGCAAATATTTGATTAACTGCTTAAACTTTCAATGGCTGCCATTATTGGGTTCAAATAAAAGCTGATTACCATCTTCAGTCTCATGACCATGTCAATCAGCTTTGTTTGCCATCCCCCCATACGAGCCCCAATGCCAATTTTCTCCCCTGCTCTCTTTCCAAGGTCATTGACCTTTATATCAAGCAGGATTCCTACACAGTGTAAATGCCTACTGCTACAATTAGGACTGGGTAATCAGTGAAATGAGACAACCTTAATCAGGGTGCTGTGTATGCTATAATGAGAAGCATTCAAGAACCTTGAATTTAACAACTCTTTCTGAGAAACTAGCACATTACTGGGAATGTTTCTCAACGGGGTAAATTGGGATTTACCCTTTAGAGAGTAGTATTTCCTGTGTCTGATGCGCTTTTCTTGTCTCCCTTTCCATTCAATGTCATCAAAAGAACAGAAATATATTTCTCAGTAATTAGGGGCCTACCTAAATTTCATGTATCTGTCACTGTATTAAAGCATGGAGGTACATGTATTCTGCCACCATGCTGTATAAAGTGTGATTTTCCCTACACTTGGACCTGTGCATGCATTGGATCATCCGGTTATTATACAATAAACTTGTGAAAGATGCCCAATTCTACATAAATCTGCAAGTACACCTGTAATGAATACTTGGAATGCGCTAATGACATCTATGAACACTGCTCCTGAATACAAATGTACTGTAAACATCCGTATTTTCGTGTGACTAATTTTTCGCACTGAGTGGCCCAAAAACACATTCACAGGTTCTTGAATTCATGTTGCACAATCTTCAACCTGTTCAGAATGTGCAGAGAAAATTGTGAAGATATTTTCACAGGTTCTAGAATTCGCTAGCCAAAAGTAGCGCGAAATGTACGAAAATTAATGTATAGCTTAAATTTGTGTAATTACAGCACTCTAAATACTGATGACCAACTAAAAAAAAAAAGTCACAGAAAGGATGAAATATCCCTTGCACCAAGGAGGTATTATACCTCCTTGCTTGCACCATGGAGGTAATTCTAGATTACCTCTATGCTTGTATCCTCTGCAAGTATACAGTGAAGGATGACAAGAGAGATGGCACATCAAACCTTGATGCTTCTCCAGACTTTTCCCAAATTTGGCTGGCCTTCAGAATCTCTCCCGGATTGCCAAAACCAGCAAGAGGAGGTCTGAAGGGCAGGATCAAAGAGAGGGAATTTCATAGCCAAACACATCTTGGTGAGGTCAAGATCGCTGACCTAGGAAATGACCCCAAGGGAGGGCCATCACCTACACTGTTCAAGGGGAGGAAGAACTCACCATGCCTCCTTCTCCATCCTGGGATGCATTTATCAACTCTTGTTTTTTTTTTTTTGGCAGAAACAGGTTTTCCAAATGGCTTTCAGGGATTTTTTTTAGAGATGTTATATGCAAAGCTGCTTTGATTATGGGGTTCGGAAAGCCTTTTTGAAAACCACAAATTTGTGCTTTCCGAAACAGGTTTCAGCCAGAAACATGTTTCTAGAAGCGAGATAAATGCAAAGCTGTTTTGAAACAGCTTTGTACTGCGCACGCTGTACTAGTATAAAGACCCCTTCTCCTCAGGTCAAACGGCGCAATGCAGCTGCGCAGTGACAAGGCCAGTTTTCATGTTGGCGATGAGTTGATAAATGCAACTTATTTTGGAAGGCATTTGCAAAGGGCTTTTGGAAACGACTTTTGATAGTGGGTATGGAAAGCTGTTTCAAACTGGGGAAAGATGATAAACGTAGCCTTGGTCAGCTGAATGAAAGTGCTTTCATATCTGAATTTTTGTGGTGTTAAATACCACAGTCATTTGTTGGCAACCATTCTCATTGGCACAATAACATGATAATGTAAAACCAGACATTTTTGTGTGCACGAAACTTTTCGCAAATTTTCCTAGGAGCCAAGATTCATGAAAGTAAAATGTATGCAAAAGATTTAATCTACACAACGTGTTGAATGCTAGTGGCAATGAGCGGAAGTTTCTTGTCATGAAAAAGGCCGTTGACTCAAATTTGCAACAGTTTCATGCAACGAATGTTTCTGGCTTTTATACAGTAGGCCCTACCATGTACAACACTACAGTATTCCACCATTAATATATTAAAATGCATTTGATATGGCATTGCTCAGAGGGGAAATTTTCTAGTTAGCACTTTTCTCGCCGGAAAATATCCCTATAAAACTGCAATGTTTGAACTTTTCATTCACACTGCTATAATGAAAAATTGTGGAATTATAAATGGCACAATTTTTCTTTGCCATTGTATCCATTGCATGTGCGCTTCAACTTGGTTTGGGAGTCTGCTGTGAGACACCTGTGGATACACATGACATAATGATATCCTAGGTGGTCAGCAGCATGTGTCGTGTCCGGCAGTAGGATCCCAATGTTGAATATTTTCTTGATTTTTTTTTTTCTGGGGTGAGCATTCTCATTGCAAAATCTTTCAACAGCTTTTTCTTTGATTTCAAGCAATTTACTAATGCTGATTTGAACAGAGAGTACTATTCCCTTTAAAGTCTCATATCATACATTCCAGTCACACAAGTGGATGAGTGAGTAGCTACAAGTCATGTAGTATGACTCACACTTGCTACCATCTATTCATGCAGTTTGGTCCTGCAATTTAAAAGAATATGCTTGTTATGTTTGCGTATGTCAAGTATGAAAATGATTTGAATGGGGCTTGTTTGGGTAAGTTCTTGGAAAGCCCTTGCGGTAAATACCCTTCCAATCCCTGATTTCTGTGGCCTCACTCAAGCACGTGCAAATTGGTAGAATATAAAAATTAATGTGGTATTAAAGAGAAGACTGCTAGTTTTTCAGAGGCTTAGGGTAAGTAATGTCCCTTCTGGCATGTTATTTCTCCATTAACATGTTAGAAAGCCAGCTTCAAAAAGACCTAACCCCAGATAACCCAATATCTATCACTACAGTAAATTCATTGGTAGTCTACATCGTAATTCTCCAGACTTTTCCTTGCTCATTTGTCTGAGCTGTAATTTTTTCAAGTAACATTCTACCTTGAAGACAAAGCACAACATTTGCCACTCATAAACCTCTGGTTAATAACTTTCCTCTACTACCTGAACCAATTTTGTGTGTAACCTGCACAATAGTCCCTACTGCCCCCCCCCCCCCCCCCCCCCCCATTTATACACACAAACAAAAGTGCAACATAAAAACAAAATTAAACACACTGATGAAAGTTTGCATCAAGTTGTTTCAATTGCATCTGGTGAAAAATTGCCCTATGTCGACATAAATAAGCACTGAATTGATCAGTGTTTTAGTAGTAGCCATGACAAAAGAAATCATGGGTAGACAATGCGTATACACGAGCAGGATTTGAATCGAAAACCTCCTAATCACCGGACAGGCATCTCATCCACTATAGACCACTGAGCTTCCACCCGACAGCCAGTGCTCATTCTAATCCTTATAGCAGCATACAGCAGGTACTGTGTGTAATCAAAATGATGAAATTCTTGCATCGAGTTGTTTCTATTGCAACTGATTGACAAATTGCCCTACATCAACATGAATAAACGAAATAGGGAAATTTGTCAATCAGTTGCAAAATTATACATGTTGCCACCTAGGCAGTATTTTCAGGATTTTGGTTTCATGTTTGCAAACAAGAATTTAAACACACTTCATGCCAAACAGGATGGCACACTTGTTTTAGTTTCAGTGTCATTTTGCCAACTTCAGTTATAAATACAGATGATCTATATCATCAGAGAGAGCAAACACTGAATAAAGGCATTATTTACCATTTGCAGATGAAACAAAAATCCAGCTTTACTGCTTCAAAATAGTTCTAAAATGAGAGTTAAGGATAAGGATAGACACAACCAATGTTAAAATGTTAATCAGTATAATCAATGTTAGGTAGTGTGGAATAATACAAAATGTGAACAATACCTATAATAAGATTGTTTCTAGAATATTATAAACTACCATCTACAGTTAGGGCTCATTAGGAAAAATAGTGATATCTCCTTACCTTAAACCTGTACACGTATGGTTGGATGTTTTGTGATACAACTGACCTACACATACATGTATGCATCAAATGTGATAACTTCAAAATCATTTAAAATCAATGTTCCAAATGGTAAACAATTATACCTTTGAAATATTACAGATCCGGAGATCCCTTGTTTCTGACCCATTACAACCTCATATTTACACCGAATACACACTCTCGTCTGTGTATCATGTATGTGTGTGTGTGTGTGTCTGTCTGTCTGTCTGTCTGTGTGTGCTGAGAATCTGTACTGTCTGTACACTGCTGGACATCATACACTGACATCCATCATCACACATCAATACATTGTACAAACTATGTCAAAACAGCACAAGGAAACATATACTGCACAACAGCACAAGGGAAATGAAGATGCACACTGTATCATAATAGTTGGAAAGTGGCCATGTATTGAAATGTATCTGCCTCACAAAAATGAGGAAAGATACATCCTTGTACTCTAAATTAAATCTTCCACCTATCAAATATCTGAAAGAAAAGTGAACAGGTGCAACGTGACTTTGTTGATATTTATAACTCTAAAGACAAAAAAAAAAAAAGATAGTTTCCCTATATAACTTTCGGATTAAAGAAAATAACTTTTGAAATATCATTTTATCTGGTGTGATGATTATAGGTCCTACAATTTTTATGACTTTGGTTCATAAGAACAAGCAATTTTAAAGCAACCACACTGAAGATTCTGAACATACAGAGTTCTTATCATGGATTTCTTTCAAAGGATTTCTTACATATATCATCCACATACATTTTATCTTTGACTTTAGTAATTCACTACAATCTCTTTGCTTACCACATGTATGCATACAATATTCAATGACAAAATTATCAAGAAATTCCCCACAAAAAGAATTAATAATTGAATAATACATAATAGATAATAAAAAAAAAAATGCCTTCAATTGATCAGTAAGAGAAAAAATGCCTTTAATAGATCAGTAAGAGAAGAAAATGCCTTTATTAGTTGTTGGTTTTTTTATGGTTTTGCTACAATAGAAATTTTTGTATGACGTAATCTAATGATACATTTCATTTCTGAACTTTTACATATGATGCATCACGCGTTACCCCGGGGTACCGTAGTACCCCGGGTAACCGCGTTGTGTAGCGCCACCTCACGTCCACTCGAGGACAGCCAGAGAAAAATGCATGCACTGTGTGTGCGTGTACATAGCATTCCCATGCCAATGCATGTTATACTATGCGTGCATTGAAGCTGCGATACCACTAGCGTGTGCTTTAGTGCAGTGCAGTGCAGTGGCTAGCGCGCGCTAGCTCCAGCACCACAATAATTTCCTCTTTTTGGCACCCAGGGTACAACCTTTTTAAAAAAACAAATAATTCAACAAAATGGCTGATTTTTATTTGGTACCCTGGGATACCATTTATGTCATCATATCTGGAAGTGTCATCTGCAATCAGAAAAGGCTGTTTTTACAAGAGTATTAATGGATTTTTACTTCTCACATTTTAATCTTGATGTCATTTCTGAGCCCTGGATAATTCCCTGTGCTACACAGATAACATCCTTGGTACTGCTACATGAAACCAAGGAGCTATTAGCTCCTTGATGAAACTACTGACAACTCAAAAGCCATTCTTCCCCTCCACTAATGATGGTAAGGCATACTATTATTAAAACCTTTGGCCGCAAATCTAGAACCTCCAAGTGTAAAGGTTCCATGATTTGTAGCTCATACAAATCCTAGGATGCTTGTATTTTGGGGGGTTCTATAAAACATCTGAATTTGTTTCTTGTCAGGATTCTACCCTATAAATCACTAGCCAGAGTTGTTTATCAGTAGGAATATATAATGCTTAAAGAACACAAGACTGTACTGGGTTAATCTCACCACGCATGGCAGTCTGATGTGGGACTTGTGATGAGATTTTCGCCGGATTTCGGCGATAAGACGGCAGGGCAGATAGGAGCCTGAATTGGATTACTCCCTGAGACAAGAGACAAGGATGCGTGAAGGGGAATATCCCCACCGAGCCATTGTTCAAATCCATGCGCAACTGAAGTTTGTCACAAGATGTTAGCCTGTGTAAGGTGTAACTGCCGACGACCCAAAATAGAAGCACTGAAGGAAATGCACCATCTTTGACTCACATCAAACACACCAAGAATTCTTGCATGGCACTTTGATCTACTGTATACAAAGGATGTTTATCACCACTATATCTCTTAATTGTATACCTTCAAATGTAAATTACAATGTACCTTCAAATATCTAATGTAGAACAGATGACAAAGAAAAAAGCAGGAAACTACATCATATTCTTAACCCGTTGAGGATGGTTTGATTTTGTTACAACACACATTCCCCATAGAAGCTTGCCCGAGTATACTCGGGACTCGTCCTCACCGGATTAATCAATACCTCACAAACTGTATTGCATATATCGTGATGATTTTGCAGCTAAAGCCCGCCGCACACTACAGGATTTTGCCCCGATTCACCGATCTTAAGACCTTAAGACTAGAAGTGTGACATCACAGTCTTACCATTTTCTAATCGTATGACTGGGTCTTAGCGCCAGTCGTAGAGATTTGACATGTGGAATTTCTACGACAGGTCGTAGGCTTTCAGCCATTCACAATGCAGTAAAATGCAAGTGAACGCAGTGCGCACTGCACGCGCTTTACAGTTGTAAGCCTACTCGTAAGGTTCGGTCGTATAGTGTGCGATGTCCGGTCGTACGACTGGTCTTAAGACCTAGCTCGGCTTAAGATTTTAAGACCAGTCGGATCATGTAGTGTGCGGTGGCCTTAAGACGTATTTGTAAGGACGATATCGCAGAAAGACGTAGGCCTACATGTTAATCATTGAAACTTCCACAAAACTATTTCATTGCTGACACTCATTACATCTGAAAATGCCAACACCAGTAAAATGTTAATTTTCTCTTTTTTTTGTCAAAGATTTGTCAAAGACTAGAGAGAAGGCAAATGATGAAATTCTTGTTAATTAAACAGTAAATTCTCTAATCACCTGCTGTATGCAGTACCAGCACCTATATCAGAAACAATCCATTCTATCATACAGGTCTTGTCTATCCCATTTCCTGTGTGAATTTCTCATGCTCATCTCAAAATGCTCGAAATAGCTGCAGAGCCGTACACTCGTAGGTCAAAGTCATGACATGACTGTATAATCAGACTTAACTCATCCAAGACTCACACTTTGATTGACATTTGGGTGTTACCTACCAGAGGAGCATCTCTTTGTATGGTTTCTATGTACAACAAAGACATCAAGCAACATTTTGCTCGTCAAATAAACTGGTCTGGGTCAACATTGACAAAGTAGTCAATTTTTGTTTAACCCGTTGAAGACGAGTCCTGAGTACATACTCGGGCAGGTGTCTATGGGAAATGCGTGTTGTAGCAAAATCAGCCCGTCCTCAACGGGTTACCGGTAACTATATTCTCTGCCAATTACTGTACATGATCTGACTCTACCTATTATCTTCCTCTCTGACAGTATTGTGTGTGTCTCTCTCTCTCTTTCTCCATCTCTTTTTTATCTATCTATCTGTCTATCTATCCATCTACCTATCTATCTATCTGTCTATCTATCTATTCATCCACATATATTTTTCTCTTTTTATTTTAACCCGTTGAGGACGGTTTGATTTTGCTACAACACGCATTTCCCATAGACGCTTGCCCGAGTATACTCGGGACTCGTCCTCAACGGGTTAAAGGTCCTGTTTACCTTTGGGAGCAGTGATTTAAAAATGTTCAAGATATCACATTTGATGCATATATGTATGCGTAGGTTTGTTGTACCACAAAACAACCTACCATATAAATTTTTCGCAATAAAGCCTAAAATATGACGAAATATCAATATTTTTTTCAGTATACCATAACTGTCGATGGTTTAGTCTGGAAACACGTTTATTATACCTATTGTTCACATTTTGTATATCTAACAATACTTAACATCAATTTTACTGATTCAAATTGAATGTTTCTATCTCTAACCTATAGTTTAGAACTATTCTAAAGCACTAATGCTAGTTTTTGCTTCATCTGCAAATGGTAAATTATGCCTTAAGTATGCATTATGTCTCACACATTACACATGATACCCATAATATTAAAAAAAAAAAAATTATAAAAATAAATGAGACATACGAAGAGAACAGGGAGACAGTAAGGAAAGATCAGTGTGGATAGACAGAAGGAATGAGGGAAAAGAAGAAAGGAGAAAAGAAGAGAGGAGAGGAAAAGAAAGAGAAGAAGAGACTGAAAGATTTCTTCCATCTTCTCTGCTCCAAATGTACTTGTTTTCCCAATTAAGACGAGGACAAGTTAATCACACCATGATGAAGCCTGACAAGCGTGAGTCAAGACACACTGAGTATCTGTAATCAAGGAGCTCCTTGCTGTAATTAAACAAGAAGCCAGGAGCTTGGAGTGGACATGGCTGCATTCTTTGTCCGATTGGCAAGGTCTTGGACTATCAAAGGGGGTAGGGGGAGGTACGTAGGAGGAAGGAGATGAAATGGGTTGAGGAGAAATGAAGCAGGCAGATGGCTAGACAGAATTCAATCCAACAGGAGATTGTGCGTTGGTTATCAGTAAACAGTGTGCCTCAATCAACTGCAGGAAATGGATTAATAGGATTAACAGGCCCCTACTATGCATAACTAGCCAATAGCTTTGACCAATCAAGGCCAGGTGAGATATAGGGGTATGAAATATGCACTATATTCATCTTTGAATCTTAACTATATTTAGTCAAAGCTCATGTACCCTTGGGTAAGTCTAAAGGTCTAACAGTGAGAAGTTAAAAACAGCATCGAAAAGTGCAAATACACGTTGTACGGATGTATACAAAGGAACAAGATAAAGGAAGTTGAGTTGGTTATTAAAGCGTCTGCAGGAATGTGTGATCATGTAAAAATAACAAACATTTTGACCACTGTATGTTATGGTACACATTGTAATATAACATTTTGATAAGACTAGAGTGCATTCTGAGTCTCCATTTCACATTTTTCCTGTTCCTTTCTCCATAAATCTAGACCTACTTTTAACAAGCTGTTTGGCACAGATTATAATCCTACAGTGGAACGAATATTCCATAAGAGTATACTGTAACCATGCGAATGCACAGTGTAGCTTTTGAAACAACACACAATACAAGTCAGCGAGCAGCGAACAGCTATTATCAAAATGTACTCTCTTTCAAAATCAACCTTCATCACTGAGCAGGGAGAATGTACATTTCGTTAACCTGCAAGGTACTGAACACTTTTCATACGCTATTAGAAATACACAGTCCAAATGAGATTCTCCCCACGTGATGATACATAGTATTTGAAATCATCCATGTACCATGTACAGTAGCTACTGAATGAAATGTGTCAGCGATTTCTTACAAGTTTTCTGCTGCCATGCCACTATTCTATTTTCCTACAGTCATCCTTCCTTAGAAGTCAATTACTGCATATTAAACATCACAATGTCTCCATTAAAATTTAACTTTATTCTACACAGGCAATGAGTGAAACTGATAATGAATATCACAATGTCTCCATTAAAATTTAACTTTATTCAACACAGGCAATGAGTGAAACTGACAATGAATATCACAATGTCTCCATTAAAATTGAACTTTATTCAACACAGGCAATGAGTGAAACTGACAATGAATATCACAATGTCTCCATTAAAATTTAACTTTATTCAACACAGGCAATGAGTGAAAATGATAATGAATATGAAGTGAAAGACAAAGTGGCTACTTTGTATTATAAAATGGGTTCAAGAATGTAGCCAATTGGAAGCGCTGAAATGAGTCACGTGTGCTTGTATTAATTTCTCACTAACATGCACGGCCAACGTCACGTTTGCACTAGCAGTGCACACTCAATCAGTTGTTACAAGTGCGTCGCGCGCTACTATACGCGCTGTCAATCCTGTAAACAACTTCTAGTTCGAGCTGCCGGCCGGCCTTTCTTGTGTGCATAACATGTGTGGCGTTCGTATACTCTTATACGTACAGTACTTATGTGTGCGGGATTTTCGAGTGCGATGTGCGTAATGTTTGGGACAAACATCTTCGGACATCTTGATCCACAAAGGTACGTGAAAAATGCTGTTAGTTTTCGACCCATTTTATAAAACAAATGATGCACAGGATTATTTCGTGGCGTTAGTGGAGATGCATCTCACTCTCAGGTATTTACAATGTAGTGCAACATGTTTCACAATTGTAAATACCCTCGAGTGCGCTACATCTCCACTAACGCACTCTATTCTGTGCATCATTTGTATTTATAAAATGGGTTCAAGAATGTAGCCAATAGGAAGCTCTGAAATGAGACACACCTCCTTCCTTTACTTCAGTACTATTGCACTGCCTGTAATCCTATGGTAGATTGCCGATCGTCTGTGCGCGCGGCGGCTCCTTTGATGAATTGCATGCATACGCGTACGCGCTGTCAATCCTGTAAACAACTTCTAGTGTGGGCTGCCGGCCGGCCGGCCTGTCTTCCCTTGTGCATAACATATGTGGCGTACGTACGTATACTGTACTATACTATACATATACGTACACTTTGTACAGTACAGTAGACCAAGCGTTATGGGACCGGACGCGTACATGGAGTCACTTTGAAGAGCAAATCCAACGATTTAGCAGGTTAATTCTCACGCCGTTTTCAGAGTATGTTGTCTAGTAGGCCTATATGAGGAGTCTATATCAAGTCTATAAGGTAAAGGGTGCATATTCTATGTAAAATAAGTAAGTTTTCATGCGGGTGTCCGGAAACCCAACCCCCCATTATACTTATACTGTATGTGCGGGACTTCCGCGAGTGCGACGTGCGTAAAAGTTTGGGACGAACATCTTCGGACGTCTTGACCCACAAAGGTACGTGAAAAACGCTGAAAAATGATGTTAGTTTTCGAATTTTCGACCCATTTTATAAAACAAATGATGCACAGGATTATTTCGTGGCGTTAGTGTAGGCGTAGCTCACTCTCGGGTATTTACAATGTAGTGCAACATGCACTCGGCTTCGCCTCGTGCATGTTTCACAATTGTAAATACCCTCGAGTGCACTACGCCTACACTAATGCACTCTATCCTGTGCATCATTTGTATAACATGTAACAAGCTTACTGTTTAGAACTCCCAAGAATAATTTCAAAGGAAAATGGCATTTGGAAAATAAAACACCAGTCAAAACAAAACAAAACACACTATAAAAGATGGTTAGTTCTAGAAGTAATACAGTGCATTTAAATAGATCTTGGTGTCTGTACTATCCACAATTTTTATCATACTCTCAAGATTTTAAACATTTCACATGATGCAGTTTACATTGTGTGGGCACAATTAACAACAAATTTCTTTCATATTTTGATTTTCAACGTAAATACAATGTACAAGTAAACTTTCTTCAATATTATGGTTTGTGTAATGCTATTCGATTTGGTTATGATAAAAATGTCATACCTAAGATTATGGAACCTACATGTATTATCCCTGAAACATTGTTTTTAATACTGAAAGTGAAAAAAGGTTGTGCACATATCTACCAGGCTTTCTTGAAACATAAGACAAAGGAATGTAAAAGTCTTATAAAATGGAAACAGGAGTTTGATTTTGACAATATCATTTGGAGTTTTTATTACCAAATTCCCTTTCATTCAACTGTCGATGTAAACATGAGATGGTTTCAGTTCAAGATGCTAAATAGAATTCTTTATATGAAAGACGCTTTATTGAGATTTAAATTAGTAACAGATAACATATGTACTTTTTGTAATAACAGCGAAGAAACAATTATGCATATATTTTGTTCTTGTATATATTCAAACGAGATATGGTCAAAACTTGAGCTTTGGCTGTCCCGTAATGCTATTCATATTAAGCTTACAAATCAAAATAAATTATTTGGTTTTTATGGACGTAATAACAGTGCCCTTAATTGCATTATGATTATAGTAAGGAAAGAAATTGTTACAGCCAAATGCAAAAATTGTTTGCCAGTTTTTGAACAAATCATGTCAGCGATAAAAAGTTATTATGATATGGAAAAGTATATATGTAAAACAAATCTGAAAGAAAAGAAATTTATGAAAAAGTGGTTACATTTTACTAAATGTTTCTGATTGTGTTTTCTTATGAAATGATTTGTCAGGTAATTTTCTGACACTTTGAAAAGAATTTGCAATTTATAATTGATTTTTGTAACTGTTTGCTGTTCTTATTGTATTTAGAATGGCCAAGAATATCATGTGTTAAATCTGCATGTACATACATATCTCTTTTTGTATATATTTGTGTGTATGATATTATTCAATAAAGGAACCCTGTGGAAGGGAAAAAAAAACAAAAACAATTAACAACCTGTGTAAGACATAAATGATTCGTCATCGTTTTCACTGAATTTAACAGAGACACCATTTGGTCCTAGATGTACATTTGTATGTAATACAGTGCATCAAAACAGGACAGTCAGGCTATCCAATACTCTCTGTACAATTTCAGCTGTTTGTTTGTTTTTTTTTACACAATGATTTCATGTTATTTTTGCAGTACATTATCATTTTTAATACAAAATATACATGTACAATATAAACCTGTGTAGGATGTATGATTTGGTGCTTCATGTTTCGACACAATCTCAAGTCACAAAAAAGAAACACCCCCCCCCCCCCCAACACACACCACTACCCAAGCACAGAAGGTGGGGGGGGGGGGGGTAACCTGATAGAGAGGTTCATCAATTAGCGATCAGAGGTGCAGGACTAGAGTCCACCAATGACCTTGAAACGACCTGCAATCAGCAAATGCGTCACAATAATAATTGCCCACTCACCCTATACCCAGCTCCCTGGTGATACAACTCCACACGTTTGGTGTGAGCTAGAAAAAGCGTGCCGAACCTGCCCAAGCTATTGAATGTGAGAAATCTATTACTACAAATAATTTGTTGTAGCTTCTCCAGCAGAGGAAATGTATAACAGTCCAATAAAATGTGCAAGTGAAATTTTGCAGTATGAAGCTTGATAACATATTTTATGGAAGGCAAATTGTAGTGATATGTTCAGTTTCCCATGCAGTTGATAAAGAAAACAAGATAGATGAGATAAATAGACAGATAGGTAGAAAGATGGATACTGTATACATACACCGAATATTTCATGTTTTTATTTTCGTGAATCTTGCGAGTGGGGTGCTATTCACAAATATAAAAATACACAGCCATATTAAGTCTGACCCGACATGAATGTGACGTGCAAGCATACATTTATCCATTCAGTAATGTACTCCATAATCACAAATTTAACCACTCGCAAAATTGGCGGGAAGTCCCGATTTGCGAAAATTTAGACTCGCTCAATATATGGCATACAATGTAGATGGATGAAGGGATGGAAATATACACTGTACTTACTTGTTAGTGTGCCTTATGAGAAATAAATTCACATCACACAAAGCCACTTCGACAGTCTCTACACACAATATATATCTCAGTTATGCATCTTGGCATGATGTTGCCAATATTATACAGTTTCTTACTCTTTATATTTTTTTAACAGTTCCCTCACAAATAATAATAGGGCCAGTGGGGCATTACATATCACCCGGTGAGGCATTCACGCCTCCTTGTTTGATGAAATGGAATGTGCCAGCTACCTTTTTGTACTCCACTTCCACCCAATCCACAGTATTGACTCGCACCAAATTGACCATTTTGAGCCCAAGGGCAAAAATATTTTGAACATTTTGGAGGATTTTCTTTCCCCAGTGTCGGGTCAATGGGAGGAGGAAGCACGCGGAGAAAGCGGAGATGTGGAAATTGATCCGTCGTCTTCTGCGTGGGAGAGAGCAGCCAGAGGCAAGCATCTCGATAGGGGTATGGAATAGCACATACCATGGCATACGTTTAGCAGAGTGTGATTCTGCCTATCTACATTAAAGACCCAATAGTGTGGGGATACTGTGGCGAGGGAAGACTGGCCCAGCTCATATACTGAGTATTATATTTGAGAATCCCCTAACGAATTGTGTTAAAGCTTTATCACTATTCTGTGTGTAAAATACACATAAAGCCAAAGAATCTTGACTAAAATCGACCATTACCAATGTACATGTGCCTGCATAAATCTCATAATCCATAACAGCATAATTCAAGCAGTACTTAGCTTTCTTAATATCAATAGCATATAACACCGTACAACTTGAGTGCATTGACCTTGGAAATCTTGAGTATTGTGAAAGTTGGCCCAGGTGCATATCAGTACATCTCATCTATTAGCTGATCTTTTGCACATAAAAAAAAAGGAGGAAGATTTGCCATCAAGAATTTGGTCACCTCACAGTCACTTGGATGACTTGTCTGTTGGCATACATTGTACAATAGCATAGGACCACCTCTACACTCTAGATACATGTGTATCAATATTTCCTAGAGGGTCTCTATGATAAAAACAGCATTTATATTCACTGAGTTTGCACACAGCCTACTTATGAAAGCATCCATCCCATGAGACTATGATACATGAGAACAATTCTGAGCAGAATCCAAACAAAAATGCTTTCTCATTTTCTAGGTCCGAGAGTCATCAAAAATCACTCATACATTTCCTACTTCTGACTGCAGATATTTTTAACAGCTTTTATGAAAAGCTAAAGCAGGAGGATCTCTGTCTCCCACCAGACATATCATTGGCACTCCCCAAATCCCCCCTTCATCCTTCTTCTTCGTTATTTTGGGACTAGATTTATGGAGAGATTCAGGCAGTGAAATTACTCTTGGCACAGTAGTGGAACATTGAAGGGGAGGGGAGGGACCTTTTCTATTCTAACTAGAACCAGAGGGTATGTCGTGTCAGGGTAGGAAACATCTAATTTGCTGGGCCTTGCTTTTTCCTCACCCTGACTGGAGCTCCAACTTATCGACAAAGTGAGCCAATGAACTTTCCTTTGAGTGATCGTGCGTGCCGTTCCTTTTGAGAACACCAGGTACCCACTTTAGGCAAGGGGATCCTCGCGTAATCCTTAGTAAGTGACTCAATCTTAAACATGATGTTTCAACTCTCATTGGAATATAAAGAAATAGATCATAATACCAAACATTTGCAAGGAATGTATTTCAAATGGGCTTGTTTGTACAAGTAAATACGTGTTAACTGCAGTGATTATTGACAGGAATGCTTGGTACGCTGATAAAAAAAAAATGATCTCAGCACAATAATGCACAATCATCAATCATTTTTTTTATTGCCCTACTTTTAACATTACATTTACTTTGTTCTGCAATACTGCTAAAATTTAACTATATCTACTAATACTGACACTACACCTGGTTTCTACTACTTACTACATCTTTGTACTACTTCTACTCCTAATCTTGACCCCTTATACGTACATTGTAGTATGCAAAAGCCGACCTGAGATGCTTGAAAAGGGTTGTGGTCAATGTGTAAAGTATTATGCCAAGCCATAAAGATGATGACATGCTCTAGATGCCTACAAGTATCACCAGAATAATCATCTTGTTGATGCATCAATCATGCCACCTAATAACATGCAGCATGTATACTTGTTACTCAAAGGCATCTAAACAAACAAACACCTAGGTTTAAAGCTAAAACATAGTTCTCAGGAGGGTTCAAAATTTATCTTCAACCATTTGAAAGTTGCTTCAAAGCAATAATATATCAATAAGCTACCCATAAATTTGTGTGGCTGAAGCGATTTGCAAAGATAACAAGATGATTTGGAGTATTTTGAGATCAAATGCGTATAAAATTGTTTCGACTGTAGTGCATAACTATTATTCCAGAAGCAATCTCCCCATTCAGCAGGGGGTACAATGTAGGTACAATGTTACTACGATGATCGAACCATACCCTGGTAGCAGTAGTATCAAATCACATGCAGCTAACATTAATGTATGGAAGAGTGTTGTTGCTTCAAACCCAAGCTTCAACCACTACGGACATGAGGGAAAACTCCTTCATTGTTATTCTCAGAATTTTGTCCTACCCGACTGGTCATCACATCCTGTGGTCAGTCTACACACCCTACCTCCCTAGGAGCCTCTCCCATAAACATTTCTGGAAAATCTGTCTCCCCATTGTCTACCAGTGATAAGTTTCTCCCCCATCATCCCCATCATGTAATATGTGAGTCATTGGTGTCAGTGACCCATGGACTGACAGTGGTCACTATTAACCTACTCCTTTATTTTATTATAATTTGAATCTCTCTAATTTGAATATTGTACATTATTATTAGCCCCTCCTTCTAGTATACATGCATTATAAAAGTGACCATGTGCTTAGAAAAGGAGTTCTCTCTTTCACCCTCTTCGGGTAAAGACACAAGCGTTGGTCTCCCTTGCCATCCCTCTTTAGGGGCGATATATGGCCGTCGGATAGGGAGTACCTACAATGTATTACACCTATTACATCGAATACTGTATCTGTTAAATCTGGCATATTCCATCGTCGCCTGGGATATTATCACCGTTATTATAATTGCTGTCATATTCCGAAGTGAATATTTCTTCGAATAAATAAAGAGCCTGGATTGCACATGTACATGAACTGGTCTCTTGGTCTCTTCTGTGGAGCTGTATGTCGAGAAAACATTACCAATGTAACACCGCCAATACGCCATCGAACATCAACTACAAAATAAAGGTGTTACATTAACAAGTTGCATGCGATTTACTCTCTATGATAACGCCTGATATTGTAATCGATGAGATCGAATATAAAACATCAAGTAGGAACCATGATCAGGACAGTATGCTCTAAGAATGCAATATTTTTTTTTTTTTTTTTTGGCTAATATTCCAATTCCATCGTTACCCAACTGGGGGGCATTTCATGAAGGAACTTGTCGGATAAAATGTCCGACAAGTCAATTATATCCGACAAGTTCAGAGAAATCAGCCAATCAGACTAAAGAATTTCTCAAAACTTGTTGGATATAATTGACTTGTCAAATATTTTATCCGACCAGTTCCTTCATGAAATGCTCCCCTGAAATTGTGTTATCACAGCATTATTTCTCAAAGTTCTTAATATGCATTTAACTCTTTAAATGACAGTTAATGCAGTCAAATGAGAACTATGTTTTACCCTTAAAGGGATGAAGATCATGAAGGAAACAATTTTAGTTCATGTTAGCTTCCTCTTGATAGACAACCTCTCAAGAAAGACATATAAACTCCAACCCTCAATAAACTGTTATCAGCTCAGTATATAAGGTCATCCTGACACTAAGTTTGTTTCCTCTTCAACTTTGATTGATGGCCTTTTTTGTTGGATGTCTGTCCATTCTTCATTTTCAATTAAAGGTTTAAGCCTCTTAATCTGCTCTGCATTCACACAGTGGCTTCTCACACTAAAAGAGATTAACCTCTTTATTTCCCTAGGTCTGAGTCTTTCACTCCTTTTCACACAGCTGGATGTATGCACAAAGTCTGTGATACAACAGAAGGACTTGGCAGAATTAATCCTCTTTGTCAGGAGAAGCCAGGGGCCATTCATGAGGATTATACATAGTATACTTTGTAAACCTGACAAGGACTTGGTAATTTCACTCAAGTACCTAGATGGCAAAGGCACTTGTGCAACATAGGGTATATGATGCAAGCATTTGCAAGTTCAAATATCTGTATTCTTCCTGCTTTGTAACTAATAGGCATAACAAAGAAAGAAAGAAACAAATAAAGCAGAGATGTTGAATTGTCTACTATGTTGACTCATCGTCCCAGAGTTTCATGAGGATCAAAAAGGATGTTACCAAGTTTTGGAAGTCTGCAACCTCAATCCAAGGTGACAAATCCAGCAATAAGTACCAACATGCATTTTGTAGCTCAAGAGTCCCAGCAGCCACATATAAAATAACTCAGGTTAGCATTTAACACTTGTACTGACCTGTAATAAAGACTATCTATTGCATGGAAGTGCCCTGGTGTGAAAGGCTCATATTACAGATCGTAACACTGTATCATAAAATGTTAATGTGGATCCTGATCAAATAACTGGCTGAGAGCTACCACATGACCAGTTTTCCATTTTTCTTGAAGGCCCTAACTTTACGTTTTACCAGACATGGTCATATAAGGTGAACAGTACTAACAACTGCTTGTGAGGTTCACTTTGATAGTCTGGAGCTGGTGCTGACCTGGGAATCGTGCAAAAATGGCTGCTGCAGAATTTAAATCATGTCACATTAAATACGGTAATGCACACTACTTGGCTGTGCATTTAATAGTAAAATTATCCACCCTCCATATATGATCAGTCCAAAATATGTTCTGTTTCACCTCATGTATTTCCTAAAATTGTACTAAAATTGTCCTAAAATTGTACTAAAATTGTACTATCAGGTGGGTAATTCTTAAAAATGCCCAGTGCATTGTGCATTATCTGTTTAATATGGTACACCATCTGTACCAACATTTAAAGTTTCATGCAGATTTTACTGGAAAGAAAAGACAAAAGGATGTGAAACTGAGATAATGTGACACATCAGAGAGGACAGCCTGGAAGAAAGTGGATTTTTTTTTTTTTTTAATAGAAATAATCCATTAAGAGTAAGATGATTTTGCTGTACATAACACACATTTCCCATAGACACCTGCCCGAGAGTACTCGAGTAGTCAAGACTAGTCTTCAACAGGTTAAAGAAGAAATGTCGGCAGCGTGCCCAGACGTAGAAGACATAGTAAACTGGTCTATTGTACAATACTCATCTCTGCCTCCCAGATGCATGGTTAATGTATTTGTAAGATAATCACTGATCCTGCTCTGTACGCACATGAAGGCATTGCACATGTTTGCATAATTTGTTACACAGAATTCTCATGCACACTCAGTGATCTCCTGCATACTAATCCTAGATGCTCACTTTGCAGCCTGGTGCTAATGTTGTGCCCACCTCAGACAGAACTCCCCCAACAAAATGTTTGATTTGACGTCTGCTAAAGAACACAGTCTAAGAAATGCCTTGTGTGAATGCCCGGTCATGCATGTCCTGACCAAACATAGCACCTCAGCTCTACATTCACATTGTCACTTACTTTATACTGCTGTGGTTTATCAGGGGAACAGCACTATAAACCTGTATTGATTTGATTATACTGGCTTCTTTAAGGACAGAGGCTGCACAACAATGAAGGCTCCTTTAGTGAAGGCTTCTCATAAACACACAATCACAACGTACATATCTCCTTTATTGAATGCTGTAACAAAGCCTCTTTCTTCATAAGTCATGTGGGTCTAGATACACATCTGGAATAATAACCATCTATGTGAGTCATGTTTTCTTCCTATTACTGCAAATATTGACAATATCTGTATCTATTAGCAACTAACACTGAAAAGGTATTACAGTTGTACTGGCACCTGCAAGTCAATTCCTTTGAATAAAGTCATGAAAAAATGCAAAGGAACAGGAGCAAATTTCACGAGAGTTGCTCCAATTTGAACATTACACAGTACGTCCTCAAACACAAATGGTAGTCTATTACAGGTACTGAATAAATCCATGACATCCCCTGTTTACATACAGATTCTTGTGTGCTCAATGTACACTATACATGCACACAGAATCAACTAGTCCATTTTTACTAATTTTGTATGCAGGATTAAAATTCCTTTGTCAAACAATCATATTATTTCTAAAGTATAATTGTATCCATACAGCACAATCATGAGAAAGTTTGTGTTTGGGAGAAGTTATGAAGATACATGTCATACACATACATCGAGGAATAGATAGATCTATTCAACATCCAAGCAACATCATCTACCTGTAGGCAAGTGACAGGAGGATTTTCTAGTTTTCAAGTCATGCACTGTAGGAAGTTAACTTACATGACTTTCACATTATTTCTTGTCATCTATCTCAAATCGTATGGTCCTTTGACTTTGTTTAATTGCATTCACAGAAAATTAATTTTTCAAGGACAGGTAAATTTCCCTCCAAAGTTACAATGTACAATAAACAGTGTACTCCTGATAAATCCTGTTTTGCACTTTTTGCAAGAAATGTGACTTTGAATCATGCAGATTGTAAAACACTGTAGAGGCATTTCCTTTTACTACCTGTTCTACATCATAATATTATGTACTGTATATTTGACTGCAAAACACAATTTATCATCAGCGTACTGCTTGAAAGATTGTGGTATTGGAGATCACCCCATTATCTCAGAAAAGGAGACCAAAAACTAGACATCTCAAGCTTAAAAACAAATTCAAGATAATTCACTGTACTTAGACATCTGAACTTGGGTTAAAAAAGTAAAGTGTTTAGTTGGCATTTCAATTTGTTTCTATTTCATTGCAAGAATAAAAGGTCCAGTGAGCTGGTAGCATACACACAACACACACACATCATGCAAGTTCTAAACAGACATACACTTTTCCTTCATCAACATCATCATCCGGGTACAATGAGAGGTAGATCATCCAATCCTCGATCAGTTCTTCAGGATATGAGTTACTCAATACTGCATGGCAGCACGGAGGGGGTTGGGATGTTTAGGACATTTTGATCAAGGAAGGGTAAAGTGGTCAGATACCAGTAATAATCCAGCCTTTACTTTAAACATATCAAAGAATGTAGAACTGATTACTCTTTTGGGTTGATGTTCAACCGTCTCTTTCATCTGTCGCAATACTTTTTCTCATGTCTTTCATTCTCTTTTGTATCAACAAACACTGTTATCTGCCACAGTTGGACTTGGGGAACAGCAATAAAATTTGCATATTATTAACTGTAGGCCCTACGCTGATACATTATTAGACTACTCTTGTATGTTTGTTTGTGCATGTGTCTGTCTTTGTGTGTGTTTACACACAAATGAAGATTGCCACTGCACTACTACCTGCATTATTTCAACACACTTGTTTAACAGCATTTGTTTGAATTATCAACTCGATTTATTTGTCTTTAGGCCTATGTGAATTGTGTACAACGGATCTGCTTCTACCAACATTGCATCAGCTCATCCATAAGATCATTTAAACAGTAGAATCTACTCTGCTAATTTGTGATAACATGTAGCAATAGGTCTAGTAAAACTAGTAGCATACATACCGAGAATCCAGCCCAGTATGGGCAGGCATTTCTTATCCTATTTGAGGTGGACAGGGCGAATGCTGTAAAACTAACAGCTACAATTGTCAGCCCCAGGATCACTTGCGTTATGCCAAACGCCAGTGTGGTCCGACGCGGTCGCTGCATGCTGGCACCCCGCCGGGCCCGGGCGGAACGCCGCAGAACGACCCTGTCGCGCTCACTGATCACCGTCGTTTGCCCGTCCGGTATCCCGTTTTGAAAGGGCGGAGGCTGCTGCGCTCCGTTCACACTGCCTCTGGCCATTTTAGGGTCAAAGCTGCAACAACAAAGGTTCAACTATTTAGAATATAACGACATGAGAGACATTCACAGTGTTATTGCACAATAGGTAACTGGTGTTGTTCGTTGTTCGATATTCCAAGAGTAAACTCGCATGCCCGTCACGTCCAAGAAAAGTTTGGTAAGCAGCAGACGAGCGAGAGAAGCCAACAAACACGGAGTGGCTACTACAGCTCGGGATTGTAGTCGGTGATATTCCTCACGTTATTCCATTACGGCCTGACTTCCTCGGTATCTAGGTTCAATCTAGTATTCCTTCTGTCCTCATTAGAGTAGTATGTCGCGTCAGAGCAAATAATAATCCATTAACAAAACAGTCGAAATGCAAAGATATGTAGTTCAGAAAGTATCTAATCCGTGGCGTGGGTGCGATCGATGATCTCACGCGCTTTATTTGTAAACAACGTCTCGAATGAATGGGCCACATGCATGCAGCGTGCAACGAAGACGTCCACACGCAAACGCAAATGGATTCGGTGTGTGTCCGTAGAGCTAGAGTTTGTTTATGTGCCTGTAAAATACGAACTCGTGCAGACTGTGCTGGGGAGTACAGCACTCTGCAGCGTTCAATCGGAAGATGGCGCTACGCAGTTTTTCAATGATCAAACATCGAAATGGAGCTGTTTCCCATTGAATGTAAGCGCATCTATCAAGAGCTAGCATTTGTTGGTTTGTTTGTTGGTTGGTTAATTGCTTGCTTTTGTTTTTGTGTTTTGTTTTGTTTTGTTTTGTTTTGTTTTCAGTGCTTTTCTGGATTTTACCTTTCTGAGCGACAGAAACCATATGATTAATCGAGGAACTCTCCTATGCAGGGACATCTAATTGTTTGCTTTTGTACAATGTGTATAAAAAAATCTAACTTATCAAAGTGAAATTTATGTTGAACTTGATGTACTTTTCATTTTCAAAGCATTTCAAGATTTTAACATCAGAGTAATGAAAAAGAATATACATTTTAAATTACGTTATACCATGAGCATTGATAAATGGGGAGCTATGACACTTTAATTTCCAAAGACGACAGTTTTAGCTAGATGTTTCATTAATTTCATTTCGAGATTTTTGCTTTCATTAACATCTTGAAGCTACCTATTTGAGACATTATCTGTTCAATAGTGTTATTGATGATCAGATACGTACCATACGCATAGGCATAGACATAGACATTTACTTCTGCCTTTACTGGCAGGTACAATGTATTTATAATACCAAATATGATGATGATGATGGTGATGATGATGATGATGATGATGATGATGATGATAATAATAATAATAATAATAATAATAATAATAATAATAATAATAATAATAATAATAATAATAATAATAATAATAATAATAATAATAATAATAATAATAATAATAATAATAATAATAATAATAATAATAATAATGCAGTATAGCAGCTGCATCATTTTTATTGATGGTTTGATATAATTCATTAAATGTCGGTTGTTATAGTTCAAGTTATCTCATGATCTTCAGTGTCATCGAATGAAATGGAGGCCATTTCAGGTTGCATTGCATCTCATCAATCACTGTACGTAGACCATCATTTCTATTTATGCTCAAAATCATATCATGGAAGATATCAGACCCGACCTGAAAGCCACTATTTGAAATGTCGTCAGAATAGACCGAAATAATAATCCACTGAATGATCAGTCAAACCGCAGATGTATAACTTTCAGGCAGTGTGATGCCAACTCACCTACGCTGTTTAGATATCTGATATGACTTCTTCTTTGAAATGTTGAATACTCTCGAAAAAAAAAAAAAAAAAAAGGGGCCGCAAGGGGGAAACACACTCAACGCAAGGGACAAACAACATTGCAAGTTTTAGCGTCACTGTGGCATCTTTAGACTTTCCAGCAGGACTGCAATCACGAAGTCCTAAACGCAAGTGGCGAAATATTAGATTGCGCCACCTATCGGTAAAAATACACACATGATTGCATTGCTTGAGCGAATGCAGGCGGACAGAATGAAACAGAGAACGCCCCCAGTACAACGTAGAGCGAAGCTTCTCAACAAGTGGGCCGCAATGTTGATCAAAAATGAAATTAAAAAGATCCATAGTTGATTTAATTATGGGCCTCGAAATTTTGTAGGAGACAAAGTGGGCCTCGGGCTGAAAAAAGTCTAGAATAGTGGATATAATAATCTTATGTTTTCTCCCTCCCCACATGGCATATACATGAAAGCATCCCTGCCAAAATTTCTGAACCACCCCCTCCATTCGTGGGTTTTCCATATGTTTTCTCTGCCTTGAAGACTTCTTTAAATCCGGAAGCCTGCTAAATGCATCCTTTTCTCGGGTGAGCTCTCATTCCAACCTTCTATCTCAAGACAGACATCACACCATTCCCTCCCCTCTATAGCACCTTTACAGGTATAATCTGGCATTACAATACCGTAGGAGATATTTTCTGTGTGTTTGTTTGTGTGTGTCTGTGTGTCTCTATGTTCAAAATGTGATCACAGAAATAACAAGAAACAAAACAAAATGAACATCTCATGACATAAAATGATTGTTGATAAATGATTAGTCCTGTTAATATCTCAAGTGGTGATTTCATGATATAAGTTAATGATCCTGGAATGAGGATTGAGCTTTCGAAATTCGCAGGAATTTCAGGAATTTGATTCTTTTCAAGATATCTTATAACCCCCTCTTTAAATATCTCAGGAGTACAAAGAGGTAGATAGAAGGGCTTTTTACACTTGCAAATTTTTGCTTAGTCCCGTACAAACGGTGGGGCTAAAGAAAAAAATCACTACGACATGATTAAGTTTCATCCATTTCTAATACAACTCAGAAAATATTGGGACATTCCTTGTGCATTTTACATATTTAATAGCGATATATGCCACCAGAACAAGAAAATTTACTTTGGCTCTCAATGACTTAGATGGAAAAAGAAATCAAAGTAATGACTGCGAATTTCACAAGAAAAGTATAAGCCAGATCGTAAGTAGTTTACGTCCAAATTTGGACAAAAAATAATGACCTTTTCTTCCAGTTGATTTAATAGGCACTTTACTCGTAACAATCCCTGGAAGTCAGCAGTCTGACAGCCGAATCATTGGTTTTTTTTTTTTTTATATATTTTGGGTGTTTTTTGTTTTACGTTGGCATGTCCCTTGATTGTCAAATGTTATACTTATTTATATTGATTCACTTTAGTTCGATTCCATTTCCATTCCCATTTTCAAGGAAAACACGATCATACATTAAGAAAATGGGTCAAAACAAGTGGTAATGATTTTTTTTAATGCGGAAGTGCAAACTTGCAGAATTAGTTATTGATCAAGAATATGGTGTAGTTTTAAAGATCCCTTGATATTCCTCGAAAGTTGATTTCTGCTTGCCGCTACAAATCACAAATTCTGGAACAGTTTGATCCAATGGGGTGCACGTCACGAGACCGACACCCACGAGTCATACAGCCCACGAGTCATACAGCTCACAAGTCATACAGCCCATGAGTTATACAGCTCACGAGTCATGTAGCCCATGAGTTCGACACTAAGCTAACAAGGCCCACGAGACCGACACATCAAGCCCCGTGTTGTATCTGTCGAACTCGTGGGCTGTTTTCACCTAGTGTCGAACTCATGGGCTTTATTTGCCTAGTGTCGTACACATGGGCTGTATGACTCGTGAGCTGTATGACTCATGGACCTGTTTTCAATGTCGAACTCGAGGGTTGTATGACTCGTGGGTATCGGTCTAGTGGGATGACCCCGATCCATCCAATGTATCGCTGATTTGAAATCAATCATTCTTCTTCTTCTTCTTCTTCACCTACTATACGCTCCGCCCCTGAAAACAACTTTCTTGCCTCTCGTGACGTCATCAACTGTAAAGTCAACTGAAATGAACATCACAGTGCTCAATGTTGGACGCACCTTACTTACCCTAACGAATGCACAAACTCATAACAGAAAGACAGGTCTCCAAGGACTACCACCTTAAATATAGTGTGATAGTATGATATTATAGTCATTAATAATGTAACCAGGATTGAGAGTATTATGGCAATAAAAGGCATGGAGTGCATGTATTGCATGAATCCCGCATTACCGCATTGTGTGCTGATGCACGAGAGCCACATAAGGCTTCACTAACTTTACAATTAATTTAATGATAACTGTGCAATCGATGATAACCTTCTGTGGTTCCTTGGCTTTGATTGGCTGTGAAATACATGTAATATTCGCTATGGTATGTAGTTACTATCGATTGCAGAGTTACAGTAATCGTTGTACAGCTAGTGATCTTCAATTCATTAAACGGGGCTCAGGTTTTGTTATGTTTATAATTTAAAATGGCTTTTATACAATTGATATTTTTGAGGGGTGGAGCTTTAATAGTGAGCGTAGCAAAATGAAAAATGTAATGGTTATTCAATTATGTTTCATACACATTCAAATAAAGACATATCCACATCAGCAGAAGTCATCATGGACTATACTAGGAATTAAATGTCAGTGGAGCTTTTAGGGAGAAATGGAAATTGCCTATCTCCAGTTTCCAAAATTATGTAAATTACAAATAAAAAAAAACCTACAAAAATAGAGTTTTTTTTTTCCCCTCGGCGTAATTCTTTTTCATTGAAGCATCATTGAGAATGAACTCATCTAGCAAAAGACCAGTATGCCCTGATGTCAATGAAATTGCTTTGACTTCAACTGCTCTTTCAAAACATGCACGTGTATCGTGGTCTGAGACGAATGAAGAATTTAAGATACATGCCAAAGTGTGTATCTTCTCCGCTACGATGCAACGGTGAGGGGCCTTTTCAGTATTCATGATGCTGTAGTGAGTATCAGAGTGAGTTTCGAGAATGATTTTAATTTTCAAAGCCAATCAGTTTACGCCCTAATGAAACCCTGCAGATTTGCATGAACTCTGAATCTCACGTCGCTCGTGTTTCGCATTTCACGAGTGATGGTATATTCCGAATGCAGACGTGTTTTAATTAGTTTCAATGATCACGTCATAATGCAGTAATCATTAGCGGATGACTTTGTGGAGTAATAAACTTTTTGGATGCACTGCGCCAAATATTGCAGTTGCATTTACAATGAGTGTTAGCCGCTCGTATGGCAGTACACGCACGAACACTTTTCAATTCGCAGACACGAGAATGAGAATGTGGCCAGTAATTCTAGGGGGTCGGTGTCGCCATTAGCAACCTCTTGAGAAATGATAGGATAATGAAGAAAACTGGTATGCTTGTTTAATATTCATATACAACGACATAATTAGGTAAGTACCATTAAAGGACCCCTTCTCGTCTGTTTTTTTTTCTCTCTCCTTTTCTGTCTATTAATTCTACTCAATCAATATACTGTAATTATTTATCTCTATCTATCTATCTATCTATCTATCTCTATCTATCTATCTATCTTCAGGGGCGGATCCAAGAATTCTGTAAAAGAGGGGGCACGTTTACAGAATTAAATGGGGGCGCACGCACCCCTCCCCATTTTTTCTCTTTATTTCTGTTGTTTCAACAACAACAACAACAACAACAACAACAACAACAACAACAACAACAACAACAACAACAACAACAAAGGGGGGGGGGGGCGTGTGCCCGGTGAGGTCCTCCCTGGATCCGCCCTGGATCCGCCACTGATCTATTTATCTATCTCTATATTATCTATCAATCTATCTATCTATCTATCTGTCTATCTACCTCTATCTATCTATCTATCTATCTATCTATCTATCTATCTATCTATGTTTATTTATTTATTTATCTATCTATATATCTATCTCTATCTATCTATCTATCTATCTATCTATCTATCTATCTATCTACCTATCTCTATCTATCTATCTATCTATCTATCTATCTATCTATCTATCTATCTATCTATCTCTCTACCTATCTCTATCTATCTATCTATCTATCTATCTATCTATCTATCTATCTATCCATCTATCTATATTATATTTTCTTATCTCAGAAAAAAGCATCGCAGGTTGTTGATAAAAAGTCTGAGACATTTAACGGTGGCTGAACCTGACAACAATAAAAGACTCTCTGCATTAATAGCCGTCGATATCGTTCTGGGTGCCAAAGCCAGATTTAGGGCCTAACCGTCTTTTATCGCCCGTCCGATGTTTTTTGATAGTTTTACCCTATTCCGGGGTGCTGAATCCCAATCTCGATGATTCAGCTCTTGCATCCTTAAGAATTTCGAGATATTCTATTTAGACATGACAGCCAAAATCTGAATTTCCTGTATTATTTTCTTATGAGTGGTGGAAATTTATGCTCAAAAGTGATTCGGCAGAGTGAACTAAGGGTCAAAAGCACAAGTTTGTATTTTTACATTTCAGTTGGGCGAATGTGTCATAACGTCCAAATTGGTATCCAAAATGACTGCCATAGTTTTAATCAATAATAAGATATCTCAATAATGCATGTCTCATAAGATGTTTTCACGCGTATTGAAAAGGGTGATCCTCTCTAGAAGTAAGAGATGAAAGTCTGGCGTTTACGAACACAAAGATAATTATGACTGATAATTTCATCATGCCCCACCCCCCCCCCCAAAAAAAAAAAAGAGAGAGAGAAAGATGGCTTTTTAAATTGTCACTAATAAGCACAGAGTTAATCATCGCTCTATGCTTTACGTTCCATTTCCTCTCCATATCATACTATACCGACTACTTATATTCATTATACTACCTTTTTTGTATCTACATACACGACCACTACATAGTCTGTTTACAAAACCACAGGTTGACAACGAAGTGTGTAACCCATGCATGTTCATTTCAATATACTCTCCAGTCTAACTCTGCGGAGATAAATTTGAGTAGAACACTCATAGGTAACAAGGTAATCTCCTTTGTATAACACAATCCAAAACAAACCCAACAGCCTAACTGCTGAAGCGTATCCGTATATCCCCTACACACGCGAATATACATACATATATATATATATATACATATATATATATATATATATATATATATATATATATATATACATACATGAAGAGTTTGTTTGCAAAAACCGATGTCCATATTTGCCAAATGGAGATATTTGCGATTAAAGGTCAAGAAAAATAAAGAGAATAATAAAAAAATTTGTGCTTCTTTTGACCATAACTTAAAAAATATACCTTTTTATTATGTAGTGACCAATATATCATTAAAAAGGTATTATTTTGTACTTTATGACTGAGATCGTACTTCAAAATCTTCAAAAATGGACTTATCGGTTTTTGCAAACAAACCCTTCATATATATATATATATATATATGTATATGAAGTAAAATTACAAATTCTTGCACAACTCGTGATCATCATGTTTTTAGTGCAATTTGCTCTACTGTTTTTATTTATTTTTGTTTCCTAAAGCCGTAATATCGTGTTGCGGGAACCACCATTCATTGTTAAAGCCGTTAAATTATTTTCCATCGCTCGCATTTATATCACAAACTACCACCCTACAACAAGCACGCTGCTTGCATTATGATAATTTCAATTTCGTTATGGAAACATCAAAGCATTGTCGATGCAGGAATAAGTGAGTTTGATAAAGGTGAATGGAATATTCCATACTTGGAAATGAAATGAAAATATACAGACTGCATTTCAAATGATTGCCTAGATCTTCAAGGTTCTGTATTCAAACATGTCTACACATGCACTCATTCAACTTACGATTGTTTGCTTTGCACAAGAATTCAGTGACACGTGCAACTCGATCGGTAATTTGATAAACTTATCTTAATGCTAACTTTGGGATCGTTGAAATGTCTTATCCACGAAGAGAGCCTGAAATGTTAAAGTTTGCGAGTACATTTCGGCCTCATATTGGCAACCATGGCAACTCATTTGAGTCAGGCGTCACTTTCCTATCCGTATAGCACGAGGTTATTATGATTGGCTAAGACTCAAATGCAAAAGGTTAATTTTTTTTTACCTTGACCTTGATGATCCTATCCTAAGTTATAAGAAGTTACACTAGTCATGTGAGTATGTGTAATAATGGATACATAATCTCTCTCCCTCTTTCTCTCTCTCTCTCTTTCTCTCTCTCTCTCTCTCTCTCTCTATAATTCCTATGTGTATGTGTGTGTGTGTGTGTGTAAAACGGTCCATAGGGCGAATATACGTCTGAAAACGAGGTATCTTAAGGGGGAATTCGCTCCAAAGGGGAAATTTTTGATTCCCCTTAAGGTTTTGACAATGTTTTTCAATGCCTTATCAGTGATCTGGAGCCTAAGGACTACTCCACAGTAGGGCACAGATGGTGTAGTGTGTGTAGATTGAGGTCTGTACCATCAATACAATTTAGGGAGATTGTCAGCGATGCAAAAAAAAAAAAATATGGGTGTATAAGCCCTATATTGGATGTGCATAGAAAACAGGTCATTGGGGGAATGAAGGTACAATGTATATCTGCTTTTTCTCAATTTATTATTAATTTTCTCATTAACATACATAATTTAGTGGTACATGGTGCAGTTTGTGCTCTTGTCAGTTCAATGCGTCATTGAGCCCATATTAACGCATAATTTTTTAAAAAAGGCAAATACTTGTATTTTTTATGAATATTATTATGCTTTGTATCAAAATTCTCCCAAACTATCATTCATTTCGCATTTCCCCCTATGGCTGAAAATAGAGTTGTATATTATGTATAATACTTTATTCGTATACTCCTTTCACCAGGTCTGAGCTTATTTCTTCAGATGATTTGGGATTACTACAGTTACATGGCTACACCTTTGACCTTTGACATCTTTCCCCTTAGACATCTGACCTTGAAATTTATAAGCACGTCATCGGCATTGTCTTGAAGTATTGCTCTAATGCATCATTCTAATTAAAGGTAAAACATAGTACTCGTATGAAGGGCTCAAAATCCATCTTTTACAATTCGAACTTGCTTGCAATGTACCGGAAAACTCTACTAAGGACTTGTCTGTCTGACGCGATTTAACGGGATAATGATTTTTTTTTTTATACTATTTTGAGTTCATAAATAGTTGTTAGTGGTTTGGTTTGTGTCTTGAACCAGCTGCACAGTGTATTACAACCCTTCAGCAGTTAACGTACGCAAGCTACATTTCACTATCATTAATGAAACACGCTTAAGCATGACTATTCAGTTTGTATAGTTGCCCAGGGTGAATTATACAGTCGGATCTTTTTGTTCAGTATGGCATCTGCAAATGGGTGCCATCTGAACTGAATTCAGTATCAGCCGAGTATCACATTTTTCTCCACTCACGCAATGAATCGGCTGTATGCACAGTGTATTACAGCAGGTGTAACTTGCTCAAATTTGGTGTGTCTTGGTTACTAGTGTTGCCCCTGGCAACCTTGTTCTTATCCGAAATCATGTAAAGAGTTCCTCAGTGTTAGTCTTGTTGGCGCATAGGGATTGGGTGATGTTTTGCTCTCCAACTGTGGGAGAGGAGAAATCCGTATTGAATGAATGATAAAAAAACCCGGTTTACTTATAGATGTTCCTGGTAAACAAGTCCATAACTGGTTTCCTCCAAATGGATTCCTCAAGTATAGGTTTCCTTTTAGGCTGTAGGAGTTTTACCTGGCCGACATGACGGTTGTCAAGTCACTTCATTGTGATTAGAGTCTGCACGATGTCATGATCCATCCCAACCAAATCTAAATGTATGAAGTGATAAATACATATATATATATGTAAACACATATATATTTCAATCAATTGGTAGCTCAATTCAGAACCTTAACAGCCGATGATTTGAAAATAGAGCTATTAGTATGCTCCCAAATTACCCAACCTTTTAGCAGTCAACGTACGCAAGCTATACACACTTCATTATCATTAATGCAAAACGCTTAAGCATTTTATGCAGATTGTTTAGTCTCAGCCGAGTGTTATATTCTTCTCCACTCATGCAGTGGACCGGCTGTCTGTACAATGTATTTATAATATGTTAACCTGCATTTTGTTGGAATTTGGTGTGTGCTTTGTTCGCTATAGAGTTTTCCTTGGCAACCGTGTACTTGCACCATATAGTGATGGTTGGCGGTCCCAGGGTGTTGGTCTTCTTGGGGCATAGGGATGGGGTGATCTTTTGCTCCGTAGTTATGGAACAGGAGAAATCCGTATAAATGATAAAAACGGTTTATTCATAGATGTTCCTTGTGAACAAGCCCGTTGCTGGTTCCTTCCAAATTGATTCCTCGGGCAAGGATTCCCTTACGCTGTAGCTGCCTGAGATCTGTACCCTGCAGGCATGATGGTTGTCAGATCAATTTATTGTAATCTAGATCCTGCACGGGATTAGGATTCATTGTAGTTAAATTTATGGTTATATCATAGTGTATGTGATAAATATATTGATATGATTGCCGGAATTTTATTGCGATTAGATCCAGCACGGGATATGGTCCGTGACAACCAAATCCACGCCTACCGCATTATCCATGTGAGAGATATTTGTTATGATTCTCAATATTCATCAAACCCACCTGCAATTACAGTTTTGTTTTTTTTTGTTGTTGTTGATAAATACCCTTATGATATAATGATAGTAAGTTATATCCTTTTGTTGAGATATAGTTTTTTTTTTTCTGATTAATTGACATCAGCCGAATGCTATATTTTTCTCCACTCACGCAGTGGACAGGCTGCACAGTGTATTATAATACAATTGGTGTGACAATAGGCCCTACATAATTCTGTTAACCTGCATTTCTTTCGAATTTGGCGTGTGCCTTGCGCTTTAGAGTTGCCCTTGGCAACCGTGTACTTGCCCTATGTAGTAACTATTGGCGGTCCCAGCGTGTGGATCTTGTTGGGGCATACTAGGGACGGGGTGATCTTTTGCCCTGCAGCTATGGGAGAAGAGAAATCCTTAAAATAATAAATGATAAAAATGGTTTATTTATAGATATCCCTTGTGTTCAAGCCCATTGCTGGTTCTCTCCGAATTGATTCTTCGGGCATGGGCTCCCTTAGACTGTAGCTGTTTGAGATCTGTACCCGGCAGGCATGATGATTGTCAGGTCACTTTCTGTAATCAAGAGCCTGCACAGGGTAATGGTTTATTGTAACCAAATCTGTGTTCATACCATAATTTATGTGATAAATACGCTGTTATGATTTTCAGTATTTTATTGTGATTTGAGTCTGCAAGGGGTTATGGTCCATGCAACCAAATCCACGTTCACATCACAATACATGCGAGATGTTATGATTCTAAATATTTACTAAACCTACCAGCAATGAATGTTTTGTTGTTGTTGTTGATAAATACCTTCATGATGTAATAATAATAAATAAAAAATGAGTTTTGGGATTTTTTTTTTCTCTCTCTCTTTTGGTCGATATATTTTTTCAGATTAATTAGCATTCTCAGTCAGAACTCCAACAACTGATGTTTTTTTTTTTTTTTTAAATGAGAGGTATGCTCCCAAATTACTCAAATTTATTTATTAGTAAACGTATGCAAGTTACACTTCATTATCATTAATGCAACACGCTTAAGCATTTGATGCAGGTAGTGTATGGTTACCCAGGGTGAATTGTACAGTCTGTTCCTTTTTTTTTTTTTTTCTTTTTTTTTTTTTTTTTTTTTTTTTTTGTTCAGGATGGCATCTATACGGGTGCCATCTGAACTGCATACAGTAACAGCCGAATGTTATACTCTTCTCCACTCACGCAGTGGACCGGCCATATATACAGTGTATTACAGTACAATGATTATGTTAACCTGTCTCTTGTTCGAATTCGATGTGTGCCTTGCGCTTTGCAACTGTTACTTGTCCTATATAATACAATGGTTGGCGGTCCCAGCGTGTGGATCTTGTTTCGGCATAGGGATGAGGAGATCTATTGCTTTGCAGCTGTGGGAGAGGAGAAATCTGTATAAGAATGAATGATAAATACGGTTTATTCGTAGACATTCCTTGTTTTCAAGCCCATTGCTGGTTCTCTCCCCTGTTCTCTCCAAATGGATTCCTCGGGCATGGGCTCCTTTAGATTGTAGCTGTTTGAGATCTGTACCCGGCAGGCATGATGGTTGTCAGGTCACTTTATTGTAATCTAGAGCCTGCACGGGGTAAGGGTTCGTTGTAACCAAATCTATGTTTGTATCATAATCCATGTGATAAATATGTTGTTATGATTTTCGGCATTTTATTGCGTTTAGAGCCTGCACGGGGTTATGATCCATCGCAACTAAATCCACGTCTATGCCATAACCTATGCAAAAAAAATTTTTCAATATTGACTAAAACTGACTGCAATTAATACTTTGTTGTTGTTGTTGTTGATATACCCTTTACGATAACGACAATAAGTTAATAAAATGTGTTTGGGTGTTTTTTTCTCTCTCACTCTCTCTTGGTCGAAATATTTTTCTGATTAATTGGCACACCAATTCAGAACTCAATCAGCTGATGTTTTGAATATCTAGGTATGCTCCCAAATTACTCAACCTTTTAGCAGTCAACGTACACAAGCTAAATTTCATTATCATTATTGAAACACGCTTAAGCATCTTATACAGGTTGTGTAGTTATCCAGGGTGAATTGTTGAGTTTGTTCTTCTTGTTCAGGGTGGCATCTGCCAACGGGTGCCGACAGTATCAGCCGAGTATTGTATTCTTCTCCACTCACGCAGTGGACCGGCTGCACAGTTTAATACAATTTATTACAACATACTATGTCAATTTGTAACTTGTTCGAATTTGGTGTGTGCTTTGTTCGCTATAGAGTTGCCCTTGGCAACCGTGTACTTGCCCTACATGTTCTTTTTGTCCAGGATGGCATCTGCCAACGGGTGCCATCAGAACTGACAGTATCAGCCGAGTATTGTATTCTTCTCCACTCACGCAGTACTGTGGACCGGCTGCACAGTTTAATACAGTTCATCACAATATATTATGTCAACTTGTAACTTGCTCGAAATTGGTGTGTGCCTTGTTCGCTACAGAGTCGCCCTTGGCAACCATGTATTTGCCCTATATAATATACTGGCCGTCGGCGGTCCCAGCGTGTTGGTCTTTTTGGGGCATAGGGATGGGTGAGCTTTTGCGCTGCAGTTATGGGAGAGGAGAAATCCGTATAGAATTAATGATAAAAACGGTTATTTTTTTTTCTCATTTCTTGTAAAATTGATTCTTCGGGTAAGGATTTCCTTCCTAGAGTTGCCCTTGGCAACCTAGTATTTGCCCTATATAGTGGCGGTTGGCGGTCCCTATGAGACTTGAGATGTCTTCTCTTCTGTCATAACACAATACGTATTACATACATGTGTTCCTTCTATTGATCGGATAAAGAACAATTACCGGAGTTTTATTATAACTTATTTTGAATATTAGTATTCATGCTTACGACAAACTGTTCTCTTTATGTTTGTGCCTACTTAGATCGTATTAATGTTATGTATAGGACGATCCTATTTTCCTTTGTAGACAACGTTATATTAAGAGACAACGATAAAATGTGTAACTGCAATATTGCAACAATCTCCACAGTCAAATTGTTCTCTACTGCCCTCTACAGGTGCCCTCGTGGACTCAAGCAACGGACAACACGCTCACCCTTTAATACGCAATTCTATAGACACAGCATTCAATTCAATTAATGATGATGACTTTTTTGATTTGGCAGGACCTTCTTTTGAACAAAACGAATCAAATATCAATCAAAATGACAATTTTTTTGATAATTATGTTTCTGACAGTTTTAATTCATCGCCGCAAGAATTAGATTATGATTTTGACACAGAGAACCAATTGCAAAGTCCGTCTTCTGAATATCTTACTCAATCCCAATTTACCAATGTTGTCAAGGAATATGATAGTACTACTTTTTCTCTTTTACATTTTAATATTAGAAGTATCAATAAGCATTTTGAAGAATTGAGGTTATTTTTAAATAGTCCCATCATGCATAATATCTCGGCGGTAGGTTTAACCGAAACCTGGCTCTCTCATGACTCCAGTCTTCCCTTCGCTCTCGACGGGTACGATTTAGTGGTTAATAACAGACAAAATAGGGTAGGTGGAGGCGTTGCCATATATGTTAAACAAAATTATGATTATGTAGTCCGCGATGAGTTCACCAGTATGACTGATTTGTTTGAATCTTTATTTATTGAAATCACAGTTCCAGGCAGCAAAAATATAATCATAGGTGTAGTATATAGACCACCAAACGCGAATACTAAATCATTTTTAGATTATTTTTCGGATCTGGTTAAAAACCCACTTTTTATCCATAAAAATTGTTTTATAATGGGTGATTTCAATATAGATTTACTAAAACAGAATAATATGTCGCAAGATTTTTTGGAAATATTTTTGTCTGCCTCTTTTTTACCCTTAATATCTAAACCCACACGTATAGTTAATGAATCTGTTTCTTTAATTGATAACATTTTTTGTAACATTCTTCCTCCTCCTGATTCTTTTGTAGTACTCTCAGATATCACCGATCATTTCCCCATCTCGACTGGTTTTTCTTTAAATGAAACAGTTAATAATAAAAACAACAATATATTTAAACGAAGAATTACTCATGAAAGTATAGCTAGGCTAGGTGCTAGCTTAGACACCGCAGACTGGTCCTGTATCTTTGATACAGATGATGTTAATTTGTCTTATGAATATTTTATGAAGATTTTTATCCAACATTTGGACATTTGTATTCCAAAACGTAGAGAAAAATCAGCTAATTACAAAAAAATACCCAGGCTCCCATGGATTTCAAAATCGCTCCTGCGTTCAATAAATAGAAAGAATAATTTATATTACAGATTTAAAATGAAACGTACTGAGCAATCAAAGTTGAAATACACTAGTTACAAAAATACTTTGACGAAAATTATACGAATAGAAAAGAAAAGATATTATACTAATCAGTTACAATTTTACAGGCATGATATGCAAAATACATGGAAAGTTTTAAAGCAAGCCATGAATATATCAAATGTTAAGTCAAATATTACAAAAATTAGATTTGATGGTGAAATTGTTGAAGATTCTCAACAAATTTGTGATATTTTGAATAACCATTTTTCTTCAATTGGGGAAAGCCTGGCAAGTAATATTCCTCCCTCCACAAAACATTTTTCCGAATTTTTGGGTCCCCCAAATTCTAGTTCAATATTTTTTAATCCAACATACACTCAGGAGATAATTAATATTGTCTCTGATTTCAGTTCCAAAAAAAGTGCTGGGCACGATGACATCAGCAATTTTCTTTTAAAGGGGGTAATATCGTCAATTGCGGATCCCTTAGCTCATATATTTAATCTATCCCTTTTTAATGGCACCTTCCCCGAAAGTATGAAAATAGCAAAAGTCATCCCCTTGTTTAAAAAAGGTGACAAATTAGATGTAAATAATTACCGACCAATTTCTTTGTTAAGTGCATTGTCAAAAATTCTTGAAAAAATTATTTATAAAAGAACTATTAATTTCTTTAAATTTAATAATATATTTACGAATTCTCAGTTTGGATTTAGGGAGAAACATAGCACCACACATGCATTATTGAGTTTTATAGAAAAAGTGGCACATGCTATCGATAAATCTTCTCATTTGATAGGTTTGTTCCTGGACTTCTCCAAGGCCTTCGACACCATCAATCATGATATTTTACTTAACAAATTACACCATTATGGAGTGCGTGGGAAGGCCTTGGAGTGGTTCAGGAGCTACCTCATGAACAGGAAACAATATGTTTCCTTAAATGGTTGTAATTCACAAATATTAAATATTAAATGTGGGGTGCCACAGGGAAGTTTATTAGGTCCACTGTTGTTTACTGTTTACATAAATGATTTTTGTAGATCATCAGATGTTCTTTCTTTTATTCTTTTTGCAGACGACTCAAATCTATTTTTTTCACACAACAATCTTTTTACCCTTGTTAATACAATAAATTTAGAATTAGAAAATGTTGCCCAGTGGATAAAAGCAAATAAGCTATCTCTTAATCTTCAAAAAACTAAATATATGCTCTTTAGTAATTCTACTGAGGCATTACCTGTTGATATTGTTTTAGATGGTACTCCACTCGAAAATGTTTCCCATATAAAATTTCTTGGAGTAACAGTTGACAATAAGCTGTCCTGGAAATTTCATATTGACAGTATATGTAAAATTATTTCACGTAATATTGGTATAATTAATAAGCTTAAGTTTTGTTTTCCTTTGTCGTCCCTGCTCGTATTATATTCATCCTTAATATTGCCATATTTAAGTTACGGTATTCTCGCGTGGGGAAATACATATAAAACATTCTTAGATAAATTACTTTTATTGCAAAAGAAATCACTCCGTGTTATATGTCATACTGCATTTTTGTCCCATACTGACCCACTATTTTATGAGCATAAAATATTGAAAATTAATGATTTGTATTTGTTTAATCTAGGACAATTTATGTATAATTATAATAAAAATAATCTCCCAAATATATTTTTGAAACAATGTTTCAAAGAAATCAATCCATTCATAATTATCCAACACGGCGATCAAATGATTTCCATTTGCCATTTCTGAGAACTTTGTTGGCTCAAAACACATTTATTTACGACGGGCCAAAGTACTGGAATTCACTTCCCAGTAACATTACTACAGCTCAATCTCTGAATTCCTTTAAGAATAAATTAAAATCATTTTTATTGAAACTTTACAACATCCAACAGAGTTAGTTTCCCTTTATCATCTCAGTCAAGTCATCATTCTTTTTTACATAAGTCCTTCTATTAAACTATGTCCCTGTCTGTGTTCTAAATATAACGATGTGTTTTTTTTTTCTCCTGCATTCTTGCCAACATAACTACGTATAAAAATGTTTTGCATTACATTCAATCCAGCTTGTATTTTATCACTTATTTTACATTATGAAATCCAGATTGCTTGCGTCCACGATGGCACATGCTGTAGTTCCCTCTTTTTTCTCCCTTTTTTTCCTCTCTTTTTTTCCTCTTTTGTTTTCCTTTCCTTTTCTCTCTTTTTCCTCTTCCCAATCATTTTGATGTCAGTTGACATCGGTTCGTTTATTATTGTGTTTTATATTGATGTTTTGTGTATTTTTCTGAGGGTCCCATATCGTACAAGCTTTGCTTCTTAGTGGGACCCTCCACTTCCATCCTCATCCTTAGTTGACTTGTATTATACGCTTTATGTATTTAACAAAGATGTAATCACATCTACTTTTCATTTTCATAATTTTCTTATGTACCTTTTCAAATTTTGTTCGGTATCACAAATATCCCGTGTATATGCAATGTACATAAATTTCTTTGTTCATTTTGATGGAGGTGAAAATAAAGTTGAAATTGAAATTGAAATAGTGTGAAATGATAAAAGTCGATATACACTATACGACGCGGTATATAGACTTTTATTCCGGAAGCGCCCTCCCTGTTCAGTTTTTGTGGGTGTGTATAAGCAGGGAGGTCCCTGGTATAAGGCTGCCAGTACGGTAATGACCGATACGTGTCCAAGCAGTATCACGTGTTGAATCGCGTCATGCAAGAACAAACTGCGCGCAAATCACTCTCGCGAGCGATGGATACCTAGTATGGCCCGATATATTGTAATCGATGTAATAGAATGAAAAACAGCACGTAACAGCCACGCGATAGGGAAAGCTTTAAGACTGAGTACTTCCGGCGAACCCTTTTGGTTATCATCTCGCATTTTCGTCATTACCCATTGGTAATCGTGTTATCATGATGTTCTTTCAGACATTTCTGTTACATAAGTGTATTATATTAGAGCAAAAATTGACAATATTATTATGCGGGCACACGAGAACTATGTTTTCACTTTAATCTACTAAACCAAGGACTTGACTAAACCAAACTTCTTACGTTCCTATTTCCATGTTGAGTTATAGCAAGGAGGTTGAAGAGATGGAGTAACAACAGAGTTAGACCCCGTTTACAGTGCGAGGCTCGGCCGCGGCTCGGCCGCGGCCGAGTCCAGCCTCGCTTCAGTGTAAACGCGCAAAAGGCCAAATGCGAGGCCAAAATTGGCCTCGCATTTGGCCTCGCTCTGGAGGTGGTCTCGGCCGCGGCCGAGCCGCGGCCGAGCCCGGCCTTTTCTCAGTGTAAACGCAAACTGGGCCAAATGCGCGGCCAATTGCGCGGCCAATTTTAGTCTGGCTTCCAAACCCTCTGGCTGTATCTTTCGCTATTCAGGATATTGACCCCCTCAACGTCGAAAACAAGTATAGTTTAAGGTGGTTTTGTCCTGCAAAGGATTCTTTATTTCGGCAAAGGCCTTTGCCCGAACGGCGACTTCGTCGCCACGGAATTCATTTGGCAAAGGGTCTGAAAACCAGACAATACCAAATTGCATTTGTTTACAAGCAGAGCGCCACTACGACAAAATATTGAAAGGTTTGAATCAAAAGCGCGGCCGAGCCCAGCAGTGTAAACGGACAAAATTGCGAGGCTCGGCCGCGCAATTGAGGCCGAGCCCGGCCCCGCACTGGTCCAATTCCCTTTGATCTATGTTTGAAGCCGCCGCTCAAAAATATTTGAAGCATGTGCCAAACAGGATCTGCCGCGCCGATACGAAGACAATTGACTCGTGTCTCATTGCATATAAATCACCAGCCACTTTCAAAGGAAGATATGTCTTTGTGATGGTAATTACTTTTCGCTATCCCTTCTTATAAAAGGTAGGTGGCAGGAGCCGCGGAAGCGGGGGGGCTGGGGGGCTGCAGCGCCCCCCCCCCCCCACACACTTTTGGTTCGTCAAAAAAAAAAAATCGGAAAAAAATCGAAAAAAATCACAACACTCATGAATTTCAATTCCCAAAGATTCCACCCTTAGATTCTTCCCGTCTAAGCGGGGGGGGGGGGGGGGGGGGGGGGGGGGGGCGGGGGGGGGGGGGTAAAGAATTTTACTTGAAGATTATTACACATTAGTTTCATTTGGAGAAATTAAGTGGAAATGTGATAAAACCAGCTTTCCAGGATGGTACAGCGGTACATTTTCACATAATACAGCTCTGATTTACATTTTTGCGCAAATTTCTGAACGGAATTGACTTTTGTTTCACATGCTTTATATTATTAAGTGAAATTTCATTTCATTTCATAAATAGATAAGCAAAATATGGCTAACATTATGATAACGTTCAAAATGAATCTTCAGATTGCTCAGCAAGACGGCGGCTTGGAACATCGATCATCAAAGGCACGAGTGCACCTGTGAAAAATCAATAGAAATCTGACAACCGTTTGAATAATTACAGCCAGTTGGAACTCCATGTATAAAACCTCCTTGGTTATAGTCGGAGAGATATAATTTCTCAGGTAATTATTTTGGAAATTTTGTAATACGATATATATTTTGTTGCTGGAATTAATTTACACATTTATTTTCCTTCTTCGAATCATGTATATTGTAATCTGTCTACTGATATTGTATGTGATATTACTGAAAAGAACCTTGATTTATGTATGAAATTGTGTTGGAAGAAAAATAAGTCAAACAAACAAACAAAATGAGAAGTAAAAGAAATCAAAGATGGAGAAATACGAGTGAGGCGGCCGAGAAAAGAACTCAATTCATGAACTTTAACTTGCAACAGATAAAATGCAGAATATGAAATGGGAAAAGATAACACATCCACATGCAGGGGCGGATCCAGGAATTCTGTAAAGGAAGGGGGTGCGCAACTAATATTTCTGGTGCCACTTCCTGGTTTCATTTCATTTTTTTTTGTCTTTTTACTTCTTTTGTTTTAACGAAAAATAAAGGGGGCGTGCGCCGGTTGCGCCCCCCCCCCCCCCGATCCGCCACTACAACATGCGAGGCTGACCATGCACATTAACCTAATTAACATGCATAAAACAAATCCGACGTTACAATATTGTTGTATTCTTTCGCTATTTCATTGTCTGCGCGTAATGTGTGAGAGACTGAATGAATACTGCAGTGTCACATACAATATGGTGTGCAGTCGTTTTCTTCTAGAAACTCATCATTAATTATCTGGTCTATAGAAACCAATCATGTGGGGCAATCGGATAAAAAAAAAAAACGTGTCAACGACCTGCGAGTTTTTCTGATCCATTATATACCACAGCCTGGCTAATTAAACGGCTGAACGGCCAGCCCAAGTATAGAAAAATTAGTATCCACTGATAAAGTAATCCTGCTAATGGTGTTTTTTTAGTCTCATACCCGTGAACGGTCGGCCAACGGCCAAAATCAAACAGAAGTTAATAGAGACATTCATCCACCGTGTGTCAATCGTCAGTCTTAATCATTAAAGGATAAGTCCACCTTCATAATATATACATGTGGATTGAGTGAATGCAGCAATATTAGAAGAACACATCAGTGAAAAGTTTGGGGGAAATGGGACTATCCGTTCACAAGATATGAATTTTTTAAGTATCTGCACAATCACTGCTGGATGAGAAGACTACTACAGTGTATGATATGTCACATGCGTATATAGAATGATATAAGAAAATATAAAGGGAATTTCACCAAATTTCGTTGTTTTTTTGTTGTTGAAAAAGTGCACCTTTCCTCAATTTGTCACTGACTTATGTTAAGAGTGATATTATCCCCCTGCCTTCTGAAAGAGGCAAGTCAAGCGTTCTTTTATTATGCAAGAAAAGTGAGAATATGTTGAATTTTCTTTATATATTTTCTATATCTCACAAGCTGTAGTAGTCTTTTTATCCAGCAGTGACTGAGCAAAAACTTCAAAAATTCATAATTTTGAACGGATTTTCCGATTTTCCTCAAACTCTCACTGATGTGTTCTTCTAATATTGCTGCATTCACTCAATCCACATGTCTATGAAGGTGGACTTGTCCTTCAAAGAAGGCGGCTGGAACAAATTAGAGACTATGGCCCGAATTCACGAAGGTGGTACAAAAAACCCCCATGGTTTAAACCACGGACAAAAACCATGGAGCGCCAAGTGTCGCATGGAATATTTCGTTACGAAATCAGTTATTTCGTCGATGAAATGATTATTTTGTATTACAAAGTGGGCAAAACAAAGCAAAGATAGAGGGGATAATTGTTTGTTTGGTTTGTTTGTTTGTTTGTTTTTGGCTGGGATTTTGTATTTTGATTTAATTCTTGTGTCTTGTATTGATGCGCCTAGAAATGTCCGTGTTAAGCGCCATAAAAGTGTTATTCATTATTATTAAATGATTAAATGAAGTAATTGAAGATCATATCCTTATAAATGTGCATTTGTGTCGTGGCGATTTTACTCGTTAATATGTATGCATACATAAGCCTACATTCAAGCATTTTTTTTTTTGACATGGATCATTATAGTAATTGTCAGACGTGCTTCATGCAAACGCACAAAAAAGAATATGACATACATACCATGCATGGTACATTCGTAATGAGCAACGCCTCAATAGATGTTCGAACGGTGTTATATATATATATATATATATATATATATATATATATATATATATATATATATATATATAAAGAAGAACAAGTAATATCTTATCGACATACATCAAATCTTTGGAACAAACTTCTCGCAGCTCACCATCGCTTCACTTTAAAACATACTTTCCTAACTCAACTATAATTAATTCTCTTATTCCTCCTTTCGTAAGTTGTCATTTTCCCTGTAATGTAGTTCCATGAACATAATTAAGTTCGTTATAATGCGTTACGTAATGGTGATAAATCATGAATGCATGAGATATAACCTGGATGAATCATCAACTTAATCAGTCATGACGTACTTCTAGTTGACGCTTGCACAAAGACCTTTTTTTGCCTCTCTCTCTCTATCCTTCTTTCGAAATGAATAGAAATAAGACGATAACGCTGTATGCAGTTCATGGAATCCTCGACCGTCGCATCATGTCAAAAGGGTGTATGTGAGCTCCGCGTTGGGATAAAATAAAATTGTGAAAAGTGGCTTTTAAGTTTGGGCGTTTGTATTTGCTCTATAGAAGCCACAGGAATAAGTGTGATGATGGAGTTTATTGAGGTTTCCTTTATACTTCAAAGACCATTTCTTGACATTTCTTAGTTTTTCGAACAATTTATCACCATGTAGGATTCGAGTCACTTTGATCTAATTTTAGATACACCGTTCTGCCAACAAAACCTGACAACATGCAGCTCTAGTCTCTTATATGGCAAAAGGGTGTATCTGCAGACAAACCAAATTTCTTTTCTTTTTTTTGCCAGCTCTCTACATGACAAAAGGATGTATAAGCAAATACAACATACAGATCCCTTCAATCGTCAAATCTCCACATGGCAAAGGGACACAAAGTGTATTATCTGGATCCTGCCATCGTTGAATAATGGAGTTCACGGTTGCGATTTGCGCATGTGCAAAATAAAGGTCAAATGAGAATGTTTGTGTATTTGCCATTGACTTTCAAACGAAAAGAATCCTCAGGCAAATGAGGATTTGGAATGTTAAGTTATGTGTTTCACCTTGTTAGAACGCACAGGTGAAAGTGATTCATCAATAATGTTTAACAAAAGCTGCACACGCATTTCATTGACATTGATTACAAAGGTGGCATGCTTCAACAAAAAATGCTCTGTCACAGGTCCTTTCCATGTTATTTGAAAGTCTGTGGTGTAGGGGTCAAATGAGACATGCGCTAACCATGAACTCCCTTATAAAACTCAATGATTATAAAGCGCCATCTACGGCAAACCGATCGGTTTCCAAAGCAATGGTAACTAGTACAGCAACACTACAATGTATTCTATAGCCAATTAAAGCCAAGAAATTACACTGATGATTTTTACTGATTGCAGAGTTGTCATTACTTTATAAAGCTACTTTGCAGTTTTATGTAACAGGACCAAGATGCACGTGGGTTTCTCGTGGTAAGCGCGTTCATGGATGTCACTGGTTTTGTCCCTCAGTAGACGAAAGGAACTTCAATCATTTAATCATTATTCCTTATTAAGCATGTTATCACTTGAATAGTACTAGTATGTGTCATAGTTATACAATTTAGTAAGTCATTGATTATTTTGGTCTTTGAGTGAGGAATGTTTGATAACAAGTTTTGCGAATCCTCTAAGGTGTAACAGACATTAAAAGAGTTGTCTATAGCCTTTCCTGAAGGTGCTCTCGATTTTGCTCAACACTGAAAGATAATTGTGTTTCCACTCTCGGAAGGAGGAAGGATGGGGGTGGGGGGGGGGGGGCAGCCTTGAGTGCCTTAATACTCGACTAGCTATTTACAAGACGTCGACAAATCAGTAGTGTCTGTTAAAGGGATTGTTTAGTTTCCGATGGGATGAGACTTAAGCTTTCTGACTTTTTTTAAAGATCACTTTTTGAGATAATGAGAAATCTCTTATGAAATATGAAAGAGCATGTAATTGTGAGGGGAATTCAAAGTTTAGTTGATAAAATTGGTTTTGACATGGCCGAGATATTACAAAACGAAGTGATCCTCGTAAAAAGTACACCTTTTATTAGGATCGCTTTGTTCTACTTTGTTTTTGGATATCTCAGTCATTTCAAAACCGATTTTCATTAAACAAAATTTGAATTCCTCATGGAATTGTAATGCTCTTTAGCATGTCATAAAGTAGTTTCTAAGTATCTCGCAAAAAAAAAAGCTGAATCCTCATCTTAACCAATGCTATACCATCCCTTTAAAATTTAACAGTCAAATCTTTGCGTCGCTTTTCACGAACAGCTTGTGAGGAGAAAAGTGAGGAGAAAAGTAGATTTTCAGTTCACACGCATTCCTAGACAAATCAGGGAGACTAGCCGGAAGAAATTTCAGATAATAGATTTTGCTGATAGAGTATCAGTGATCTATATTTTGAACAAACGGAGCACGTTTTCTCTTACATTGTGCTTGCTGTGATATGAATAATGAACAAGTTCATTACGTGTTTCCGCAAAACTACAATCTCGATTTTTCCAGAATGGAATAAGGTGAGTTGTCGTCCTACGCGTGGTAGAGAGAAGGAGCACGTGGTCATCACGAGAAGGAGCTCGAATGCAAAGAGGGAGATGACACTCCTTGAATAGTGATGAGATCCCAAATTGGACCTTTGGACAACTTCAGCCAGAAATCTATAATCATACTTTCACCATCAAGTCACGGTTCAAGCATACGAGCGAGCTCATTTATTGTTTGTGTACCTCTATTATTAGGCAAGGAGAGCTCCTATACTGATTCGATTCTCAGTTAGTGACATTGTAATTTTTTTTCTTCTTTTCAGAAGCAGACACCCACTCTCCATAGCAACCCGTGTGTATTATATGGCATTAATATACCGTTATATGAACGCGCAAGAAAGACTAAAACAAAACAAAAACTAAAACAAAATAGTTGGCAGTTATTAAGAGATATAAGATGATACATATTGTGTAATATATATATATATATATATATATATATAACGAATCCCTTCCGTTGTTTGTTTGTTTCTTAGATAAGACAGTATCTCTCTCTCTCACACACACACATATACATACACACACATGCATACACAAAAGCTATTCAAACACTGAGAAAAGTTTGTGGAAACTGATGGGTACGCCATGCCCTAAACTGCTGGAGAGTATGGTATCTCGAGAGCTACTGAGAGCTTTCCGGATGATGTTCATTATTCTGAAGATTTGTTAATCCGAAAATGAAGTAAGGTTCTCTAATTCGAAAAATTGATGAAAAGAAGGCGTGTTCTAACGAACCTTCGGAATTTTCGAACCTTATTTCTTTTTCAGATGAGGAAACCTTCCGAATAAGAATTTTTTTTCCCTCTCACTTTGGGATCAACGAACCATATAACGAAATCTATGTCATTTTCTGTATTACGAACCTTCGGAATAATCGAACTTTCCAACATTTACTGTTCACGTTTTTTCACGGGATTTGAGAAACCCACAGAAAACTGACCCAAAACTAGTGGAATATTTCGGGGTGGCGGCTGTATGTTTAAACTCTCATTTTACCAACAATGTTGAAGCTATGAATACTTTGAATGCAGTTAGGTTCCCAAAATAATATTTCAAGCGTCTGAAATTGATGTTACAAACTTTTCATGGGAACTTACCGCAAGAACGATAAATACGTCCGATTCTGATTCAGTCCTTGACTGGGTGCGGATGATCGGTCGTTTTATATACCAATAGATAAAAATAAAAATTAAACATTTTACAAGTATACTTGTACCACAATAGTGATGGTAATGATAACAACGACAAGAACAAATATGAAAATTCATCATTAAGGAAAATAATTATTAAGGTTATGATGACTGTTGTAATAACAACGGTCATGATTATTCGAAATATATATCAGGGTAATTACAATTCTAATCAAAGCCATTCAGAAAGTGTTGAAGCAATTTAGTAAAGACTACGTTTATATTGGTTTTACCGGAGAAGATGCTTTGAGAAATCTCAACAGGGATTCTGTTTCCAGCAAGAGGAGCAATGAACTCAAGTCTCCACACAGTTGATGGATTTTTCTCTGGAGATTATTATTCTTGGAAGAATCGTAGGTGGTATACGAGAGAGAGCAAGGGGCAGTTGGGAGCAAAGTAGCAATTGAATAAAAATGATTAATTAGAGCTGTCGACAGCTGACAGACTTGCAACGTCATAATCCTCTCACCAGAATACACGAAATAAGTAAGTAATCTCAAGTACATCGACATTCACTTCCATGTTTGCCTCGGGTTGGAGACAGAGCTGATAAAATCTTAATCACAAAGCTTATTATAGCAATCTCTCTGCTTAATATTCTTGGCAGGACTAGATCGTGAGATGCGTCTCCCTTTTATAGATTACAATCAGTTATAAACGTCCACTTCTTTATGACTTGAGATAAAAATCGGAAATAACAACAACAGTCGAGCCTGTAATGCAATGGCAAAACGTGGATTCCAGTAACAGGTCTCAAAAATAACAAAATCATGCACGGCCAGTGTCACAAGTACACGTTCTTCCCCTTTGAAACGCGCACGCCGTGCACTCGTGCAAGCTGCACACTGGTGTACATGTAGTTAGATTTTTGTGTTGCACCCAGTGGACCCTAAATTAAGTATGTCATGTCCCGGAAGTAGCTATTGCCTTCTGGCGAATCAATCCGTTTGACGTCATTTTCATCTAAAGCAGTTATATGCATACTTGTTGGCATTCTTTGCATATTATATGTAGGGCCTAGCATGAAAGGACACCAAAGATTCATCAGTGCTTTGGCGAGTACTTAAATTTAGCGGAAAATTTCCCTAGCTTCCATCATTGTTTTGGATAAAATAGTGTGTAATATTCAACATGGCGTCATTTGGATCTTATAAATGAATGTATATCTCACCGATGCTTCTGGTATACGCTGAACACCCACACGCTGAACGAAGAAATTACAAAAGATTTCTTGTTAACCATTTTGCAAAACAAAACAATAGCAAATTCCGGTGGCCCTGCATTAGAATTCTAAATTATGCAATTCAAGTGGTTCGCTGCTGCCAAGAAGAAAAAATACATTGTTTAGGGAAAGGTGTCCATACATGAACAAACAAATGTTAAAGGACAAGTTCACCTTTATTAACATAAGTATTGAGAGAATGTAGCGATATTAGTAGAACACATCATTGAAAGTTTGAGGAAAATCGGACAATCCATTCAAAAGTTATGAATTTTTGAAGTTTTTGTGCAGTCACCGCTGGATGAGAAGACTACTGCAGTGTATGGTGTCACATAATGTACAACAATATAAGGAAAATATAAAGAGAATTTCACAAAATTTCATCTTTTGAAAAAAGTACACATTCCCTTGACTCGTTACTGACATATGTTATGGGTAATATTATTCCCATTGCCTTTAGAAAGAGGCAAGTCAATTGCTCTTTTATTATGCGAAAAAAGTGAAAACATGTTGAATTTTCTTTACATTTTCTTTATACTGTTGTACTCATAATTATGACATCACAAGCCTTAGTAGTCTCAAGTCTCCTCATCCAGCGGTTCCAACACAAAAATTTTAAAAATTCATAACTTTTGCATCGATTGTCCAATTTTCCTTAAACTTTCACTGATGTGTTCTACTAATATTGCTGCATTCTCTCAATCTTTATGTTTATGAAGGTGAACTTGTCCTTTAATATGTTTAAAAGAAGTTAGCAGGTAAAGCACACATGGATGGAAACCCATTCCAAAAAACGGTGCCCTTAATCTGACCAGAGAATAAAGAAGTATATATAGTCATAAATGGAATATCATCCCTTAGGATTGACTGTGACGGAACAATCTTATTCCAAGCTCATCTATCCACATAAACACATTGTAGACTAGTAAAATCACCACTGATATTCGGTGCTCTCTGTAAAACTGTATTTAAATCACACAAAACGTGTCAAATCTTACAGCAAACTTGCCAACATAGTTCATTTAATCATGGTATTTACATTTATGCGTCAACAGAAGGGCATATTGTAAATTTATTATTACAAACTTGTACCCTTGTGTTTCGCTTGTTTTGTGTGTTTATCTGTTATTTGTTCATTCACTTGTCCTCTCTAAAAAAAAATCGAGTGAAAATTTTCACTCTTGAAGGAGTGAATACAAAAAAGAGTGAAATTAGAGTGAAATTGGAGTGAATTTCGAGTGAAAACGTACATTTTCACTCATTTTGGAGTGACGTCAGGGATCACTCGAAGATTTTGGAGTGACCCCTGACGTCACTCTAAAACGAGTGAAAATGAACATTTTAACTCGAAACTCACTCCAGTTTCACTCTAAATTCACTCTTTTTTGTATTCACTCCTTCAAGAGTGAAAATTTTCACTCGATTTTTTTTTTTTAGAGGTATTGTCTTGCGAATGCCGAATGAATAAATTATAATAAAAATGATAATAATAATAATAATAATAATAATAATAATAATAATAATAATGATGATAATAATAATAATAATGATGATAATAATAATAATAATAATAATAATAATAATAATAATAACAATAATAATAATAATAATAATAATAATAATAATAATAATAATTATATGTATGTTAACAAGGTCTGACTATAAACCTGCACCTTTTAAAGGCCACTAACTTCATATCTTAGCCTGATCGTCGTATCTCTACAGCGTATAAGAGATGGCATTGTGTGAATTCAACTGTACAACGTATCAGAATGTGATATAAATGATGTGATTCATTTGATAGTGCTGGTGGCGACGCGTTTAAAAGTTCGGAAATGTCTGCCCTTTTAACCGGAGACGCTTTGTTTTGTAGGTGAGAGCTAATGGCTTGGCACCTGCAAAAAAAAAAAGAAAAAAAAGAAGAAACACAGAAAGAAAGCAAGTAAAAAAAAGTGCATAAGGCCTCTACCGCACATATCACGAACTTGTAGTTGTATGACATGATGAGAACTGCGTGTATGCCTTACAGAGCCGAAAAAAGATAGAAATCTGCATGATCGATTGTCCTTATTAACAGAGGCAACGGAACCATGGGGGGGGGGGAGGCTGCACCACCTCCCCCGCACATGTTTGGTTCTTAAAAAAAAAGAAACAACAACGAGGGAACTAGAAGAGAGAGAGAGAGAGAGTAGATGAGAAACCCCACAAGAAAAGAAAAACACTACGTTCGGCGGATGCGTCATGTATTCAGTCACAAACACATTTCTGCCGAGTTCGCCTACTAATATCAGGAGGGCATTTTAACGAACTCGTTGTTGCAACCGAAAGGGAGGCACTTTGATTCGTTTGTATATCTACTTTTCTATCCGTTTTCTTGATTCAACATACTGAACACGTGACCTCAAACGTGGAATCATTCAAGCGCAAAACCCGAACGATCGCGGTTTTATACCTGCTCAAGTGCAATGAGTCACACAATCCAGTGCAGTCTATGAACCTTTACACTACTCATACAAGTCTTCATCTTCAAGTTAACAACTTGACCGGATATAACATCCTAAATCTCTTCGCTTTCTGATATCTTATATCTGTTGCACGTTCCGTTTGAGGAAACATTTTGCAGGTGCCAAAGCCAAGAGGTTGATTGGATGTACTGAGTGCTGCTGTTTGTGATATCGCGCCTGTATATTAAAACGCATCAAACACGTGTGTTGAATGAAAAACTGCTAGTAAAAATGATTCAGAATGTCTATAGAATGTTCATCGAAAAGAATATATTCATTCAGATGTATTTTTTGGCAATCTTTTATTTTTTTTTTCTTTTTCACATAAACAATATACAAATTCATTCATGACAAAATAACACAAATTTCATTATAACAACATAAATTCCACATTGCCAAAATTACGAATGAAAATGAAAGTATACAGTGGTTGTATACAACCACACACACACAGACTCTCTCTCTCTCTCTCTCTCTTCTCTATCTATTCATCTGTCCATCTTTCTATCTCTCATTCTCTCTTTTACCGATTTTACTTCCTTCTTTCTTTCCAATCATATGAATTCGCAATCACTCTCCCCCTCCCCCTCCCCTCCTCCGCGTCATTTTTAGCATCTCATTAAGGTAACGACTTCTCCCGTTCCATCCCGTATTCCCATCGTCCACATCAAACTTGCGTTCCATCATCGACTATAATTGCGTCATCACCGTCATCATCACTATCATCCGATTGCTGAGGACATCGTCGACAAGCCATTGATCAGAGTTGAGGCAGTGAGGCGGGGCTTCTGACGGCGATACAGCCATCCCACCCAGTGTATAAAGAGAAGTAATAACTTTACGGCCTCATTTAACGCCATAAAGAGAAAGATAATTATCTGATATATTACCTTAAACGATACAAAATTCGTATACATGTAATGCATTTCCCTTTCCCTTCTTTGTGATTTGAAACAGGTTGGCAGTAATTATGATTAGACGTACGTCATTAATCTATTTCCGGGGATTGTCCCCCCCCCCCCCCCATTAAATGATTCCAATAAACAATAAGAATTGATTCCCAATTTACATGATTAATTGAGTAAAATTACTCGCTTTTCTGTTTCAGTGCGTGAAATTAAAGTTGCTTTGGATGGTTTGCTTTCAGTTTGACTCATATTTCTATCTATCTATCTATCTATCTATCTATCTATCTATCTATCTATCTATTTTTCTATCTTTCTTTCTATCTAGTATATCTCTTAATCTATATTTCTCTATGTCTGTCTATCTATCGTTCTATCTATCTTTCTATCTATTTATAGCTTTATCTATAACTATCTGTCTATCTGTCAATCTTTCTATCTACTATATATACGTTTACATCGATGCGAAACCGGAGTGACTGGCTCAGGCACTGGAATTGGGTCAAATCGATGAGCTTATGATCTACAGACAGGCAATTAGCGGTCGGTTACCTCAACCTGTCAACAAACAGGCTTTCATCAAACTCCACTCTGACCGTTAAAACTCAAGACTTGGCGAATCTACTGCAAACTTAGCCAAATCATATATGAATTATTTGTGACCTCAATTATTTTCCCTCACCGAATGACGTGAATGCAGATTGAAAGGAAGAGGTTACTTAATGATTTTACGCTGATTTATCAGTAATGACGCATCATGCTTCTTAAATAATGCATGAATATCTCCTGATTAAGTTACACCTCCAGGACCTCCGTCTAAATTATACGCCTTGCGAGATAGACGAAATAATATAGTAATGATCACTCTTTAATAATTTTGTTTCGGCACGCATGACATTATTGTAACCGTCCAGCTGAGTATTTAGACGTGTCCGCGGCCATGAAATCATGAGAAAACCTTCCATGTAACACGTTGCGTCACTGTCAGTGTAGCAAATAAAGTCTAAGGGACAAACAGATCAACGGACATCAATTCGTTTATGTCTGCTTCATAGAATCATTAAAATGCTTGAAATAATTTCCGAAAGATGCATGCGATGATGTTGAGTAAGTGCAACAAAGTCTCTTGCCTCAATCAAAATGTCTTATTATCAAGCGTGGCTTGTTTTGATCGGTAGAACTAACATGCAGACAATTCAAACTACAATATCTAAACTAAAATTCACGTTATTTTTGTTCTGACATTCTCGTTTACGTCAAAAATATTTCCGTATGAGGTACGTTGAATATAAAACTGATTGTTGGAGCACATAACTAATGTGATAAAAGCATAAAAGAGACACAAAAACAAAATATAATGGCTACAAAACCTTGAGAGCGTTGTATTTTATCTCAAGCTGGCTAATTCGCACATGGCATGAAAGGAGAAACTGAAAATGTTGCATTATTCATGACGGAGTAGGGTCACTTTCTCTTTCCATTCACACAGTGTAACAAAGTTTCCATTCCTATAGGCGCAATTAAATTCAGAGCAAATTGAATTTGCTCTTGAGCGCTTCACGAGAGTAGAACCAAGGGAATTTCACATGGATAAGTATGACAATCTAATGCAATCTTTTCAGCTACTGACTTCTCGAGGGGAAAAAAGAAATGGAAACGGATAACAGTGGAAGAATCTACTATACTCGTATGTGTATGTGTGTGTGTGTATGTGTGTGTGTGTGTGTGTGTGTGTGTCATGTCTGCTACGGGAGCACCAGCAAAATGGGTGCAGCGACGCGGAACGCGAAAAACACGCTCACTGCGCAGATTGGCACGTGCGCCGAAAGCAAAATGGAAAACAGTAACATGTTGAAGGGCACAAAACGTTGTCTCTTGGAGGAGACGCGACAAACATGGGAGATAAGCTCAGAGTCTCATGAAGGGAGTCACATACATCGTCAAGGGTATAAGATTCTCCTTTTTGTAGCAGGATGCCAGGCACCATGTAAAATTACACTTCATTATTTTTCGAAAATTAATGGAAGTCCACCAAAGGGAGTAATTGCATAGCTTAAAGACAAAATAACAGACACGTGTTCTTTCCGCGAGCAACAGACACACTACGAATTTCATGCGCTCATTCACATGTTGGGTTGCCCCCGCCCCGAAAAAGGAAAACAAAATTGATAGATGAATAACTGATACGTATCCAGCATAAACCTATTGAAATAATTGTTAAAGGGTTAACATAAAGAAATAAACTATAGCCTTTGTTTTCCCACCATTTGCTGCTATTTACAACAACAATAAAAATGTGCTCTTGTATTAACATTTCTCTTCTTAAATGATATATCACTCTTTCGGTGTCAATCATACTGTAAATTAGTGTGGATTCTCTCGTGAACGTGCCTCCTCATATTTTTTTTTTTTTTGCACAGCAAACTGTTTCTCCCCGTTTTAATGAAATTTACGGTGCTCAACTGAATCTAATATCTTCACACTCAGGAAATCTAATATCAATATGTATTACTTTCGCGGTGTCTATCTCTTCTATAGCAGTTGTAAGCAAGCCATAAAATTGAAGCAAAACTCTCCAGAATATTCATTTTACCCTTTCCTGCGTCTTCTTTTCTTGTTCGTCTTCTTCTTCTCCTTTTTTTTCCTTCTTTCTTCTTAGATTACGAAACCTCATATCTCGGTCGGGGGAAGACATGGAAATGCTGATTATTAACATTTCAGATAATATAAATCACATTTAGAAGAGGGTACTGTAAACCGGAACGGAATAAGGCGTGATAATGACCTATCATAACTGTATCACTGGCATCAAACATTCGCAGAGCCATGATTGGGTAAGAAAACTGATCAATATGCTCATGACGTCAAAATGGTAGACCACTGAACAAAATGACCCACATTTCCAGGCAAAAAAAACAACAACAAACAAACAAAAGAAAACAACAACAACTACACACCTGTACAGGGAACACGTGATTACCATTACCATCCTAACTGACTAAAGAGAAAACCGATGGCCTATGATGTGATGAAGAAAACTAGGACGCTTTCTGCAAATACACTTACCGGAAACAAACGAGGAAAGAAAGATGTGATTTCAGGAGAGAAATCCTAAAGGATGACAGAAAGAGAAAGACGGGGGGGGGGGGGGGGGGAGAGGGGGAGAGGAGGGGATCAAACTTGAGAAGGAAAGAGTTTGAAAAGGGTAAACAATAGAATATGGATAGGTCATGGGCCTTTTCGTGGTAAAAGCTGGGGCTTCGTGTACGGGAAACGCTCCTCCGATCCCACGCCGCTTTCTTGTCGCATTTTGTGGCCCCGCGAGCGTCGCATAAGTTTGCGTATCGGAAGCTAGTTATATGCGGGGAAACTGGTTGCGCTTCTTTGTTGTCATGGCGACGACAAGGTGGTGGATGGGGAAGGAAGTCATCTCGCTACCGCTCATCATTAAGTCGACGATGACAACCATAGAAAGTGGGAGAAAAATGATGGAGCTGGATCCAAGTTTGCCGGAGGGAGTAACATCCCCGAATTATTTTGTCTCTGTCAGCCTGGGGCGCAACTTGTTTGGTACGCCTGTGAAAGTCCGGGTGATCTGAGCTCAAATCATATTTTCTTTCACCACCGTCAGGGTTATGAACGTTTTTGTAAGTTGCTCTGGCGGTCAGAAAAATCCTTCATTGTAGATAATGCCTCTTCTTTCATGTCTTCTGAACTGCTGCTTGCAGTTCGGACTGTTTGCTGATGATATGGTATTTATCAAACTTTTTAAAAACACGTGCAAAAGGTGGACCAGAAATTGATATGAATGATGTAAATGAGCACTTAAACGAGGTACAGAATTGGTGTGTTGTAAATTTGAAGAGAACTCATATGGTGAAAAAAGGACCAAGACAATCCATTGCAACTTGAAGGTTAAATGTCTCTGAGACAGCTGTAGGTAGATATCATGTCGCATCTTTCTTAGGAATTCAAATTGAAAACACCTTCATGTGGAAGGACCAAATTCGATGTACTGATAAATGCATTAGGCGCCAAATTGGTTTTTCCTTTAAAGGTCAGATAGTATGTGCCAACACATGTTCTCATGCTTTTGTATAAATTCTTTATACAATCATACATACTTATGAAAGTATGAAACAGGCAAAAGAAAGCTGGATCGAACAGAAATGTGCAGATATAGAGACCAACCTGGAGAGGAACAACAGTAGAAAGGCTTTTGAAATTGTGAAAAGTCTCACAAAACAGGAACAACCGCGGGCAACCACTATACAGGACAAAAACGGGAAATGCCTTACTGAAAGTGGCGACATCACAGCCAGATGGACGGAGTACTGCAGAGAACTCTACAACCACCGTATGCAAGGAGACCCAGGAGTTCTCAAAATGGAAGAATCGACCAATGTCGATGACTTCCCTATTCTCAGAGACGAAGTAGAGGCTGCCATTAAATCCCTGAAGAATGGAAAGGCTGCAGGAGTTGACAACATCCCTGCAGAACTTATCAAGAATGAAGGTGAGGAAGTCGTAAACCTACTCACAACAATCTGCAACAAGATCTGGCTGACCGGAGAATGGCCATCTAGTTGGACCCAATCACTCATCATCACTCTACCAAAGAAAGGAAACCTTCAACTGTGCAGCAACTACAGAACAATCAGCCTCATCAGCCACGCCAGCAAAGTGATGTTGAAGGTCCTCCTCAACAGACTGAAACCACAGGCTGAAGAAATCATAGCCGAGGAGCAAGCAGGATTCCGCAGCAAAAGAAGCACCACAGAACAGATTTTCAATCTACGAGTTCTATGCGAGAAATACTCACAACATCAACAAGACATCTTCCATGTGTTCATAGACTTCAAAAAGGCATTTGACAGAGTATGGCACGACGCACTGTGGGCCACCATGAAGAGATACAACATGGGGAAAAAGCTGATCATGACCATCCAGCAACTGTATTCAAAAGCAACCAGTGCAGTACTCGTACAAGACCATATTGGGGAATGGTTTCAGACAACAGTGGGTGTGAGACAGGGCTGCTTGCTGTCACCCACGCTCTTCAACATTTTCCTTGAGAGGATCATGACGGAAGCCCTTCTTGACCACCAGGGCACAGTCAGCATCGGAGGAAGGACCATCACAAACCTCCGTTTTGCAGACGACATCGATGGCCTCGCCGGAACAGAGGAAGAGCTAGGAAAACTGGTGAAACGCTTTGATGACACATCTTCAAAGTTTGGCATGGAAATCAAAGCTGAGAAAACGAAGCTGATGACCAACACCAGTCAACCTCTAACAAACAAAATCGCAGTGAACAGACAGGAGCTCGAAGCGGTGAGCCAGTTCAAATACCTGGGAGCCATCATGAATGAGAAGGGATCACACACTGAAGTCATTTCAAGAGCCGCACAGTCAGCAAAACCAATGGCCAAACTCAAGCCAGTGTGGAAAGACAAGAAGATCAGTCTGAAGACCAAACTTACACTACTGCGCACTATGGTCACATCAATCTTCTTGTACGCATGTGAGTCCTGGACATTAACAGCGGACCTGCAGAGGAGGATCCAAGCAGTGGAGATGAGATGTTACAGGAAAATTCTCGGCATCTCTTACAAAGATCATGTCACAAATGAATCAGTGCTGAAAACCATCAGGCAAACCATTGACCACTACGAAGACCTCCTCACGATCGTCAAGAAGAAGAAACTAAAGTGGTATGGCCACGTCACACGATCGGACGGCCTCTCAAAGATCATACTGCAGGGCACAGTCCCGGGGGGAAGAAGAAGAGGCAGACAGAAGAAGAAATGGGCTGACAACATCGCAGAGTGGACTGGAAAACCTTTTGCAGAGACCCAAGCATTGGCCCAAGATAGAAAAGATGGAGGAGACTGGTGTCCACGTCATTGCAGCGCCCCCACGACCACGCCCGGTCAAGGGACCGGTAAGACGGTAAGACATACTTATCAAATTGACGTTCGAGGAAGTGGTTACAATAGCTACCCATTGTGTATTAAGAGCACTGAGAATGGCCATAAGCAACAGGACTGAGCAAAGAGCAATTACATTTTCTCCACTCCGAACAAGTTCTAGGCCACTATTTTCCAGTCTACGAGGATTAGCTATAGATGTTTGTAATTTTCATGAACTTGCAGTATCAATATTTGGTATACGATTGATACAAAAGGCATTTGCCACATGTTTAATGCAATCATGGCATGATGAATCATATTACCTATAGAACCAGAGGCAAAGAACTTTGCATGCTAAAACTAAAAATGTAAAACAACCATTGGTACGTATTCCGCTGCTTTTTGCAGGAGAGACGTTTTGGAATCGTTTGCCTTTAGTATTCGAGAGGAGAGAACCAAATGTTATTTCGTGAAAATCTATTACATTTGTTAGGAAAGGTTGATGATAAACTGTCAGTTTATCATGAACTCAATTTGCAGTTCGATACTATGCTGTAATTTTTTTAATACATGAAATTACAAGAGAACCACTTTCGACCATGTTCTCCCTTTATAGGGGTGGTGCAGTTTCGGTTGAGATTTCCAACGTTTTATGATGATGTATTTTTTTAGATGATGAAAAACATATCATGAAATATTACAGAGCATATATTTGTAAGAGGAATTAAAATCGTACTTGATGAAAATCAGTTTTGAAATGGCTGAGTTATCCAAAACAAAGCGATTCTAATAAAAGGTGGGACCCACCTTTTATTAGGGTCACTTTGTTTTAATTTGTTTTTCAGCCATTTAAAAACTGATTTTTATCAAATAAGCTTTGAATTCCTATTAGAATCATATGATCTTTAACATTTCATGAAATGGTTTCTAAGTATCTTGCAAACAGATGAAAGTTGAATCCTCACCTCAAACAATACTTTACCATCCCTTTAAAAATTAGTACCACGCATATGTTACTTAATATAACTCAAGTTCATTTTCTTCTTCTCAAAATGAATTTTAATCAGAACAATCAAGGTAAATATGCATGTATGTTATCATAATTTTGTCTGCATATCTGTACACATCTTAGTTTATTGTACAGTCAAACCTGCCTTAGCGGCCACCTGTCTATAGCGGCCACTGAAAAATCCCCCGAGAGAAAAGCCATGTTATAGACCCTGTGTGTAGCGGCCACCTGTCTAACGCGGCCAGCGGCCACCAATTTTGCCTCCCGTGGTAGACTTTAACCTGTCTATAGCGGCCACAAGCCCATGGAGCCGCAGCCGAGCTGATATCAGCACGTTTTTCCGCTTTGCAGCCGTGCCTGTCATTCATGGCTAGCGTTCAGTCATGGCCACCACTACATTCACCCGCCATTCAGTTATAGTAAAAAACATCTTGCTTGAAGTAGGCCTACGCATGCTACTCTGCAACAACTCGATCAATACCGGCATTGTTCGATGCATGAAGCACACGCGTGCATACGTGTATACATAATACATAAATGAATCATACGACAATACATGCATGTAGGCAATACACATAAAATGTCCGATAACCTGTCTATAGCGGCCACCTGTCTATAATGGCCACTCTTTTAGTCTCCCTTGGATGGCTGCTACAGACAGGTTTGACTGTATTCATAATAAAATTGTCATACTACATGCAAATATGTAAATCATGTATTCATTCATTCATGTACACATTTCTGTTAATAAATGCAAACCCAACTCGAGTGTTATGGAATGGCTGTTGTCCCGTTTTCAATATGAAGAGGAAGGTTCCTCGAAAATTCGGATTATTCATCAAATCAAGATTGGTTATTAATGCATTCCCTGCATTCCTATGTTGTGACTTTATCATTGCTATATATATATATATATATATATATATATATATATATATATATATATTATATATATATATATGTATATATATATATATATATATATATATATATATACATATATATAAACAAACTGCTTATGCATTTTGGCCATGGATTATGAGCTTATTTGGCTCAAATTTTTGGAGTCCCACGCCATCTTCATGAGTCTTGACAACAACGGATTTAAAACAATGCAAAAAATTAAACATTTACAGCGCGTGGGACGCTGAAGATTTGAGTCAAATAAACTTATATTTCATTGACCAAAAATGCACCACCAGGGTTTTTTTTTAAATTGTAGACCCAATACGTGAAATCTCAACATGTTTACATCCCCCCCCCACACACACACACATTTCTGTCCTTCTTAAACTTTAGGAAATACTTCCCAAGAAATAAACCAGATCAATGCCCCCATTATGTCAAGAAAGATGGATGATAAAGGTACAAAATTCTATTTAGAGAGTTCAAATGCCAGATTTATGAGTGAAAGAGGAAAAACAGGCCATCACTCGACATTTGCAAGTTAACAGGTTGATATCTGAAGCATTGACTCGATATACTCCTGCATCATAAGCTGCAAAGACAGCTATTTTTTCTTTGTATTGCCCCAAACCATTTTCCACTGTTGTTGGTTGCTAAGGACTAATCAACGGTTGCGAATTTCAGGACAGCCCTTAGGAGTTGATGTCATATACGCCCCTATATTCTATGTTGAGTTGAATTGAAAAAAAAAATCGCTTTGTAATTAATTATATATATAAATATATATATATATATATATATATATATATATATATGTATATTCAATTCAATATATATATATATATATATATATATATATATATATGTATATTCAATTCAATATATATATATATATATATATATATATATATATATATATGTATATATATATATATATATATATATATATATATATATATCCCCTTATTTCCCCTTAGTGGGAACATAATGGATTTGCCTCTCCAGCTGACTTTTTTTTTTTTGCTATATATCTTAAAATGACAGACTTTGAATGGCAGATGGGAACGAAAGGAGAAGGGGAGGGGATGCTCCTATACCGCACATTATAGTCTCGTTGTTTCCTGTGGGAATTAAATCCGGAGCCTTGGGGTTCTTATCTAGTCGGATACGACACCCACGCCAACCATTATGATCACTCGGTAATGTTTACTGCCATAATTGTTTGTGTCAACATGTTGAGCAGCGAGCTCTTAGCTACGTGTATACACACAGACTTGTATATATATATATATATATATATATATATATATATATATATATACATAACATGCAACAGCAAAGGGTTTCTGCTAGGAGTCTAAGAAGACATTGGTTCACAACAGTAGTAATTCAGGAGACTCCTGAATATATATGTATATATATATATAATACACACACACCAAAGGTTCCCTGATTTACCCCAAACACTGCCAAAGTTCATATATCTGAAATTCAAAAAGTACTACTATTATGTACGACTATTATACTGCTTTAACTATAGTGTTACTTCTTCCCCCAATAATAAACTGCTAATTCCAAAACATTGGCCATAACCGATCAAATCAAGCTCTCGTAGCGTAAAATGTCAACACGCAGAGGTATAGGCCCTACAAACCAAAAGAACAACAACAAAAAGGAGTTTCTTTACAGCAACACACACTGTTTTGTCCCAGTAACCACGATACTCTCTGTTACATGCACCCACGTTAGCCAATTCTAGCGGAAGGTGTGCATGTTCAACTCTGCCAAGCCCGATATATTCCGCTTTCCGAAGTGCTTTTCAGGTACATCAGGCCGTGGTCAGTCGACATGATGATATTGAGGGTTGTGAGGCACAAAACGAGGTTAATATTACCACGGACATGACTTGTCGTTTCGGATTTAACGCATCATATCGGCACCCCTTACCGTCGCCAGAAAAGCGGGCTATTATAACCAGGGAATTGGTGGGGTCACTAAATAATTGTCACGCGGTCCAGAGCCCAGGGATCGCTACCTAGCAATCATGTTGACACCGCATACTGTTTGTTTTCCCCTTTTAGAATTATTACAAGGTCAAACATTGGACATTCCATTCGCACCACTTTTCAACAGTGACTATTCGCTGCTTCCGGAAGCCGTATAAAAATGGCTATCCATTCTTTCCCTCTCCCCCTCTTTCTCGTAAAAGGAGAAAACATCTGCTAAGCTCAACAGACGATTCGTGCAAGTATTTCGTTGATTTAGCGCGCTCTTTTCCTGAAGCAATCGCCCAGAAAAAAAAAAAAATTACAGCAGAATCAGGCGACATCATAGACACGTAGTCTATTTACAATCAGTAGTAGATGTCAAAGTAGTTGAAATTATCATATTTTTACTAAACAATAAAAGAAAATAACAAACAAATTGCGGTATGTATATATTTTTTTCTTTTGCCTCGTCTGAGGATTTATTCGGGATTCCATTCAAAATACACAATCAAAATAGTGTAATCATACTGATGTCATACATGACAGTGATACAAACAAAGTACAGTATGGATGACAAAGAATATTTTTGACAAAGAATTGAACAATGACAAAGGTACAGATTAGGAAGAATTGGGCAAAAATTGGTTAAGGGCTCACAAAAGTAAAGTTGATATGTGTGTGCGTGTGTCTGTGTCTTTATGTGTGTGTGTGTGTGTGTGTGTGTGTGTGTGTGTGTGTGTGTTTATTTTCGTTGAATGTTGACAAATTGCCACTATCACGGTAATGTCAATTAATGAATCCTCATTTAGTATGATACATGCGGGAAAAAAAAAAACGCCCCACATCAATCATCAATCTAAGTAGAGGCTCATTACCTCCCCATATTATAACAAGCACTTTGCCTGATTACATGTATTTTTCGTTATGTTTGTTTTGTTTTGTTTTTGTTTTGTTTTTGTTTTGTTTTTGTTGGGGTGGGGGGGGGGGGGAGAGGCCGGCGGCTGTGAGAGAGAAAAGTTCGCTCTTTAACAAAATGCGTGAAATTACTGCAATTGTTTCTGACTTGAAAATGTAGAGACGTTTACGAGTGTAGAGAATCACATTGACTAATGCCACAGCACCAGTTTTCACGACATAATTTTTCCCCTGTAGGATTGATTACAATGTTTTCTCTTTCTTCATTTTTTGTTGTTGCAACCAATTGTTTCGTAACTAAGCAACGGTTATTTTGAACGCTAGAATAAAGATTGAAGTATCACAAGGAGGGGGGAAAAAGAAGAAGAGAGAGAAAAAAAAAATGATGTAAGATTTTCTTCTCTATTACTGTTGTAATGCAAGAGCATACCAGTGATGATTGGTGAGAATGTTTTAAGAGGAAATCGCACAATGACAAAAATTATCGAATACTGATAAAGGTATATCATATCCATCGCACGCCTTATCTCAAATGTATGGTATGTTTTCGACAAATCAAAGTACAATTGCCCAAGAATAACAATGCCTTTAGGGGGTCTCAGATAGTGTTCGGAAGAGAATGCTTCATACTCATATAATGCACTTTTTTTTTGAAAAAGAGAGAATCTTGATACTTATCTGTACCTAACGATTGTTTTTTCTTTGTTACATTGTCTGCGTAATGTTGCATAAACCACTTCTCGCTAATAGAACAGCGGTTGGGCGATCTACATCTGTATTTATAACTTCTTTCAAGCAATATCCAGATACACACCACACACAAGAGAAAGTGCATAACAAAAGTGCATGGAATTGGATAGAATTCTATTCCATTGAAATCTTAACAGCAACAACATATATTTGTACATACATGACATTATACATGCATAGTTGAATACGATGTCCTACAAGAACAGTAATCTAAGGTTATTTATGTTCATACAATTCCTTGAAACAGGTGAACACCTGGTATCTTTCTTGCGTTGGTAGATGATGATAGCATGTTTGACCGGTTGGTGAGTTGCCAAATAGCGCTGAACACAACTCAATTGTTACTTTAAACTGTTTCGTTGCAAAATGTTTAGCGCATTTACCGTCGAGTTGGGGAAGCGTAAGAGTCAGCAAACCGGGAGTTATACTTTCGTGCATGTTGTGTTCACTTTGCATGAATCGGCCACATGTACACAGCATGAAAGCAAGGCTTAAAATGTATGTATGAATAAATGGATGAATGTTTCTGAAGACAACCCACCGTCATCGGTGTCTTATAGTCCCGTCTATTCAGATCCGTGTAAGGCCATGGGTGAGCAAGTTCAGCGTTCAGATAGAATAAACTCCAGCAAAACACATGTATATTATTGTCTATGATTTTGATCTTTTCGAATGGTTCTTGAACTGCAGTGAGAACCAAATTAATGGAACTCTCTTATTGTTGGTGGATAATTTTTGTTGTTGTTGCTTAATATAAGTTGATGTGACTCTTTGTAATGATTGTCGTTATGTTTTTACTCTTTTCTTGAGCTCTTTATTTGTACAGAAAATATCTCTCGTGTTAGTGTGGTTATTGTCTTTGTGTAACATGTTTATATTGAAATCATCTACAGTCTTATCGCTTGGAGAAAATCAGAGGTCAGTTTTCCTGAATTGAACATCACTACTCATCCATTTTTGATTTCCGATTTGTTCCCATCTGACGAAAAGATTAGGCCATAATTGGAAATAGCTGTTGATGTTGCATTTCCAGTAACAGCAGTCCCCTTTCTTTTGGTAACCTGGGGTAGAAGGACTGTCGGATCTCACATGAGAGATTCGCGAAGATTTGGCACGAGAAGATTGTTAAAAAGATGGAGACTCTTGACGTCCTGTATAGGGTCCTTACCATCGTAAACATCATCTACTTCATCGCGGTACTTGTCAGTCAAATATAAAAAGAAGATAGTTATCTCGCTATTATTCTTTTATCTTCCTTCTATGTGTACATTTCTTTCTTATGCTATTATTGTTCTAAGCGTTGGCGTTCCTGATTGCGTGTAGGAGAAAATGTTATTCAAGTCAGCCCCCCCCCCCTCTTTTTAAGCGGCTATAGTTTTGATGTCAAATACTGCATTGATTCATCAGTGGTAATATTCAAAGAAGACATCTAATAATTGAATGAGTTTTGTGTAGAATGATGTTGTTTTTCATTAATAGCAAAAATCCCAAAGAACTGTGCTTTGAATTGGAAGGATTTACAATGTATAAAGGCGTAAGACAGTAAAGTATTTCACTGGAGACGTTGCTTCTTCTTCCTATTTCCTTCATTTTGTATACAATTCGAGCTTTCAGCCATGATATAGGCCTACATCAGGATCTATGCAAACAAAAACACATAATGACAGATGTGCCACTGCCAGTGATATTAATATAAAATAACATGACTTACATGTATATGAAACAATATTACTACAAAGCACTATATTCATGGCGTGTGCAGATTTACTGGACACCCGCACACACTCATACACATACTTTCGGATATATTAATAACATACATATAAGGTATATATACTTGTGATGGATTACATTGTCTCATTGATGTTATGGATACCCAAACATGACACCAACATCACACTCAGCCAAACCAACCACAAACTACAGAACGTCATTTTTTTTTCATATATATGCTGTTATTATATCCGAATGTGTGTGTACATAATGTGCGGGTGTCCTGCATATTTGCATATGCCATGAATATAGCGCTGTGTAGCGATATTGTTTCATATAAATGTAAGTCATGTTATTATAATATCACTGACAGTGGCACATTTGTCATTCTGTGTTTTTGTTTGTATAAATCTTGATAAAAGTTGGCGCAACATTTCTTGCATTATATATATATATATATATATATATATATATATATATATATCATATATGCATATCCTTCTGTGAAGAATATCACAATAAAAATAGAAATAAGCTATTTTTCCTTTTCCTTTAAACAAGACAATGGGATACGTGATATTCATTCATTTAATTTCCTGAAGACAGGACATTCACAAAAATACATATTGGAGTCCGAAATTTTCAAAATTGTATTGCTAATCAGAGTGATTGATGTTGGCATAACAGCCTTATGTTACGCCAGTTGATAAGTGATTGCAAAATTGATAACACAGATTTCTATTTTTTGTGTTGTGATTCCTCTCTCCTTCATATATTGTTTCATGTTTTTTCGCGTCTGTTAGTCTTGTCCATCCCGTTTTGTCCCGTACAGCCTTTTCTCCAGTAGTTGTTTTGTTGCCTAGTCTTGTCCTATGTTGTTCACGTCTGTAATAGTAAGTGTATTTATCTGTGATTCTAGTTCTCAGTGGGCTTCCAGACTTCTTCCTCTTTTTTCCCCTCTCCTATAGTATTTATAATGCTTTAATTAATTTTTCCATTGACGTTATTATTCCAGAGGGGCCCACATTCTACAAGCTCTGTCTTTTTAGTGGGTCTCTCCATTTTTCGCACTTTAAGCAAAGTTATACATGTACTATATTTCGATCACTTCTGTTTTTTTTTTTGTTTTTTTTTACTATAATGTATAATTACTATGTGGTCCTCCTCAATTGTTTTATATTCTTTTCGATACATAATGTTATGTTTACCTTATTCTCTGTTGTCAAAAGAAGTGCAACTTATATGTTTTGTCGAAAAATGAAATAAACTTTGAATTGAATTGAAATTGAATTGAATATATTCAATGAGCAACTATATATGTATATACACAGAAAAGAAAAGGTTACAACATTTCTAATGATCACAAGGTCGTGTAGGAAAAAGTAAAAGCAGGTTGAGCTCTCCAATGAAAATGACCTCTCCTATAGGGTAATGATATGTAGACTATTTTGAGAAATCTTTCTTATATATCTCCTGAAATGAATTATATATTCAAGCATATAGTCCCCTTTTTGCCCGTTCGTTGTTGTTGTCATTACTGTTGATCAGTTGTTTTCAAACAATGTCTGACGCGGCACCCACCTGTTCCGATATGCGTCCATTGTATCTTATTCGCCGCGTGTCGGGGACTCCTCGTGGTAAAATCATGACTAACCACTCTCAGTTGTCAGTATACCACTGGCTTATCATTCTCATACCCCCTCCCCCTTCTATCTATTTATCTCTCAATATATTTCTGAAAGAATGAAATAATGGCGCCAGAACGTCCCATTTAGATAATGACAATTAACGTGAGGCGTGGCTACTTGAGCGGAAAATGACCGGCAAAAGCCCCGCGGCGTATTTGATCAATATCCTGCGGTATTTCATTTCTCTCTCTCCCCCTCCCACTGACTATAACGATTATAAATAATGTCTTACTTGGTTGTCTTATCGTCCTATAGCCGTAGATTGATAGCAGCACATGCAACATCACTGAAACATTATTTTGCCGCTGTAATATCAGTTACATAAAAGGAACATATGAATTATCGTTAGTTTGTGTTTTGTTAGGAGGTACTGCACTGCCGTTCTTTTTTTGTATCTTTGTTATTAAATATCATCCGTTTGATTCCTTTGATATATTCGCTTTTCCGTTTAATGACTTCATTTAAATTCCGCAAAATTTTTTAATTGCTTCAGTAAGATAAACGAATGTGTTCCAGTTCAAGTGAAGTTTTATTTCCAATGGCACCTTTTTGTTGATAAAGTTCAAGGCGAAAAAAAAAGCGTACGATCCATTACATATATACAACATATATATATATCATTTATGATAAACATGTGAAACTAATTGTTCTAAATAACTGCGCTATTGGAAATGAGAGGCCCACGTATAAAAGACAAGTTTGTAGAAATACATACAGCAATCTACCCTTAAACTGCATGCATGCAATATTTTACACATCAACAGATAATTTGTCTATTCCGTTTTTTCTTTGAATCTGAAGACAGCTCCATGAAATCTCGTGAAAGATTAACTCACACTCACCTTTTGTGACGTATAATATTACAAAGGATTTATATATCAATAAACACCCAGTCACCGACACCTTCTAGAGACCCCCCACGACGGTGACTAAATTAGGTGCTTTCCCTAAAACCTTGAAATAATCTCAGTTTACAAGAAGAATCCCAACTCGTACGAAATCCACTCCTAAAAGGACAACACAACACGAAACAGGGGCGGATCCAGGAATTCCGTAAAGAGGGGGGCTTTACAAAATCAAAGGAGCCGCACGCGCCTCCCACCCTATTTTTTTCCTTTTTATTTCTTATGTCTGAGCACAAATTAAACGGGGGGGGGGGTGGCACGCAACAGTGAGCCCCCGTCTGGATCCGACACTGAGCACATAGGCCCCCACATTCAAATGCACACACATACCCACACAAAACACACACACGCAAAAACACCCACGCTTACACACACGCTCACACATAAATGCACACACACTTAAATAGTATTCACACATACATGCACACACACTCAAATAATATTCACACACACACACACACACACACACACATTAGTCAGACTCTGCACTGGTTGACCATGTACATATTCAAATTACGCGTGCACACAAACACACACACACCAATACACCCGGGCATATAGAGAAATGATAAAACCTGCAAAATATGTATAGGCTATGCATATACTGTATATCTTTCTCTCTTTTTTTTTTTAATTCTCTTTCCCTTCCTCGTCTCAATATCTCTGTTCCTGTAACAACCGTCCCAAGTGATCATGGCGAAAACTATATGAAGAATTTTAACGCAAACAAGGTCATCATCAAACAGATATTTTTTTTTTCAATGATGCTGCATTGTTACATACCAAACATATTTTTTTAAAGATATGATTGAAACTATCACATATTCATATTATTTTTTTTTCCAAATCTCAGATATCTTATGTTCATAAAAAGGGAGATATCGGTTTATGCGTTTAAATTCTTCATAATACTCTCTGCAGAATGAAAAAAAGAAATTAAACCCATGACTAACTAGTCAGTTCTTACAATTTTATTGCGACTCTTATTTTGAAACATGATGTAAAATGACACAACAACAACAAAAGATGAAATTCTCTCCATTGACTTGTATTACTACATTTGATCTTACTTATTTGCTTGGGTCAAAGAAATTACATTATCGTTATAGCTTACATCAGACACTTCACATTTTTAGTGCATTTTGACTTCGCAGATCCCCATAAACGCCATCAATTATTAGCAGTAAAGCTATTGCGCCTGGCAAGCAGTAATGGCAAAAAAAAAAAAAATGTTTTGCGCGTGTTTTTAACGTAAAAGTACCTCACACTCATATGTATCTGCGTGGAGTTAACAAGGAAAAGCAAGCACTGCTGTTATGTCACCAAAGTGTCATCACAACTCCTAAAATGCATTACTCATATATAACCAATTGATAAGTTGTGCACATCTGATGTTGTTTCGTTTACATAGGAAGTGGACATTTTCATAAGACCCAAAATTTAGAATGCGACATGAGCTTCCCTGTACATAGATAATTATGAGTATCCTTTGTGTATTATTGGCAAAGTGATATTATTGGCAAAGTGATCAACTGGAATCATAACCACTGCAGTGATATGATAATGACAGAGAACACAATCAAGGAAGGCATAATTTACCATTTACAGATGAAACAAAAACCCAGCATTAGTGCTTCAAAATGGTTCTAAAATTTGAGTTAGGGATAGAAATGATCACTGTAAAAATTTGAATCCGTATAATCGATGTTAAGTATTGTTAAATACTCAAAACGAACAATAGTTATGATAAAAATGTTTCCGTACTAAGTCGTCTACAGTTATGGTTTATTGAGAAAAATATTGATATCTCCTTATATGTTATACATATAAAATATGTATATACACGTACATATATGGTAGGATGTTTTGTGATACAACAGACCTATACACATATGTATCAAAAGTGATATCTTGAACATTTTTAAAATCACTGCTCCAAAAGGTAAATAGGACCGTTTAACAATTACTGGTTCAGAATTATTATGGTGGTAAACAATATTTATGAGATCATTCTAGAGCTTTGGATTTAGTCATTCCAAATATATTAAACAGGTGTCTTGTATTCCAATGACGTAATGAAACTGGATGTCTCCTGACTATATTTTCTCCCGTCAAATATTCTGTTAGCAATGCCAAATATTGAAGCACTTTGGTATTCTGGTGACAGTATATTCATGTCTTACCCTTAGAACTAAACTAAGATCAAACTGGATCAAACTTTCTTTCCTTTGCCTGTTTGTTCGATTATGCAGCGTTTGTGCGTTTGAACTGTGAGTGGATTGAGATCAGTAACTTTTTTAGGCTCTTTCATTAAACAAGAATTTGAATAACGTCATGAAATGCTGCATTTTTAATGATCGTCTACTTTTTAGCCTTGAATCATTTATTACATGAAGAATATTGTTCATTTTCCTCAAAACATCACAGCTGAAAAAAAAAAAACAACAGACAATGTAACTAAGTCGTTGTTGTCAATACTAAATAATTGTTGGTGCATTTGCAGTTTATGCTTTCCAGACTTGATCCTGTATTTTCCGTTAAACTGCGATGTGTCTGACAAGTATTCCATGTATTTCCTTTGATAAGAGTCATGCTATGATGGACCACCAATGGTGATTAAACTAAAGTTCTGATCAACGCTCTTCTATAGATTACCTTTACAGTGGACCGGTTAATTTCAAATAATTATTTTTTTTTTATTCAAGCTGCAACAACTTACAGTACAACAACACAGATAACGAGATTTTAAGCGTAAAGCAAGACATTTTACGAGTAACTGATCTGAATTTTCAAAAGGCAAGAAAATATAAGTATTCACATTTTCGAAATGTCAGAGCTACGTGCTGCCATAATGGACGAGGAGCCCAAAGTCACAGTTGATATTTTCAACAGGACGACGTTGAACACAACCCTTGGCATGCTTTTATTTTCTGTCTCTATGCATCATGATTCATAATATTCATGCAAACCTGACACACAAAGCGACACATAAAAATTTGCCAATCAATCATGGAACACCCTTTCCTATTTTCCTTTTTTTTTTCTTGCAAGCGCAAGTCTGCTTCCACTGGATTGGTATTGTGCTGTAACTAAGGCGTGTTCGTGAGTGCGTCGTGCCGTGTGCAAAACGTAAAATGACGTTCGAGTGTGCGTGCCCTGCAAGTGCCAACAAAAGTTCCTCCCTTGCTTTGAAGATCGTTTTTTCTTCGTCATTAAATTTAGTCCATTCCTCTGATATATACAAAGAAATGTTAAGAATACTTGAATTATTGAAAGAATGCTTGTGATTACCATTGCCACTATCAATTAATGGTCCAATGTTCATGCGTTTCACCTTATAGATAAACTTTAGTAACTATACAATTTATATCCAATATGCATGCATGTTTTTCTTCCCATCAATTATGTATTCAGATGATGCTAAGGCTGTATTCACTTAATTAAAAATGCTTACGTGTTTGGTTTCCTTTACGTCCAGGAAATAATTGCAAGCATCATATTGAGAATCATGCTTGGACTGCCAGTCATTTGCTGGGAAAAGATAATATGTATTCATCTTATACATATTGTTGATGTGAAACTAGAGTATAACATAGAAGCGAAGAGAAGAGGGCAAACTGAATTAAGGAGCCCATAGTCCTACTATTTGAAAAAAAAATACCCAAATCCTGTGAAAGTATGTAACATAATGAATCAATTTGTAGTCTTTCATGGGCCCCATGCGATTTGTAATGGGTTCTCGTGCTATTAGGTAATGCATTACCATAACTACATTCGTCAATGCCACTAGAATATTCCGATGTACCACTGGCATTACTCCAGGCACATTGTATTTGAGTTTAAATTTGAGAAGTATTCTAAGCACAGAAGCTATAAAGCAATCATCGTCACGAGCAAATGCCATGTCAATGGCCCGATATATTTTTATATCTTTTATCTGATTTGTCTATGCAATTGGGATAAAGCAATGTGCTATACTTTTCCATCCTGCATTACAATTTTTAGCGATCAGGAAAACTGAAAGTTATATGTGTACTTCCCTTGATAGATTGAAATGCACATTTCGTGCTTAAACAGACATTGATATTCTATTGATTCATTACTCTTAAAAGGAACTTCCAGAAGCATCAATCATAGGCTTTCTTTTTTCCTGTAGACTATTCGCCAACCATCCCGCCTTGCTGCCCCTCTATACGACGTCCACTTAAATCTCTTCCCAATCCACGAAGGATGGCGCATCTTACGGATTCTTTCAAACCAGCACCTTCAAGCTCTTTGTCACCATCGGGGCCACCATCGATGAAGAGAATTTTTTACCTGAGACAAGTTTCTTTCTTTATCCACTCCACTTGTCAAATCATATAACGAGATGATTTGACTAAGGTAGCTAGCCTAGGAGTCATTGTGTATCATATTAATGTGTGAATATGCATTAGTGTATGTCATAATATTATAACTATCTATTTCTCCATGTACATGTTTCTTCGTATATGTCATGTGTTTGTGAATGTGTGTCTGTATGTGTGCGCTGTGTGTGGGTGTGGGTGTTTGTGTGGGTACCACAAGTAGCTTGGATGAAATTCACGGGCTCAGTGTGATCCCATATAAGCTATAGATTACTTCCGTTTTCTCTATCATAATAATTCACCCTTCCACTTCATATAATCTGATGAGTAATCTGATTAATAAATCTTTGTACTTGAAATAATCGACACTAATGAATGAAGACTAATGTACCGGTAATCGATTTGCCCAAAAAGTGATAAAACGAAAAGCTCGTGTGTGTGTGTGTGTGTGTGTGTGTGTGTGACATATCGACATTGACGCATTTTGTTGATCGATTTTCATAGATGCTTCTTACTCTATGGTTCAAATTAATAGGTGTGAAAAATAGTTTTAGCCAATTTGTGCTACGTGCACTTAAATGCTAGAAAGAAACTAGAGATGAAAACTATATGAGCCCAGAAAGCAGTGCGCTGAAATCCTCTCTTGACAATCACAGCCACGTTGAAATAACCTGGGAGAGAAAAATGAAAAGATATGGAACAAAAATGGTAAACTTCGCTTCACAATTGTGCGTTCATTTGAAGCAGTCCCCCATTCACAGGAACTGGCAACGCATGCACCAAGTGGTTAAAAGGAAATCCATGATATCGTGCTCAATATCATCTCACTCAAGGTTAAAATCACATAATTCATCATAAACTGTTCATTGATGGCGTCATTAGTTTAAACGCTTGATTTAGTAATTAAGATTCTAATGGCTATTACAACGCGAAGAGACGCAAATACATGTCCACAAGTTGTAAATTTCCCTACCATATGCCCTACTCATTTCCCTCGTCAACTGCTTTTTTTTTTTTAACAAACTGTATAGAGCTTTACAATCTATATAAGATCATGGTTTATTCCACCAAGCTATTGATCTCTCATTACCTTCTAATGTCCTTATTCTAAACACCAGCACTTTTAGTACAAAGTTAGACCGAAAATAACTGGAGAACAGTTATGTTGAACATTACATCATAATTAATGCTTCAGGATTATGTTTTAAAGAGAAGATGTTTTATTGATTAAATTAAATCACTGGGTAGTGGTTAGTTCAAAGTTTATCGTAAATGTGCAAAGATGGGCAAGCCTCTAGAAGTATTTGTTCCAGCGTTACGTTATGGTATATCAAATGAATGTACGATAAAATATGTCGGAGAAAGGATAATGGCGCCATGGTTTTCCACCCCAAAATCACACTTCCTGTCTTGCTTTGCCTTCCTTGGCAGCACCTTCTTTGTCTGGGTACTCATTCTGATGATTTGGTATGTCAGGAGATGTCAGTATCAGTATCCAGAGAAAAATATTCAAATGAGATTCGGGAGAGGTGACATGAGGACGTGTAACTCGCTGGCGGCCATATGCATGAGTATTTTTGACCTAAGATATATCCTTTTTGGGTGTTCAAAGCCTCTTTCCGGTCACTCAAAGACGTAGAAATGGGGAAAATGTATTGTCTGCTACTGTCAGAGACTTTCAGAATTTGATGATTTTGGAAAGTCTGGTACGTCGAAAAGGTTTTTAGTCTCTTTCCTTCAGCGATATTTTGCAAGAAATATAAGTAATGCTAGAGTGCAATTAAACTGACAATGCCATGTGTCACAAACGAGAGGCGTCTTTCTGGGTTTTTTTTTTTCAGACGCGATGTAATAAATGAATGAAGAATGCATCCATATATCATTTTCACTCAACTTTTTGGTTTGTTTGAATAATCTGGCTATATGATTTTTTTTTTTTTATCGTATGGTTCAGCCATTGCAATGAAGCGTTAGGTTGTGGGTGTCTTGCCAACTGAATTACTCAGTAGAATGTATTTGAAAAAAAAAAACCCAATAGATACACACAGATATAGGTATATATATATATATATATATATATATATATATATATATGTATGACACAGACTTCATACGCGAGGACCCCATTTGCGATATTTTTCTTTGGATCCTAGACGAGTTATGTCTTCGTTGACTATCACCCATAATGGAATTTGACAGTGATCTACTCCCTCTGCAATCATATATAATCTTGGTTCTCATCTGTATGAAGTTTTCTTTTACCTCAGAGACTTTGACACTGTGCAAAATGCATCCATTTAGGTCAGTTTTTGTCATTGTTGATAATTTGTATTTCTTTCTAAGCATGAAAGTTCAGATGGGCCACCGAAGTGCTCGAGAAACGACAGTGTTTCTGAGCGACTCTCCGATGGATTTTTTTTTTTTCATTGTGAGATTTCACAATTTCATGACACGTTTGATAAGACTTGCGATATATTCACTCATATAGTGAAAACAAATCGTAACAAGACCCAAGGAAAAGAGCTTAAAAATAATCTACTACCTCAGAGCAATAGAAAATTTCTGACTTCAAAAGAAAGCATGAGCAACAAGCAAAGCAACCTGGTATGAGATTGTCAGCCTCTATTTCTCTCATTGTATGTATTCATTCATAGATATTTTTTTTTTGTGTATTCTTCTATATCTTTATGCCAGTCATCCCTCCCTCCTATTTTTCCTATATGCTATATGTATCACGTACGAGGGCTGCATGCAAATCAAGCAACACTTAAACTGTAGCCCTTCTGTCTTTCATTGTATCACTGATAATGTTTTGTTATACAATTAAGAAATCTACTTTGTTAACAAGTAATGTTTTGTTATACAATTAAGAAATCTACTTTGTTAACAAGTAATGTTTTGTTATACAATTAAGAAATCTACTTTGTTAACAAGTAATGTTTTGTTATACAATTAAGAAATCTACTTTGTTAACAAGTAATGTTTTGTTATACAATTAAGAAATCTACTTTGTTAACAAGTAATGTTTTGTTATACAATTAAGAAATCTACTTTGTTAACAAGTAATGTTTTGTTACACAATTAAGAAATCGACTTTGTTAACAAGTAATGTTTATGTAAATGTATGGTACCAATAATGTATAATCATATACATGTGTATGTATCTGCATGTGCAATAATGCAGGAACCAATAAATCAAATCAAATGAAATCAAAATTATGAATTTTACTGCTAACAATTCGTTAGACAATATGAATTGTCAATCAGAAAATAATCATTTTCTATTATGCACCATCTTTTGTTTGATGGAAATAAAGAATGACTGAATAGAATTGAAATTTCTATCCTAATCGCTCACGATGGGGGTCTCCTGCATTCATGCAATCTCATACAGCGTTCTAAATCACTGCACTTGTTATTCTTTGTCTTGGTGCTTTCGAAAATTTTTGTGTTAGATTAAATGCGGAAATAAATCAAATCAAAATGGCTCTTTCAAAGTTTTCCTTTTAGACAGGAAATCCCATACCTTACCAATGTTAATTTGCATCGAATGTCAACATACGGGCTGCCAAATTTCTGTTTTTTCACACATTTTTCGCGCTCTCATTGCTACCTCCGAAAATATCAGGCTTGAGAGGAAGCTAACTATTCATATAATAAATAGTTATTGCATAGATAGAGTCTAACATCATTTATACAGTGTAAAACCTTAGAAGTTGATTTAGATCTCTGAACAAAAGAAGCAATGTTTATAAAATAACTTGATCCACGTTTTAGGCAGGAATGTGCCTTTCCTTGCATGTAAAGTGTACTCATTGCATTATAAAGTAGTGCCCTTGACTGTACCATTATGTGATGCAAAATGCAGAACCGCCCTATACATTGTTTCACTCCTTCTAAAATGTCTCAGTATCGCCATTATTCAGGGTTTGCATGCAGCCTTGTCATATATAGCGAGGGAGGAACATTGCGGTGAAACTGTACTTTGTTCTTTGTTAGCTATGTGCTTGCCATGACGACATAATTGAAGTTGATCAAATTACTTAATCTTACCTGTCATTTAGTCCTGTGACTTTTTGTTAGCCAGTATCTAGAACTCTTTAAGATATGTCTCCCTCCACTGCAGAATGTCATAGCTACTGCGCCTTTTCTTTGAATGACTTGGCGACATTTAACGCTCTTTGAAAAGTTGCATCATTTGAATCACTGTCAGGAAAATATTCCGTGGAAGAATGAGTGAAATTAACAAAATGCAATTTACGTCATTAAAAATAAGTTTCACCTAAAGAATAAATGAATTTGCTAAAAACTGAAAGCTTGAAGCTTGATTGCATTATTTTATTTTGTTGTACATGGGTCCTGTGATATTTTGTTATCTAATCTCTATACAGAGGTCGTAAGAGACATCCCCGTCCTTTGTACAAAAATTCGTACCTCAATAACTTCTTTCTTTCCCGCCTTCGGTAGTCGCTGGAACAGTGTATCGATCAGTGACCTTTGTCTGCCGCTCTTGAAAAAGAAGGGAGAAAAATAAAATAGATTGACAAGAATGATAGTTGGGAGGAAGCGAAGAATAAGCCATACATCAAAGACAATCTCACTTGCTCCTTTTTGGGGGTATAGGAGGAGCAACCTACTTGATTATACATTCGCAGTGTCCCAGTAATTCATCAAAGAATGTATGTTATAAACATTTATAAAGTATTGGCGAACTTTAACGACGTGGTGATAATGGAAATTAGCAATTTATATATGGCTCAGAATTATGAGACTAAAGCTTATAACAGCAACGGAAATTATGATTACAATGAGAATAAAGATGATGCAGAGAATAGTAGTGATTATAATCATGAACTGATTAGCATTGTCTAACCACTTATACATTGAAACATATCCATTCCCATGCTGTGACCACATCCAGAAGTAGCGCGGTGCAAAAGTTATCAAAGAAGGTGTCTTGCCTTTTTTATCATCATCGTTCCCATCATTTATCATGAATAGCCACACACACACACACAAAAAAAAACATTCAATCGTTCTCATTTTTTTTTTATTAAGCTTCCTTTTCTTCTTGCAGTTAGATTTCCTTTTACATTCTTCTCAGATATGTGAAACCAATCGCAGGGTAATTCGACCACTGTCTCACAGACAAATTGACTGGTGATAAAAGGTCGACTCACATTACTTTCATGTGATTGACGTAAATAAACAAGCACGATATATTTCCCTCTGTCAATATGATCTTTGTGGACAGGCAAAAATCATCTCTCCCTAAAGGTCGTTGTAGAAAGACAAAAGCTGGGACTTATACTTAAGAGGTTATTTTTTCCCTTCCTCTCTGCTTCTTCTCTTCTTTCTGTCTGTCTGTATCTCTCTATTCTTTCTCTTTCTCTATTTCTTTCTGTCTGTCTCTCTAAATGTCTCTCTTTTTATTTACCTGTGTGTTTGTGTGTCTGTCTATCTGTTTTTATCTGTTTTTATCTCTCCCCCTCTCTCGTTCTTCTCTCTTTCTTTCTTTCTCTCTATCTATCTGTCTGAATATGTCTATTTTTTTCTCTATGTCTTTATATGTCTGTCTCTTTTTTGCCTGTGTGTCTGTCTATATGTATAAATATATATCTCTCTCTATCTTTCTCTCTCGTGTATACTTCTATCTTCAGGGATGAGCGAATGGTACAAAAAGTATCGTTTTAAGGGATCGGAGCAAAGATACTGACGTGTCAGTGATTAGAGCTGACAAGTATTCAAGGTTCCGTCCATTAGCAATGATACATTTTGAATATAGGACACTACATCATTTCATTTTCTCTCTTTGATCGTAACACATCGCTAAAGATTGATAAAGATGCTCCAAGAGTATTTTTGTGGAAAGAGAATGATATTAGCCGTATCTGTGCCATATCCTCGCCTCGGAGGGGAGCCATCGAAATGGCAGAAAACATCTCTCCTTATCGAACATTGCTCACGATATTTACTCCTCTTCCTTCATAGTCACATTACATTAAACCATTTCTACCTTAAAGCAATTTTTTAATGATTTCGAAATCCGAAAATACACGGTGTTTGCCATTCTGTATTTGTTCAATTCAGCTAGATTTTGCTAAAGGCAATATTGATGACTAGTGTTTTCACATGATAATATGCGCTGAGTGTAGGAGTAGTTGTGTATCACTCTTAATAGCAATATCATTGATGGGTTGCAGCTCATTGTTCCGAAGGTCCGTTAATCCGAAGGTTTGTCTTCAGGTTCGTAATTCCGAAGGTTCGTATACACATACCTACTTTTCACTTTCGGATCAAGGACTAGAGCCTTATTAACATTTTTGGATTAAAGAAGCTTGGGAATAATGAAAAATACCCAGTTTATAATTCTTTCCACGAAAACCTTCGCTTTGATATAGACAGATTTATTAAAATCAGCAACCTCTTTTTATCCGACAAGGAGTAAATTATGCTTGAAAATAAAATCATCAAACTAATGAAATCAGTGGATTTGAAAATCTAACTTCAAGGCGTAAAGCTTTTTTTTTTTTTTTGCGACATTCATTTACTAAGTAATACATTTATTTGCATAATTGGTGCATTGCTCACAAAACAACCTCAACACATGCACTTTAGTAAATCTGTACTTAACCGTTACCACGATTTATGTATATAGACATATATGTATATAATAGCATTAATTTATTATCTAGAATATAAACTTCTGTAATTTGCATTTCAAAATTGTATAATATTACCAAATAATTATCATTGCCATCTTCTTTTTAGCTGGATGGATACGCAAACTTAAGTGATGATAACTGCATGCCTACCAGTAATACATTTTCTTATTAACCATTTTGTTAACAATTCTATTTTTCATTGATTCAAAAAAGTAAATGCCGACGATGTCTGTTATTGCTGATAGATGAACTCAAATTCCTCAATTTCCAAATCTTTTCACAGCAACCTTTATAATCAATCAATTTGGGTTCACGAGATGTTTTGAACAACATGACATAAAGTAATATCAGATGATCTGTATTTCTGTAGGGAGGGGTATAATCTGAATTCTCTAAGTGTATGTGTGTGTATGTGCGTGTGTGTGTGTTGAAAAAAATGAATTAGTAGAGAGAATAATGCAGCTGCTTATTTCTTGTTTATATTAATTTCGCTGTTAACATAGACTTGATATTGAATGAAATTCAAATAAAGAATATCATAAAACAAAAAGTGTGTGTGTGTGTGTGTGTGTGTAAATTATACAATGTCTCCATGAAATTGTCTGACTCACATCTGTCAGTATGTCCCCAAAGACGCATGTTAAAAATTAGATATAGACAAGTCGTACTCGAAATATCTCATATTCTTTACCAAGCTAAGCAAAACCAAATGCTTTGCTTCATGCAAAATATCATATTTATCATATACAGTAACATAATCAAATATGAGTGCAGCAGTCTTTAAATCACGACTCAAAACACATCTTTTCGTTTAACTGTCTATTATTATCAATTACATCAGAAGCTTTTGCAGCGCAGAAGAATATATGTCTATAGGTTTTGCGCTTTATAAATTGATATATTACGGATTGATGTACTTAGATGCATATGTGCGGATGTATGTGTTTGTACATAAGGCATGATGTGCAGGAAAAGTACCCTCAGATATACACCCTGCAACGTATTTAAAATTCTTCTGCTTCAGCGTATAAAATTGTCGTTTTCCTTCAAGCGTACTTCTTCCTTGAGTAAAATGAAAAAGAAATATCGATGTGGAAATATAGATGGCCTTGAAAAGCAGTATTATTCATGCCTCGCTAATTCCTTTTGTCGTCACACACGAAGCTATAAGTCATAACGTCAGACTAAAACTGGTGAGAAAGTAAACGGCTCAATGTACTCGAATGCTTATATAACCTACCATCGATTATAGGTTTTGTTGCCTAGGCCATACATACATACAGCTTCTACATTTTTCATAATCCCTTGGCAAAGGTTTTCATGTTAACCTTTTAGCAACTGAAGATTCAGCAGATAATGGTCTATTGTTCCCTGGAAAGTAGAGCAATATTACTCTCATTTCGACAACTTCAAAATTATGTAAAATAGATCACTGCATGTCTATTTTTCTCTATTATAAATTATGTTTATTCTAAAGCCTATCAAGACTTAGTCCACTTCCTGGACTGTATTCGTATGTAGTGTATCCGCGTACGTACGGACGTACGTTGATGGTGTCTGTATGTACAGTTCACTGTATTACACCAGGTCACCCCTCCTGAGTTCACTGTATTACACAAGGTCACCCCTCCTGAATTCGGGAGTACCAATATTGGTGGAGTGTCGCAATCAGCGGTTGGGCGCATTGTGTGGGTGCATGCATGTGTATGCGTGTGTTAGGGTGGGGAATGCGGACGATTAAAATCGTCCAGTATCAGGACTAATCAAGACTTTGCTAAGAGACTCGTGTGTCACAGTTATAATTCTGACATACTTTTGTTGACCTTAGACCTCTTTCAAATTACGTAATTATATATTCTATTATGAAAACAATAACAATAGTAAAGCATAAAACTATCTAAAAAAAATGCGGACGGGCAGTTTCGGGTGTCTTAGAGAATAATCTGATGGGTGGTTTCGGGCAATTCAGTTACTAATGGGTTAACCATATAGTTTGAGAAAACAATTTGTGTTGATTTTATTGCCATAATTGATTTATGGTAAAAATTCTTGGCGGATTTCGGAGTGATCTGTGTCTCGAAATCTTCCTGTATTCCATCTGCATTGTGTTCAATCAGAAGTGATTCTAAAATAGAACAAGTCTTGATGTAATTCTTCCTCTAATCTATCGTGATTTCAAATGATTTTCTCCCAAAGCCGGTGCCCTCCTTTCTCAAGTTCATTCTGTATTCAAACTGTGGAGGTTCTTGCTGATCTAGCCGATCTTCTGCTTTTGGTCGCAAAGAAAGGTTCTTACCCTTTTTTCGTAGACTTAAATTTTCATTCTATTCCTGCATTAAAGACCAACAGCAATCAATCAAAAATATGCACTTTTTCATTTGTACAGGTTTATATATTATAATAGTATAAGAACTTTATTTGCCTTGTTTGGATGATCACGAGACCCCTGGTCTCGTGTGTATAAGCCTACACATGTATCTTATATATTATTATTATTATTACCATTATTATTATTATTATTATTATCATTATTATTATTATTATTATTGTTTTCATTGGAAAACAGTTCAGGTAGCACACACATTTTTTATATGTATATTCAAATGAATTTATATGATTTTTTTTAAGAGCAGAGGTTATATATGCAACACGTTGAAAAATAGATACTATAGTTTGGTTGTTGCTTTTTCTGTTTTTGGAGGGGATTTAGATTGTGATACAGATTGCGGAAATGTTCAGATGCAATTTTGAAATTGACATAAGTTTTTTGTCCGTTTATAGCACAATATGATTATACTGTTGTGTAATTATCCCCCTTTTCTTATGTTTTTATTACATAGAGTGAAGACATAATTTGAGTGTGATTTTGAACTGAAGATTGGATAATTTCGGGGGTATTTTTTTAATTCATCTCCTGTATTTTAATTTGATATTTTAACATTGTTCTGTTTGATAATAACGTGCATTCTTATTTTTACAAGTCTATTGCATATTTGTACAGAATGCATTACATGAGGGCTCACATGCCTAAGGGCAACAGTAAAATAATTATTTTCGTGAGCCCTTTGCCCATGTATTGCTTCCCTGTGTATTGCTTCAACTGTGTCATTTCCATGTGAATGTATATTATGTTAATGATATTGTCATTTCCATTTCGCTGAATAGATAATAATAATAATAATAATAATAATAATAATAATAATAATAATAATAATAATAATGATAATAACCAACAGGTGTTAACTCCACCCCTTCCTGTACCTCTACCATGTCGTCATGTTTAATTGCCCCCGCCTCTCTTTCTCTTTCTCTCCCTCCTCCTCCTCTTCCTCCTCCTCCTCCTCCTCCTAATCCTCCTCCTCCTCGTCCTCACCCTCGTCCTCCTTATTTATTCAAAGAGAAAAGTATTCCGGCAAAAATTGAAACACAAACTCTCATCTTCCTTGTCATTTTGGTTTTTCATTTGATTTATGCCCCACCCTTTCCCCCGCCTCCTCACAACACAACAACGAAACGATGACCTCACTTACCGATATCCTCTTTAATCTGTCGGATTCAATCTGCGTGTCTTCGTCTTGATCGGATCCTCGTTTTCCTGCAGGTGATAACATCGGTAGAGATTATACAACTGCAGACGGGGTATCTTCTGCCATTATAATTACCTTAACTTACCTTAACTTGCGTACAATCAGAGACTAAACGGTCAATATTCTCCCGATTGAGCTAGATGCAACCGCAAGTTTGAGACTCGATAATTTTGACATGGGGGCATCAGGTTTCATTTCATCCTGTTGCAATTGTAGACTTTCCGCTTCTTCACGCTAGCTTTTAAATGCCATAAGACATGACGTAATTTAGTCACGGATTAGAAAGCGTTAATGTGCTATTTAAAAATTACCCTTTCTGAGCACGAAAAGTGCATGATCCAGACAATGAGTGTAGATGTAAAATTTGGATTTCAAATAAAGAAATTACATGACTGGTATTAATGGCACACATCCACAAATTTACATTCATGGTTATTCCTCCTATATCAAAATCAGTTCACTTTGTAAGATTGATTAATCATTATTGTTTCTTTTTGTTTCATAATATGACACTGTTAAGGTCAAAATCTATCACCTGGGTAACATCTGCACAATAAGCCAACTTTTTCTTTGAACAAGGCATCGCATAAGCTACAGTAACGTTGCTTTATCACTAGGGATAATTCAGAAGATTTGCGGATATAAATCACATCTGCCTATATTGATTCACACTAATTCTATTTTGTAAAAAAAGTATATCTTTGAAATCGATGCGAGGTTTTAGAGTGAAGTTGCAGAAGCAGCCTTAAACTACGAATCAGGAGATTTGCGGACACGGTTGTTTTCGATTGAAGCGAGCATGTTACCTGAGAGGAAAAAAAACACAACAACAACAACAACAACAACAAAACTGCAACGTATTCAACAAATACACAGGCTAATATACAAATGTTATCTAATAATAGGTATTATCTAAACGAAGAGCCCGCCCATTCCACAGACCACGCTGACCATCCACATCCCGGTATGGCCTTGAATACTCTCGGCTGAACCGGAAGAGGTTTCGAGGGCGCTTCCGGTCGCTTTGCTATTGTGACGTATTTAGTAGCAGCATAGCGACTCGGACGCGCCTTCAAACCCTGTCCATTTTTGACGAAGAGACAGACAAACAGACGGACAGACAGCAAGCAAACACACCAAACTTCGCCCAAACTGACAGAAAAATAAATTTGTCATTTTCGCGCCCGGATTATAGACAGAGTAATACAATTCAAATGAGTATGTTGACACTGCACCAAAGGTAATGTTTTAGAGCAAATATCAACGAATTCAAGCTACTTCTTGACTTTTTCCCTTTTAGGGGAGGGGTGGCAAACATAGGGAAAATGATAGGTTGACACGAGATAATGTTTGGAGCAAAAGGATCGTTAATCCATCACGGAGCATTGCAGTACTTCCGCCGAAAGTGAACAATTTGCTACATATTCTTAATGCATATATCGACAAAGGTGAAAAGGTTGAGTGAATGCCTTTGCCCATATTCTGACTGAAATGGGCTAAGTATGTATACAAAACGTGAAAGGGGAGGGGCTGTATTTTCCTAATCCATCGCCAGTATTAATGACAAAAACATATCAATCTCCCAAGCTAATACCTGCAAGTGCCTTTTTTTTTCTTCAAAAGATAACCTTTGCTCCTATAGAAGCAGTCGACATACCGTCAGTTCTACATAAATTTCAAGTGCATAATGCAAAATGTGAACAAAGATTGGAGTTGAAAGAGGAAAAAAAGCGAAAGGTGAAAATATTTCATATCAAGGGGTTTGCCTACACAATTTAGATTAAAAGGTAGATTCAAACTATGCCACGTCTACGGTCAGACTAAACACTTCAGATCACATCAGATTGCGATGCCTAACTTTCTACCATAAAATAGATAAACATAACCACTATTGTGACTATAATACCAGTGACGTACATGAAATTACATCATTTTGTAGTTCAGTATTGTTCCACTTGAGCAATCGGAATTGAATTTGTGACGTAATTACTTACATCAATAGAAACTTGCTTTGATTTCTTTCTTCGACATAAAAACCATCAAAGATGACTTTGAATGAAGTTATAACAGGCATGAAAGAATATCTTACTTTTGTATGTAGAAAGGGATATTAGATGCTTACCCACACAAAAGTGTTTACACAGAACAGGTTCACTGGCTAAGTATTCGGGCTCAGAGCACTTACTGCAATCTGTTAAAGATAACATGAGACAAAAGAAAATAAAGTCGTTACTAAATGTCGAAAAATCATTGAATGGGTGATTTCCACTGTGCCTTAGCTTATTATCTTCAAAGACATAAGAGCATGTACACCGAGATGCATTCTAGCATCTTAAAACACATTTTGTGCTTGTTGTGTGTGTGTGTTTGTGTGTGTGTGTGTGTGTTTGTGTGTGTGTGCGTGTTTACAATAGCTAACAAGAATATTCACTCATGGAACGTATTTGGTCAAACTGGAAATCATCTTAAACATGTAGTTTATCTTAAATCATACGCACGTATGCAAAGACTTTTTTCTTTTTTCTCTTTTTTTTAATCAGAGAACTTGCTATTATTGTACAGGCTCTGCTTTTTTTTTTTTTTTTTTGGTAAGTTCCCTCCATATTCCTCACTTTATAGCCAGGGCTATTTCAAATCATTCAACTCATAATGATTTCATAATGATCAATACGTTAATCAAGCGTGTTTATATGTGTTTGTTGGTGCAGCTGCACAATTTATGGTCATGTATTATAATTTTGTAACACTATTGCTTGTATTTGTATTTGCTTCATGACACTTCACCTTCTTGTATAAATCGGTTGTACTACTTTGCAATAATTTTTTATCATTTGGAAATGGAAATAAATAAGTGAAATGAAATTGCTCTCATGTTGTCGATTAAGTATCTTCAAAGCACAGCATTCTTTTTTTCACGGTATACTGATCAAGCTAGTATTCATACAGATAATGAACATGATATAGAATGAAGGATGAAATGCAAGATGTATGCATCAGATATTGGATACAAGTAAAATCGCGTGCGTGTTTATGTATACAAGGCTCAGTAAAAGTGCTTTCACCCATTATTTCTTTATATTGTCTAAATATCCATTCATTTCTTTTGTGCGTTTGTTTTCTTTCCTTATAAAGGGGATCATATTCCGTAGAAAGAGATATTAATATGACGAACCACAGGGGCATTTTATCAACAGAATTACCCGCTGTTATTTTCATTCGTGCCAAGCACGGTGACTCTTGTAAACTAGGGACGTTTATTGTTTGTAAAGGTCAAGCACAACTAGATGATGGTAAGCATGTTACTGCATGGCTGACTTTGATTGTCCATGTTCTGTGGGAAGTGTGCTGTTTACCAGCATTCCACGCGATTTACGTCACTTGGGACATTCCTCACAAAACATTGCAAAACGTTCGCAAACACAATTATTAAATGGCTATAATGAGGTTACGATAATAAGAATAACTTCTTTTTATCAATCGCTTTCAAAATACTGACCCAAACAGGTTACGCAACATTTCAGTAGCTCTGATGGGAGACGTAGGATAGACGTGTGCGTTTATTGGTTTGTAAACTTCATTTTGGAAACAAACGTAATACATGAAAAACTTTTTTATTCAACATGAAATGTGGCATTTAGACGATTACAGGAATTTCAGATTTTTCTTGTGGCGAATAAGTTCATTGTGTGTATTGGGCTTCCGGTAGAAGCTTGTTGGGTTTGTTGTTTGTTTGTTTGTTTGTTTATTTGTTTGATTGTTTGTCTGAAGTGATAGCGGAGCGATGGCTCTGGTATTTCAAGAGCTTATTAATTTGATACAAATTAAACACTGTGTTCAACGAATGTTATCAATTAAGGAAAAGTTCGAGTCAAAGACAGGCTTTGCAAACCAACACTATACCCGTGCAGTATTCATAAGCTTTATAACAAAAGCTTTTCCACCATCTTACTTCGTCCATTAGTACATCGTCATCCAGTAAAACGTTTGCAAAAAAATTGTCTAGTGGTTGGCTTTCGTAACCTTAAAGACATCCGTTGAAGCTCAATATACTGTGAAAACATTAACTGATCAGCGAATGATTAAGTAACAATCCATGACCTGGAAAAAGTTCGAACATTTGAACATTGGTATAGTGCCTAAGACCTCTTACATGACGTTAAACATGCATTCGCAAAGAAGTCGTAACCTTTGTGAGACCGTTAAGGGGATATTGCATTATTCCTCGATGCTTTTCTTTGGCGATACCAGTAATTTTCCGTTTCTTCGACACGACACAAAACTTAATCACCATTGCATTGCAGTGAATTTCATAATACTTTCACAAGTCCTTTAAAGAATAAATGCAAGAATATTTCATGAGTGCGTCTTATGTGAAGTCGGTAAGTCGATGGTTTCAATGGGTGCATGCATATCACGAGCCCGACATCCACAAGTAATACGGCCCACGAGTTATCCAGCCCACGAGTCATACGGTCCAAGAGTCATACAGCCCATGAGTCATACAGCCCAAGAGCTCGACATTAAGCACATAAGGCCCATGAATCCGACACTAAGCAAACAAGCCCCACGAGTCCGAAACAAGGCAAAAATGGCCCGCAAGACAGACATCACATCACGGGGCTTGATTATTTTTGACCAGCGTCGGACTCGTGGGCCGTGTTATGACTCGTGCGTGTCCGGCTCGTGGGATGACCTCGTGTCAATGGCTCCGTACAAGGCCTTGTTACACTGATTGTTGGATATATCACTAACACTTTGCACGGCAATAACTTGGTAAATGCTTGTCTATGTTCGTTGAAGTTCACTGTTTAGATCAACAGTCCAGAGTGAACCAATCTACTTCGGACAGCTGCTTTGACGAGGCAATAACCGTTCGAGGTAGGTAGAGAAAGGTGCAGAAATGTATAGGAGATGCATGCGTTGCTATACGACCAGGTTTGAACCTAGGACTTTCCTATTCAAGGGGAAGCTAACCCTGCAAATTAGTTTGTGTGAATAGAAGCATAAAATTAAGAGGAGCAGGAGAGTGAAAATTTGAGTAAGTTGTGATAAAACCAGGAAAATTATTAATTATGAAATTATGAATTATTAATCATTAAATAATTGAACTAAAATATTATTATTGAATTATCAATCTTTTTTTCCTTAGAGATGTGATTGATTAAATATACATTGGCAATTAAATGATTTCAGACTCACCTCCGTTTGCTCTGTACCATTAAACAAGGATAAAAGAGGCATAAAGGGCACATGCACCTTTATCTAAAAAACAACTGCAGGGAAAAAAATATTTGTGCTTGATCGATCACAACTTTACATTGGCAACACCGTGTTTTATAGCTTGTGAGCTCATCTTCCATTTGCCATGTGCACAAAAGTCCATAAAATCGCTCCCTTTTCCCGTGACAGATGACGGAATATATTTCTTGCATGCAGAGTTGTATAGAACGATATTTACATTGATCGTATACAGGGTGCATGTGCCCCTCAAACTTATATAACAGTACAGAGCAAAATGGAGTGTGCTCTCGTGTGGGCATCACAGACCTGCCATCTTTCATATATGATTGATCATAACTGAAGAATAACTTTCTCAGTTTTCGTCAGAATTTTCTGAAAATTTCACAGTCCAGTTTCTCCAACTTTTTGTCTGCTTCTATTCATACAAAGTGATTGTCAGGGTGGACGTCCTCTTTGACTGTCAAGCTTAATTGAATAATATAAGAAGGATTTGAAGTATAGGGCAAGGCAAAGCTAATGGATCATACATTATGGCATGGATGAATGACGCGCACACTCGGTACGATATGCCTATGATAGAGTTGATATAGCAAGCAATAACATTCCCCGTTTAAGCTACAGCTTTGGCGCTTGGCAAATTGGTGTGTTAGACAGCATTTTGTCATGATATAGAAGGTATCATTATCCCTGAAAGACAAAGAAAACGGACGAATAAGAAGTAGGTGAAGGAAGTTCATTCGTTGAAAGAATAACATGACGTGAAGGCTACGTGGTATTAAACATGCACCTGTAACAGAGTGCAGGGAATTGAAATCAAACACTCCGATGTCGTATCATTTCAAATTGGGGTATACAATTCCCGGGCAGAGTTATAAGTAAATCATGCGAAACTACTTTCATTAATCACTGCTAATGGTATCCCTGATGCAATATAGACGGGATTTGTTGCCAAAGAAATCTGCCAACACATGCCATTACACTAAGTGATCATTGAAAAGACGGACGAAAGTTGAGGAACAGGGAAAATAACGGCCGGCTACCCTGGAGTAGAACTTTGCGAAATCCAATTATTGCAAGTCTTTTCAATTTAACTAATTTCCACTATTTGTCAATGGAAAAGTGGTTGGATCCATGAGTAGCCATTAGTGGACAAACATTCAAACATAAGAGAAATGTATCTAATGACTCTAGCCATTAAAAAAAAAAAAACTGGAGGGAAAAAGACGGAATATTCGTCTACGTTTCAGTAAGTATTATGATTATTTTTTGCTCCTACTTATTCGACCGGTACTACACTGATAAGGAAAAACTCTTGGATCATATACACACGACCTCCAAAAGAAAATGGAATGGTATATTCAAAGAAAATTAAAGTCTAGAATGTAAAAACTTTAGGGGAGACTGTGCTTAACTATGAAAAACATTTTCATCACCTGTCGTTACAAAAACAGCTAAGATTCTCTCATCCCGTATAGTAGCATACAAGGGACACCAACCCTTACATATATCTATGTTTGCCTTCAATTTGACACCAATTTCTCATACATCTTACAACACACAATCCCAGCTTGTGCAATCATCATGTGTTAAAAAAAAAAATCCGTTACAGATGCATAATTCTTCACGTTTCTTATAATCATTTGCTCATTAAGTTCTACATACGCGATTCCATCATACAACATCACACTCGTACTGGATGACAACTATACGTACCAAATTTCAAAATATGTACGAAAAAGAAATCTCTGACGATACAGAACAATGATGCGTTAAGGATTGTATACAGAAATTAGGCATGGATTCAGAGCGATTGCACTCACGCGATCTCTTGTTCTCATTCCTGAATTTGATAAGCGCCATGTCATCGAGTACACTTGTTGAGGAGTACTCCACGAGGAGAGAAAGGCACACGATAACCAGGGAAAGCTGGACTCCACTCATATTCCGTATCCCATACATCTCTCTGTATACTTCTGCTGCGGTCAATTAAGGAATTAGCTGGATCCACAAACGCTCTTTTAGAGGTGACGAGAATCGATGGTCTCCACAGCGCTGGTGATGCGACTAAATTGAGTGAAATCAGAAGCGGAGGAAACGGTATCAAATATCCAAACGATTTTCCCCCCTGAAAATGATAACCGACGAGTTACAGGTGTTATTTTATACTTTACACCAAGAGGATTTCTGTTTTCGCAGGCTCCGTTGTTATCAGAAAAAAAGAGGCAGGTTGCAAGCAAAGAAAAAGAGCCTTAATACTTCATTCCCAAGAGAGTAATGAAGGATTCCGACGTATTACAGAAGTTATCTGCCCAAATCGTGAAAGGGAATCCTTCTGGAGCGCACAGTGCAGACGTCAGACAGGTGGCGCCGGAATTTGGTAGCGGAAAGGGGCGGGCTTTGAGCTCGTCGGGGAATGTGGCAATAAGTTGTAGTTGGATAATTATGAATATGCATAAGGTACAATGCCTCCATGGAGAGCAGTGCGTGAAGACGTGGTCGGGGGATGCGGATGGGGTTGTAAGGCTTGGAAGAAAATAAAGACACGTTCTCATTTAGGAAAGTAGAAGAAGGAAAGAAATGCCTATGATTATTTTGTACCCGGCAAAAGAACTTCGGAGCGTGTAACAAGCAGTCTTCGATCCTCTCAGGTTTCTGTGGAAATCACGAATAGTCATAAACGTCATTGGAAGTCAGTGGAGTACGTAATCTGCTTTCAGGTAATATAAGCTAACACGCACACACACACACACACACACACACACACACACACACACACGCACACACACACACACACACACACACGCACACACACACACACACACAGAAAGAGAGGGGGAGAGAGGGAGCTTGAGATGATATGAATGGGAGGGGACTCAAGTGGAATTAACTACTGATGTAGTAGCTCGTCTATACGCCCATTTCTAGTGCCTGCCAAAGTAAACAGCGCGCACTCCGAGATCACGATCATAATTTTCTCGCTGATTACACAAGTTCACATTCCTCTGATCTTCCACAATGATGTCATTTAGATAACAATATTTGCAAAGACGCATTTTCAAGCCCTCCAGTGATCATTTCGTGGTATTTCTCTTAATGTAACCTTCATGTCAATGGTTAATTCTGCCAACTGAGTCACCTAATGAGTGAGGTGAGTGTGGAGCGGGTGTTTCGTTCAGTCGGTGCATATTAATTATTTATTTCTAATTTTCAGTGAATCCAGTACAGCATGAGTTTAAACACATATCATTCGATGTAAATTTCGAGAGTGTCTTCCTGGAATAAACATTTTGTTGTAACAAATTGCTGACTTTGAAAACATTGTTTTTTGGTTTTTTTTTTTTTTCTCGAGCCATCGCGGTATTGGTACAGGTCATTATGACCGCATAATCTATCACTTTATGTATACATAAATATACATACACTGGCGGATCCATGGAGGACCGCACCGGGTGCGCCCCACCTCTTTATTTTTTGTGAAAACAAAAGAAATAAAAAGAAACAAAAATGGAGGAGGGGTGCGTGCGCCCCCTTTAATTTTGTAAAGGCGCCCCCTCTTTACAGAATTCTTGGATTCGCCCCTGTATATATATATATATATAAGGAAACATATTCACATTTACAAACTTTATCCTATGTACTACTGAGCTTCTTCTGGCCAATACAACTTTCTTCCCTCTGTAACATGCTATAATATTTCTTAACCTAAGCCTATGATGAGTTTCATCATGGTATTACACATTTTCATTTTCTTTTAAAGGACAAGGCAAAACATTAATGCACTGCAAAAGACACTTTAGATAAAAGCAAAGGGAGGGAGTAAGAAACTCCAGTGGCCTTGTCACGTTCCCCCTTGTTGGACAAGTTGACATCTTCCTAAGATAACTAAAGTATAAAATGATAATGCATGTCGTACACAAAACTAGAACAAACGAGTTCACAAACACACGCTCACACCCACCACACACGAAATTCCACAATAATCAATCACAGTGAAAAGTAGTGTGTAATACATATTGTATACCCTTCATGTGTTTTGAGTTCAGAATTGCCAAGAACCCCCCCCCCATACGATACACACTGTCATTGAAGAATTTGACACAGAAAGGGTAAACTAAACAGTCCTTGCTCTAAACTTCTTGAATGCACGAAAAATATTCCGCAAGCACCAAATGTAAAATGGAAAACAGTAATCGCACGAGTCCATCACGAAGTGGAGTGATTAAAGAAGCAATTACCTCTCTCAAGATCACATGCTTCTGATGTTTGCAGAATATTCCAATACATCATGTATGTTCCATATAAATATACGTTAATACGGGAATTTATCTTCCGCTAAATTCTGCGTGGGACTGGATTTAGAGCAGGTTTCCTTTTGACCAAGAAATAATCTCAAACTGTCAAAATTTGGTCGATTTTGTGTTCCAGTTTTATCTGTTAATCCTTCCGTAATTATCAACAACTGGAGACAGACAACGGATGCAAGCGTTAGTGATTACATAACATGCTAATCAAGAATAAGCTCCTTACCTGTCTTTTATGCTTTAATTACAATGTATTTACGTTGAAATTCTGAAGACACTGAAACACACACACACACACACACACACGTACAAACACAACAAAAATTATATCCCTTTTCACAAAATATGTGCATTCACCGTACAGACATAGAAAAAAAAAAAGCACACACATTGTGTGTGTCTTTGTGATGACTTTCAGTTTCATGAATAATGTTTCTTAAAGACAGAAGAAACATTGCCTTTGAGCATATTTATTTTTGATGTTGTTTTTCAGGTCAGCATCTCAATTGCTACTGACCTTGTTATGGGGAGGGTGGGGCACGGGGGGTGCAGGTGTCATATGCTCTCCGTGTGTCGTGTTTTAACAAGCTGTATAAAAATATATATTCCACAACTAATATCCCCGATATTTTGTTCGAATGATTCAGCTTTAAGGATAAACTACCAGGTAGACGCTGTATGTCTGGGACACAAGCAGACTAAAGTTTGTCAATGACTGAAATACATCGAAGACCCCCAAAATTAATGTGTAAATATTCCCCACGGATAATCTCCTGAAGTTGTCGAGACGAGGGTAGAAACAATTCCATCAAAAATTTGGCCCCTACGATTATGAAGTTAGAAAATATGTGGACTCTGCAAAGAGAATGGTAGTCCTGTCATATACAGTCAGAAGTAAAAAAAAGAAAAAAAAAGAAAAAAAAAGGAAAAAATTAGTTCTGATCACAATCCCATCAGATAAATTGAATGAAATGGTGACGTCATCGACCCACTACTCTTACAGAGGTTTTCAAAAAGAAATGCAATTATAGTTTTTGCACAATGATCAAAATCGTCGCAATTTTCTACATTGGTTCATACAATGCGAAGTAAAAATGTCTTTTTTTTTTTCTTATTCACATTTCTGACAAATTAGTAAGGACCTGCCAAAGGGAACCCTTGTGGTAATCTGATGTAGTGGATTTTGTTTTTTGTTTTTTTGGGTCACTCAGAAGTTTATTACCGTGCTTTGAAACGAATGAATTTTGTCTAATTCTTATATAACTCTCCTATCTTGTCTGTTTTAAGGAAACTTTCACTTAGTCTTTGTGTGATATTACTTATTGAAATGTCATTTTGAACATGAATCGCACTTTCACCTGAATAAGACGGAACAAAAACATAATTGTATTTGTGCGTGATCGCTCAAGCGAAGTAAGGACATTTTGTGCGCTCAGAGCTAGTAGCGCGAGTGGCGACAAGGTATTTTATAACACGTGAACATGTTGTGTATAATATTATGTCGCTTAGCCTTCAGCAGAGTTACCGATTTATGTCATAACGGGCAGTTTTGCGTTATGTAGGGAAAGTTAACCTAAATGAAACACACGCACAG